>JALAZF010000006.1:20127500-20455000 GCA_022829125.1 Lathyrus tuberosus
AGCCTCTCTATCTTCCTGATCTTTTCACCTGCCTGAAATTTTTATGGTATCCAGCGGCGAAGTTCCCTGTACAAATGCTCCAACGTCTGGGTGTTCCAGAGTAACATCTCCAACGGAGGCTTGACAGCTGAGTATATAACTAGGGCATTTCGTTTCATCAGTGGAAACTCTGGCCACTTTTCCTCCTCCGCTGCTGATGACGACGACGGCCGGCTATTTGAGGATGAAGACACGGTGTTGAGTAAGGGAGACTTTGGGATATTGGTGAGGGAAGGGAGGCAATTAGGGCTTGGGTAATAATTGTTGTGCAAAAACAAGTGAAGGAGCGCCCTTATTTATAGGCACAACATAACCTATTAAATAATATAATTTTTAATATATTAAAAAAATATAAATATAAATTAAACATAAAATATATAAATTAAAAAAAAATTGCCCTGAGGCGCCATTTTATTTGGCTCAACCTCAGGGAATTTTTTTAGGGCATAATGTTTTGCTTGAGGCGCCATATGGTTTGGCTCCTCGCCTCTAACTGAGGCGTCATTCCATATGGCGTCGCCCTTATAGTGGGTTTTTAAACCCAGCTACTTTCGTAAATACCCTGAAAATTTGGTTTTTTTGGTATTTTTTTTTGAAAATTAGTGTTATATTAAAAAGAAATTCGAGAAAGAGAACATACACCATAGATTTATACATATTTGTCCTAACTACTTGGCCTACTCTTGTTCTCAAGAGTTTTTTCTAGAGAATTTTGCTAAATGAGATGGGATTTTTTCACATGTTATGTCCTTGAATCTTCTTGCAAACAAACAAAGATTTAAATGGCTAATATCAGGAACCAAACAAAAGATTTTAACAGGATAATATCACGATCTAAAAATAGATTTTACCATGTTGAGCTCAGGAACTAAACAAAGTTTTTCACATGCTAAATTCGATAACCAAACAAAGATTTTACAAAGATAATCTCAAGAACTAAGCAGAGATTTTTATAGGATAATATTAAGAACTAAACAAGAACTATTAATTGGTTAAACTCAAGAACCAAACAATAACTTCTTACAAAGATGTAACTAAGGAGAAAACATCCTCTTGAATAAAATACAAACTTAACACATCACCGGTACAAAAAATCTCACAGGTAGTTGTCACTTTCTCGATATTAAGGAAATTTTGGTGAAGAAATAGAAAATATAGAAAAAGAGAGAATAAAGTGAGATAGAAGAGTTTCAATTTCAAAATATGGTGTGGAAATGTATGAGTAGAAGTCCTTTATTTATAGTAAAATAATTGGCTCAAAAAGGAAATGATTCATGGACATTTTTAAAGTCTTAATTGATTAAACATAGTTGTTAATCTATTAGACATCCATAATATGGAAATGTTTTGAATTACACTGTTATTAAATGGTTAAAGGCTTCTCTAATCGATTCAATGTATTATAAAAGTGTTAATTGATTAACCCTAAGCTTGTAACTGATTAACTAAAATAAAAACTCCTCTTAATTGATTAAACAAGTCAATAATAAATTAAGGATGCGTATAAATATATTTTCAGATGTTTTATCAAATAAGAGAGGATTCAAACACTATTTGTGTGTGTGTGTGCGCGCGCATGTGTGTGCGCGTGCGTGCGCGTGCGTACGCGCACATGTGTGTGTCTGTGTGGAGACGTGCGTGCGCATGTGTGTGTGTGTGTCCGTGTGTGTGTGTGCATGCGCTTGTGTGTGTGTATGTGTGTGCGTGTTGTGTGTGTGTGCGCGCGCATGCATGTGTGTGTGTGTACGTGCGCGCACGTGTGTGTGTGTGTGTGTGTGTGTGTGTGTGCGCGCGCGCGCGCGTGACCTACCTTAGTGTAACATCCTAAATTTTTTTAAGACATTATTTAAAAATATCACCTTAATAGTATGTGACCATTATTTTTTCTATGTATTCAAACAAAATAGTCATTCATAATAATTTCTAAAAATCATAATTTAATAAAAACTATTAAAATAAACTATTTAAGACCTGCCAAATCCCCATCTCTAAAGTTTTAATAGTAAAGTAATCGTTCTTACAAAGTTAAAAATTCAATTAAAAACCCGATTCCATTCCCACGAGCACAAGCAACATCCGATCACATCATATCATGATCAATTCTTATCTTTAATTTTTGTGTACTGTCGTACCTCGAAAAATACAATTATTTGTGATGGACGCGGAAAAATTTGTTCGAACAGAGTCGTCACCGAACTTTATTTATCCCAATGAAAAAATAGGAAAATATCGATAAAACCTTTAAAATAGAAAATGATCGTCGCAACCATATTCGGGTTTGGGAGTCGATTACGCAAGGGAAAGGTATTAGCACCCCTCACGTCCATTGTACTCAACGGGAACCTCTTAGTCTAATTTGCGATTGAATGTTAACTTATGCTATTTGTTTTCTTCTAAGCTAATAATGTGAAACGGAAAAGAAAAGGATCGCAAAAGGATTATATGCCAGGGTTACTTGCTAAGGGGAAATTGTTGATTTTTTATTAGGGTGCTCGCCAAGGATTGGGGCCCTTGTGCCTACGTAACCTCATGGTTCAATGAGGAAATTAGAGTGTCGTAGTTCGGGGGACTACAGTTTGTTAGTTCGTTTTATTGAACAAATGTTTAGATCGCATTCTAAGGGCTAAACGTTAGCTTGTCTACTCTCGGCAGAGGCTTAAGCATTTAGTTTGTATGTGCATTAGAAGGGACTAAACATTGTTTTTTTAAGAAAAAAATTTAATCGCACGGAGGCAAATATTTGAGTTAATATGTTGAATGTTTTATTTGGATGACGATTACTCGGAAGGTCGAGTAAGGCAACTCGTATCCAAATAACCGAGGAGAAGAATTGAAGGCTCGAGACTATCTCCTTTTTCATCCTTAATTATGAAATGGTTCAATATAGTTAAAGTATTTTAAGTGGATGACAAATAATCGAATTGTCGAGTAAGGCTACTCGTATCCAAGTATTCGAGAGAGAGAATAAAAGGCTAGACCACTCTCTTTTTCATCTAAGTCTTTAAGAAAATAGGTTTGATTCAATTTATTTAAGAAAAGGTTAAAGTGAATCAGATTATAAGTTTTTAGAGATGACAATTGTTTGACTAGTGAGTAAGGTAACTCATGCCTAAACAATCGAGGAGAAAAATCGAAGGCTCGAGACCATCTTCCTTTTCATCTTTAATGAAATAATGTCTAAGTATGATAAAACGGTTTAATTTAAATTGGATAGAATACTCGATGTTGATCGAGGTTTGAATTTGCATTCGAAGCGAACTATAGGTTTCCAATCGTTTGAAGGGAGGACCTAATTGGTATTGGATTAAGGTTGATGGCGATGCATGAAGCGGTCGACTTATAAGTTAGGTTTGTATAATATGCTTTGGGGTGGTTGATGGCGATGCATGAAGCGATCGACTTACAAATTGGGGTAGGGCTTGATATATGGATCAAGTATGATTTAGGGTTTAATTTTAATCACTTCTATATGTACAATGTGGTAAGTGAAACTAAGGAAAACGATAAAAATATTACAAGTCCAAAGAGTGGGGATACATTTTGTTGAATGCGGAAAGATAAAGTAATTAAGAAAAAAATCCAATCCATCAAACAAATGCATGTAAATAAAAGTGTCTAGTGCAAAGCAAGGCTCATTGTAAGAAAGGCCAAGTGTAAGCTATGTGAGGTTGATGGCGATGCTAAAAGCAATCGACTTACAAAGGTGTTTTGAAATGGACTTGATATTAAATCAAGAATTAGTTTGAAAATGGTTTAGGTATGCAAATAAGAAATAAAATCAAGATAATATCATGGCATATGCATATAATATGAGACATCGCATAACCAAGATAATCTGTTAAAGATCGCACAAATAAATTAAACCGAACCACATACAAAATTATTAACTAAATTAAATATGAATATTTAATAATATTAATTAATATTAAATAAATATATTTAAAATAATTAATAATAGATTTTTATATTTTTATGAATATTAAAAAAACAATACTAAAAAATTAGAAAATAAAATGAATTAGAAAACAAACCAATAAACAAAAATAATAAAAAAGACAATGTAAATGGGCCAGAGTGGAAATGAGAAATGGGGTGTGAAAAGCAAAATTCCAAGGCCCAAAACCAAAGGAGGCCCAAGGCAATTAGGGGTCACCAAGGAACCTGATCAATAGCAATTGACCTTGAAAGCCACCTGGCGCGTTAGATCCGAGGTAGGTCAACCTTTGACTCAGATTTGAGAGTTATGAGGGGAGGGTGCACGCTAACAGGGTATGTAAGCATGCACGAAATCATGGAGATGGGAGATCTCCTGGCCGGTGACACATGCCCTCAGCAGAGACACATGTCACTGTTGTGTCGTGCCAACTGAAGGTTGAGAAACACAATTAAGGGGGGGGGGGGTTGAATTGGGTTTCACATTTCGTCCCCATTTGCGAAATTTAAATCAATTACGTTAACAAGTAAATAAAATAAATTAACACAATTATTTTATCCTGGTTCACTGTTAACGAAGTTACTCTAGTCCACCCCTCAAGGTGATTTTGCCTTATCACAAGGACTTAATCCACTAATCATCAACATGATTACAACCACGATGGAAACCCTCCATTGCTTTCTTGAGAATCTTGGCATTCATTCGCCTCTCAAGGAATCATCCACTAAGCTGTTAAAAACACGCTTAGTCTTCTCAAGCTTTCTGGTCTTCATTCGAACGCTTAAGGAATCAACCTCCAAGCCGGTAAACCACGACTTGGCCCTCTCGAACATTCTGGTCATCATTCGATCGCTCAAGGAACATTACCTTTTTCAAGGATTTTCTTTGTGCACTAATATGCTTCTTACAAGCTGATTACATAATTGAAGTACAATAGCAAGATATGAGCAACAACTCCTTGCTTTCTAATACATAAACTATCTAAAAATAAATCTCTAAGAGATTATAAAGCTCCCTAGTTCTGTATTGCTTAAAAGCTTTCTTATTGAGCACTACGACTTCTTATCATAAGCTTTATGCTTCTGTACTCCTTTTTGAGTAAGTAATGCTTCTTCCAGCTTAACTATCAAGATCAACTAAGTTATTATGCTTCACTTATTAATGTTTCACTTGATGAGTTTCACATGGCTGTAGCATGTTGCATCGTTGTGCGTTCTTCATCATTCTGCTTCAAATTCTTCTCCATTGAGAATTCTTCGTTTAAGCTTCAGCTTTCAGCATCTTGTACTCCTTTCTTGAGCATATAATGTTTTTTCCAATTCAACCATCAATTTCAACTAAGCTACTATGCTTCACTTATAATGTCTCACTTGAGTAGTTTCATATGGTGTTAGCATAATCATCGTTTGTGCACACTTGTAGTAGCAGCTTCATCTTTGCTTGCTACATGTTGATTTGTTTGTTGTGTTGAGTAATAATCCTTTGTATGAACAACAATCAACAATATTTTATCTTTCTCTCTTGTGATCAATGGTTGCTTCAGCAATAAGCGAATAGCTTCTAGCCATGAGCAAAATTTCTTTAAGCTTCTAAGTCTTCAATTCATAGAGCAGTAGCGAATAGATCCATTAAGGGTATTATGGGAAACATTTTCCAAGAGCAATATCTCAACGTTCACATGAAGGAATGGTCAACATCACTGTACAAAAAGCTGCTCCTGCGCCACCTTCTCGAGGTAAAGGATACAAAGTTTTAATACTATTATATTCAGCTTAAAACCATTCTGATCTTCAGTCTTCTATCATCTTCAGAGGCTTCAGATATTAACTTGATGAAGCGCGTTGTAGAAGAGTCTTCCTTTGTGTAGTTTTCAGAAACCATGTCTTCAAAATTCTAAGATTTTTGTTCAGCAGAATCTATCTTGAGAATCTTCAACACTCGTTCTTTTAGAAGCATTATCTTCAAAGTCTTCAGAACCTGTTTCTTCAGAACCTTATCTTCAGAGTATTCAGATTTCATTAAGCACGTTCTTTGTCTTCAGAGTCTTCAGCACTTTGTCCAATCAGAACCTTGTCTTCCGAAACTCTTCAGAACTTGATCTTCATAAATTATGCCTTCAGAATCTTTAGAGCTTTTGTTCACTTGAACCACATCTTCAAAACTTGTAACATTAGAAGCGCATCCCATTAGAAAGTCTTGTATACCTTTCTCATAAAGTCTTAATTAGAATGTCCAGAACTAACGTTCATTAGAACCGTTGTATTAGAAACATTCATGAATCTTGACTTTAACTTGTACACACATATATGTTTTCTTCCAGAGTGTTGATAATGGAGTCTGATGACGTCACACGCCTTCTTATCAGAGTAAAAATCATATTGACAACAACCACACACTAGACAGAAACCATATCATACATAATTGTTCTCTTAGATAACATGTGCAGTTATCATTAAAACTTAGTGGCCAGATGTAGAACCAAATCTTGTTCTTACACCAACAACACTGCCACCCATTTTGCAATAAAAAAAGAAACAACAATGGCAAGGCATTCATTTGTATCATTCTCTCTCTCTCTCTCTCTCTCTCTCTCTCTCTCTCTCTCTTCCACCCTCTCTCTCTCTCTCTCTCTCTCTCTCTCTCTCTCTCTTAACCAAAGGGCTCTACAACTAAAGGAGCTCCGTTTGTCCACCTTGCTGGAGAAGAAGGTGGCAGGCGGCCGGCCACGGCGGCGCCACCCCTCTTCCCTGGCCAATGACCATAAACTAACTCTAACCCCACCAAACAAACCCCTCTAAGTCCAAATCTGGACTCAAAATTATCTAAATCCTCACCCAAACGTCTAAATTTGAGCACAAACAAAAAAAACCCTAGATCTGAAATTGAACCTTCAACAACCAAGATTCAAGCAATTAAATGGGGGTTCTACATGTCTCATCAAGGTGAGTTCAAAGGTGCTACAATAAGGAAAAAAGGAGAAAGAAAAATACCTAATCAGAGGTTAGTCTGATTGTTCAACTCCGACGAGCTCAGGTAAACTTTCTTCAACTCTAAATTATGCTTCTCCTTCTTCTCATCCTCTTTTCTTCTTGTTGCTTTTTGTTGTTTCTGCATTGATGTTGTTTGAGGATAGGATTCAACTCACACTACTCAGAATTTCAATGAAAAATTCAGAGTAGTGTTAGGGTTTCTTTTGAGCTTTGAGTGAGTTTTTTAGGATTTCTTTTTAGATTTGTTTTGTAGTGTAGAAAATCTTTCTTTGTGAATGAGAATAGTGGTTTTTATAGGATGGATTTTCAGGGTGGAGGTACGTGTGAGGTTTCTGATGGAATTCTTACTCGTGTGAGTCTGTTATAAAAAATGAGGACGTGTGATTTTTGTGGAATGAATCCGTTGTGATGCTTGTATGAACCTCTAATTTCGCGGGGAAGAGTTTGTTTTTGCCAATTTGTTTTGTGGTCCCATCTTGTACTGATTTGAAAAAATGCTTGCTGAAACAGCTTGAGATTTTTTTTTTGTTTTTTTTTCCTTGATGTGCGTGTGCTGGGGTACTTTGCGGTCCCCATGAATTTCATCTTTTTGTGAATTTCTTGCTATTTCTGATGTTCATTAGTGTGCTAGCATAATATGATGTGTTGTTGCTGTTTCTTTCTATTCACGCCTTTGATGAGATAATCATGTGATATGTATTCTTGCATGCTAGAATTGAAAGACATTGAAGGGTGCCTCTTGCTCAATGAAGGATGTAAGGAAATAATAGAACCCGTGGCTACTTGTGCAACTATAGTACAAGATTTTCACCATGCTGATTGTCTTAGTTTTTAGGCCCTTAATTTGATTAGCAAATAGCCATGTTAGGTCCTTAACAAGCTCTTGCAAACCATTTCCTTGCCATCTTGTATGTAAAAGCTGTATTTCTCGTTCTTGAAGGCCATTGTAACTTGTTGTTATTTTGTGAGAATAATGGCAATAAGACTTTTAGTTGTATCATTTAAGTATCTTGTAATCCACAAATAGGTTTTGACAACTTGCTCATGAGATTTTTATTCCACGAAATCTTCCAATCCATACCTCCATATCTCAAAGTCTTTCACTTACGATGTATCAAAGCAAAAAAAAATTTAGGCTTTTAACTTAGTGCTTACTTTGAATCACACTTGCATTAATCTTGTGCATATAAGCACAACCTTCCTTTATTCAACCTGAGCTTGCCAAAGCTTGTAAGAAAAGGTTATTATAAAATCAAAGATAATAAAAAAAAGATCTCAAACCAATTCTAATATGATAATGCCATAATCAACTCCTTGGAACATAAAAAAATATGTAAAACATGACTTTCTAATGCAAACACGAACAAGATTCTCAAAAATAATTAAATGCAAGCAATGAAATGCTAACCCACCTCAAAATTCAAGGTCTAACCCTAGATGATCATGGCCAAAGGCCAAATGATCAACTCTAGGTGATTATACAGATAAAAAAAACTAAATAATAAATTGCATGCAGTGCAAATGCCTGGGGCAAGTTTAGGGAAAGAAAATAAAAGGTAGGACAAATTTAGGGTATGATATGTACCTAATATGTTAATTGTAACTAATATGTTAATTGTACGGGGTCAATATTCCATCATCCATATCAAATCAAACATAACATACAATACAATATTATAAAATAAATCATACAAACATAATAGTTTAAGCGAAATCGAATTCACGAAATCCTTATTCTACAATTATATTTTGTGTGAATATGAATGCTCATAAATTTAAATGATTCAGATATAAACCGCCACATATGCAACCTGCCACAAAGAAAATCCACCACAAAGGTAATCCACCACAAAGGTAACCTGCCACAAAGGAAATTCGCCACAAAGGAAAAAGATGCATATATGCCATGAAATACAAATACCTTCCACGAATTCCACAAACTATCATTAAAGCAAATCACTTTAAAATTTATTTCACAATCACCTATTTCCAAACATAATCGAATAGGACAATTCCTTTTATTCACATAACATCCACACACAATAATAACAATCACAAACAACCAAAGTTTCATTCACATCACATCAGCACAGTTCATCTGATTCACATCGCGAACACACATAATAATAACAAATTACAAACTACTCAAGGTTTCATCCACATAACCTCATCACACTAAAAAATACCAGATATAAACAAGTATTCTTATTTTTAAATTATCGATATACTATATTTCAATTATCTTTTCTCTTTAGAACGATTATGCGGTATATCATTTTATTCTATAATACCAACTATTAGTTTCGTCATAATCAGTATGGGGAAATGCCCTTACCTTGGACATTTTTCTTCTCAGCCGCATTTAAAGATCACTCAGAGCAAGATTCTATCTTTATCGTTCTTTCACATATTGATTCGAGTTCACATGCAGAATTTTCGCTCTTTTGACTCCTCATCCTCCAATCATTTCGTTTTAGATCATTTATGAATAAATATTTAAAAATACGATATTAAAATACACTAAAAATACCAATTTCGAAATTAGATAATATTTTTTATCCCAAAACAAAATTCAAACTTGAGAAAAATGTCACTTACTTTCATTCGGTCATTTTTTGCGTTGGTTTCGCACAAATCAGAGTTACGGTGATGAAGATACAAACAAAATAGCGGTGCTAATCAATCGGCAAAATGATTTTTTAACGATATCAAAGAATGGATGAAAAAAATAAATACAAAAACTTAACTAATTAATTGATAGAAATAACATACTGAAAATTTGAATGAATTGGATGAAGTTTTTTTTTTTTTATCGATGATATGATTTCGGAACAAAAATTTCCATTTTCTCTTTGCTTTAGCGGTTGAAGAGTACTGCCATAATGAAAGAAGACACTGCAGCGTCACTATTCCCACATTTCATGAAATATGTGCATTTTTCTTTTCTTATTATTATTTTTCTTATACTTATTAGTTAGTCTTGATTCATGGACTCTTGGTCCATTTATTCAGTAACTCTAATCCTTTTATTTCTAACCCTACATTCAATTCAATTACAAACACATTTACTTATTTATTTTATTCATTTATAACTAAAATATTATTTATTAAAATATTTCTATTAAAATAATATCATAGTTATAAAATTATTAAAATATTAAAATAATAAATATAATATCGACAATTAATGTTAATTATTAAATTAAATGATATATATGTAAAATACCATAATAATATAGTAAGTACATCAATAATTACGATTTATTCCTATATCAAGATAATTATTAATAAAATAATGGCAAAATAACATTTTTCGTCCCTTAACTTTGACACAGGGTTCAGTTTGGTCCCTTAACTTTAAAAAGTGGCAAGTTTGTCCCTTAACTTTTAAAATGGTGTCACGTTTATCCTTCTGTCTGGTTCTGTTAGTCAAAGGTTGAAAACAGGTGCCACGTATTTCCAGGTGTCATTGTTGTCTTTCTACAAGGGATGACTCTCCTCCCGTCTGGTTCTGGTTCATCCGTACACAAAATACCATAATTTCTCTGCAACTCGTTCTTTTTCTCTCTGAATTTGTTGCGTATCTTAAAAAGCGAAACAGAGAGAAGAGAGGGACCATAACACACACACCATAACCGCCACAAGCAATTATTCAACTTTTGTTCTTCTTCTGTCTTTCTCGCAATCGCGTTATCGTCGTTGAGATCTCAGGTATACAACGTCAATTCGACTATTACTTTGGTCAAGTCAATTTCATTTTCAAGCTATCGCTAATCATTTCTCGTGTTCTTTCTGTTTTTAGTTAGAGTTCTTTGGGTTTGAGCTGGCAATGCTGCTTAGTTAGAGAGCTGGTAGCTATAAACATTGTTCATGTTTGCTTCCTTGGTCACTGAAGTACTTGGTAGACTGTATTATAGTTGAGAGACAATAGACTGAACATAAATTTAAAATGGTGCAACTTTGAATGGTTAGTCTCACGTTGGGGATAGCCTTGAGTGCAAGGTTATCATATTATTTTCATTGTCTACCTTTGTTATCTTCTCTTTCAATCTCATTACACAAATAAAAAATTCTTCAGTTGTATATGTATGCAATCTTTATCTTTATCTATTCATTTGAATTTGTTTTACCAATTCTTGAAGATTAGAATTCTTGGGTTCCTAATAAGGGAGGAATTTGGGAGAAGGAAAGGGCTATTGGGCTCCATACAAGAATTTGAGAAGGCCTTGCAGGGGAGCTCCTTTCCACTTTACAGCTGATAGGACCGACATTAACAGTAGAAGAGCTAGATACCTAAATAACAGACATAATAGACTTGTTAATTCATGTGTTTGATTCAAATATTAAGAACCAAAGAAAAGCAAAGAACTATAGCACAACCTTGTTTGTAGTAGATTCAATGGGAGACCTCAATGCTTCAAATGCTGGAGTTTCATTTATTCTTAGGGATCTAAGACCACCAGCATTAGTGAGAATTTTGAATCCATTATCTGTTGTACTGACAGCAAGAAGATTTCCTTCTTTATTGAATCTCAAGTGTGGAAGTCCCTGAATAAATTCACACAACCATGTGAGGGATGTTTCGTGACGTGCAAGATATGTTCCAGAATACTTAAAATAATCAAGCACACCTGTAGTCCTCCCTCTACATCAGTTCTTGTTAGAAGATTAACATTGTCCATGTCCCAAAACTTTATTTGGCCATCTTCACCTGCAGCCAAAAAGCGATTATGGGTTGTGTCAAACTGCACTACATCGGCAGATTTCTTTCTGAACCCATTGTATGTTCTCTTAATGGCTCCCTCACTTTCATTCCATTCAACAAGGAATGACTCTCCATCTTTACTTGTTCCACAAGAAAATAATCTAGAGAAATAGGGTGAGAAAAAAAGAAGGCATTTTGGTATAGTTTTCCATTTAATACATCAAAGTTATCTGACAATATGATAATTATTCCCATTAAAATCTTACCTTGTTCCATCAGCACTGTAAAGCATTGTAGTACACCAGTGACCAGGGGCATCGTAGTCAACCCTAGAACCCATATTATCATATAGCCAAGCTTTTATTTTTCCATCAATGGTTGTTGAAAATATGAACTGTGAAGTTTCAATAGCAAATTTTAGTAACATTGAGCGGTGTTAATGGAATAATACAATTGTAGACAAAATGCATACAAAACTCATGCAAACAAAAGAACGCTTGAATTTGTATAAGACTGCACATAACAAAATTATCTTATTTGTCTTTTTTTCCTCTTGTTGTTGCGTTGTTGATGTTCGTCCACCGTTTCGAGTCTGGAACTCGTTGTTTATACTGCTTCCATTGATTCTAAAAATCGCTGAAGCTTGAGATAGATGACACGGATGGCTCCTCGTTTTCAAAATCCGATGAAGAAGATAAGTTAACGACGTCGTCGTCATTTTCGTCGAAGCTAAAACCGTCATCGAAGGCAATTGAAGGAAGGGAACAGTTGTGGGTTGCAGATCGCGGCGGGTGTGAGGAGCTGAGTTAGAAGAGCTGGGATGTTGTCGTGCTTACGTTGTTATTGTTGTGCTCACGGATGCTTCGCTGAAGAAGGAGCTCCTCACAGTGGTTGGGGTTTTGAAGCTTGGTCAATGGCTTCACCCGCGTGAGGGAATTTGAGGATGGTGGTGGGCTCGCGGTTGAGCTGTATCGCGTGTGGTGGTTGTGTTTGATGGTTATGAAAGAGTTTGGGGTTGTTTCAGGCGAAGAAGATTGGAAAAATAAGATGGTTTTTCTTTGAGTTATTTTCCAAGAGAGAACAGAGGTCTGAAAGTGTGAGAAAGATGATGTTCCAAATCCATGTCAGCTGCCACGTAATCAAGAATAAACGGACGTTTGAGCCAACTAACGACAAGGACTACTTTGACACCATTTTAAAAGTTAAGGGACGAACTTGCCACTTTTAAAAGTTAAGGGATCAAACTGGACCTTGAGGTAAAGTTAAGGGACAAAAAAAGTTATTTTGCCTAAAATAATTAATTAAAATATGACGATTACTAAGAATAATTAAATAAAATTATACACATAAGATAAATTGCTGTATAAATAATAGATCACGAAAATTTTCTAAGATAATTTAAGGAATATATTTTAAAATATTGGAATGTTACATTCCCACCCCCTTAAAATAGTTTCGTCTTCGAAACTAGAAGGTGGCGAAAGATCAAGAAAATATAGGTAAAAATATCTACAAAAACATCTTAAATGAAATTATTCACATTTTTTATTTATTTTCATAGTTGAATACCATATTCAATATTTCTTTTGAAAGTAAAAAAAAAATTATATAAACCAAACATTCAAGTTTATAACAACGAATAAAAATAACCGGACGTCACGCTTCCTCCGTGCAATCTGATCTCAAATGAATATGTCGTTAAATCTAAAACTCAAGTAAACCCTTTTTCTTTAAATTTATTAAAATCAAGAGTAACCAAAATTATTAAATAATATACAACACTAAAATATTTTAATATCAAGTTTATATAAAATATTCAATATAGAATAAAAGACTTTGCTAAAATAAATTATCACATGGAAAATAAAGATTTTTGTCTTAAACAAAATCATGGTAAAATAAACACTCTATAAAAGATAGAGAAAATGTATTTTAGAATACAAATATTATATCATGTAAAATATGAATATTTGTGGTATATAATCGTAGCGAGCGATTTTGGACGCGGTTCTTAAGCGTTGTCGCTCTTTGGGGTTTACTTCAGGTCGATTCATTTTTTATCCTATTGTGAGCTGACTAAGGAAGGGAAATAGATGTCTCCAATTAACCATGCTTGCATACTGAGTTTAAACAGCGGTCTGTTAGGTTACAGATGCTATATGGTAATGGGGCCTTTCTTTCTTCTTACTTTATTAAGGTGGAAAACTGGGACTATTCATGGGGAATTTGCCAGATTGGGTGGAGATAGGGGACTTTAGGTTTTTTTATTAGTGTGCTCGCTAAGATTTTTCTTTCAATCTTATGCCTACGTATTCCCGTTTACCGAAACAGGGAAATCAGAGCGTTCGTAGTTCCTCCTATTCTATGGGAGGAAATGGGTGTTTTGGTGTCTTGTTCAAAGCCCAAGACGTGAAGCGAAAGGTGATCTATATCTTGTTCAAAGCCCAAGATGTGAAGCTGGAGGTGGTTTGTATCTTGTTCAAAGCCCAAGATGTGAAGCTGAAGGGTCTATTTGTATCTTGTTCGAAGCCCAAGATGTGAAGCTAAAAGGTGTTGTCTTTAGAGAGAATTTGTCATCTCTAAAGAGGGTCTGTTTGTCACAACTATTTATAAAGGAGAATTACTTTAACCGGGATATGTGAATCCGGTAATGCCATAATTTCCTTTATAGGGGGGTTCCAACCTGAAGGAGAAGACTTTAACTCAGTGTAGAGCAATCTTATCTTTCCTTAGGAATTTTTCAAGCTAAAAGAGGGACAGTGGCATGGATGTAAATAATCCAGAGGCTTGCCGCTTACAGCGATTAGATGAAGGGGGAGGAGTTGTTGATGTTTGTGTGCTGTGAACGAGGCACAACTTTGATGCTAAAAGGTTGATTGGCTCAACCTGGGTTTTCTTATACAAAGCCTAAGAGGAGGCTATTGGCCCAACAAGAGGGAGTTTTTGTGTGTCTCGTACGAAGCCCGAGAGAGAGGCTAAAAGGGTTTACTCAACAGGAGAATCTTTTATACTCAACAAGACAGTGTTTTTGTATCTCGTACGAAGCCCGAGATGGATGCTAAAATGTGATTGACTCAACAAGAGAGTCTTTTATACTCAACAAGAGAGTGATTTTGTATCTTGTACGAAGCCCGAGATGGAGGCTAAAGATGGGATTGGCTCAACAAGAGAGTCTTTTATACTCAACAAGAGAGTGTTTTGGTATCTCGTACGAAGCCCGAGATGGAGGCTAAAAGGTTTGACTCAACAAGAGAGTCTTTGTATCTCGTGCGACGCCCGAGATGGAGGCTAAAAGGGTACTGTTTCAGAGGAGTGACAGGTCCAGTATGTTGGTTCAATGAGAAAATCAGTTCTTATATGAGTAACACTGTACTCATGGATTTGATCTGAGAATCGGGATTGTTTCCTGTTCTTTAAGGAAATGGGAAATCCAAAGGGTATTGAGGTTGTCCAAGTCTGCGGGTGTCTCCTTATTTTTGAAAGGGACTTGAGAATGTCTTTGAGACTCAAGGAAATTAGACTGTCCAAGTCTAGAGTTTTATCTTTTGTACTATGCTTAAAGAAACAGTAGTAGTACGTTCATGGTAGAAAAATCTAGACTCTTTGAAAGACTGTTCTATTAAGATGACTAATTTCTGTTCCTATACCTCTAGGAGGTCGTCGGGACAATTTGTACGAAGCCCAAGAGGAGGCTGGAAACTTTTAAGAAGCTGAGGGATAATTTGTACGAAGCCTAAGAGGAGGTTATCATTCCCGGAGGAAGAAATCATTTATACGAAGCCTAAGAGGAGGTTGTAAATACTTCTAAGAAGCCGATGGGTCCTTGTACAACGCCCTAGAGGAGGCGGGGATGCTTTTAAGAAGCCTGTGGGTCCCCAAACCCCGAGAAGTTCAAGACAGGCTATTCACAAAGAATAGATCAAGCCAGGAAAGTTTGAGAATTTGGAAGAAACTCAAGGGATGCAATTCATGGAAAAGAGATCATCTCTAGGGAGTAGAGTTTCTTGACAATTCCTAAGGAGGACAGCCGAAGAGAAGACTGTATCTGGTGCTCCTATGGGGGATCTAGTATTGTCTATTTCTAAGAATGATCGAAACAGTTTTACCTGGTGCTAGACGTAGTTGCCGGGGAAACTCTAAATATCTATAATATTATTACACGGTCGATATGAGTTTATGAAAGGAGACTTACAGCGAAACAGCCCCACAATACAGTTATATGTATATGAAAGCGGTAAATGAAAGCATATAACCACTTACTCGGTTGTAGAGCTTCCATGCTGTTTAGTTAGTTGTTCAACAAAGAAAGATTGAAAACAACAGTATATTTCAAAATTAAAGGAGAAAGTGCTTTGAAAGGAAAAATTGGGGCTTACAGCTCAAGGAGAGGCCCAGGGTTTTATCAGTGATCGCACTATCGTTTTGTACAGAGGGACTTATACAAGTGACTGAGGCCTGAAAAAAGTTTTCTGTACAAAGGGATGGGTCTTACACTCTCTCAAGAGGCCCACAAAAAAATGATTTAGAGAAAAGAAGTGGGTCTTACTACTCGAGGGTAGGCCCAGATGATTAATTTTGAAAAGGGCGACGATCGCGTCGAGGTTTTGGAAACACCGTGGGACTTATACAAGTGATTGAGGCCCAAAATTTTGGTATTTACAAAGGAATTGGGTCTTACACTCTATTAGAGGCCCAAGTGTTTTAAAATGAAAATAAATGGGACTTATAGCTCAAGGAGAAGCCCAATGGTCTTTTTTTGTTAAAAGGCGACGATCGCGCCGAACTTTGTAAATGTACAGAGGGACTTATGCAATATCTGAGGAACAAAATATTTATTTACAAAAGGGGTGGGACTTACACTCTATTAGAGGCCCAAAGTGTATTTTAGGAAAATAAATGGGGCTTACAACAGGAGGGGAGGCCCAGATGATTTTCAGTTTGAAAATGGCGATCGCGCCGAGATTTTTAACGTATCGGGACTTATACAATAACTGAGGCCCAAAATATTTTTGTACAAAAAGGATTGGGTCTTAAACTCTATTAGAGGCACAAAGTTTTTGAAAAAAGATTTGTTAGGGTGAAAATCAAAGAAACCCCAATTTCATTTTTGAAAAGGCATTTTTCAAAGAAAAATCAAGTAAAAAATGATAAAAATATCAAATAAAATCATTAATCATGTTATAAACAATGATTAAGGTTTATGAAAAAGTATTTTATCCACATGAATATTTAAAATCATTTTGGTTTTAAAAATCAAGAAAAATAAATCATTTTAAAAGCATTTAAAATAATTTAAAACAATATTTTTGAATATATTAAAAATATATCAAATAATAATATTTTTTTGTGATTTTTTGTGGATTAAAATATTATGGAGTATGAATAAGAAGTGTGTACAACAGAATTGGAAAATGATGATTTTTGCTATGTAAAAGAATGGATTGAGTTTTGAAGATAAACTAAGAAAAAGATGAAAGATGTCACAACATCACATTCGACATCTTTCATGAGTTTTGAAGATAAGAGAAAAAGGGAAGATGTCACAACATCACATTCGACATCTTAAAAAACCAGAACTGCACCTTGGTTTTCAACATTTTTGCTATCAAACTTCAAACATTCATAACTCTCTCAATTTTCAACGAAATTAAAATCCGTAAGAACCTATCTTGACCAATTTTTCGTAAGGAATCCAATGGTATCACTCATACATACTGAAACTTAATGTACAACACACACAAGGCAAAAAACCAGAACTGCATGTTGATTTTAAACATCTTTGCTTATCAAACTTTCAACACTCATAACTCTCTCAATTTTTAACGGAATTAAAATCCTTAAGAACCTATCTTGACCAATTTTTCACAAGGAATCCAATGGTATCACTTATACATACTGAAACTTAATGTACAACACACACAAGGCAAAAAAACTAGATCTGCACCTTAAGTTTAAAACAACATAAACTCCACATATAAGCATGTTAAAGTGCAAACAGTAGGAGGATCATAACATACACATTAAGGACTACATTTTTGCTTCAAGAATTGTTCAATATGATGCATGTATGTGGACATCAAAGGAAAGCATGATTCAAAGAATTCAAGTTGTGAATTTTACCTCTTTTTTGGAGATTTTGTGCAACCTACCAAGTGCTTTGTTCCATAAATGATTTGATACTTTGGACACCCTCAAATGACCTCTTACAAGCTTTTAGGATGGTTGGAATCAGCTGAAACCTGCAAAAACAAAAACTGGCCCTTTCTTGCAAAAGGGGTTAAAATGGCCAAAGTGACAACTCTCTCAAATGGTGTTCCAGATGTTGGGAACCATTTGCGATAGTTCAAGGATGATATTTGGAGTATGTTTGAGGTTTTATCTGGTTTGGAAAGTGACTGAATCAAAACATGGCTTAAAAATGCAAAAAGTCCAATTTTGAGGTTTTGAGATGTGACTTTGTGATTAAAGGATTACAGGTCACTTGTGATAGTTTGGATCACCTACATATGATGTTTATGAGGTGTTAGGATCATGAGATGTGATGGAAATGCTCTCTAACTCAAAAACTCAGAATTACCTTACTAAAGAAGGCATTTTGGAGTGAAAGAAGTGATTTTGAGGAAAGCATCTGTTTGATGGCTTTGGTGTACTCAAACTGAGCACAAATGAGCTCTATTTATAGTAGAGCAAGTTTGTTTTGGCAGCAATAGTGAATGGTGGCTGCAGCAGAGGTTTGTTCAATGTTGGCCAATGAAAATCCAAGTCTCCTCTAGCCATTGACTAGAGGTTAGAGCACAGAGCTTTGGTTCCCTACTTGTTGGAGGAATCTTGACTGAATTCAGTTGCAAATGTGTCAGTCCATGCCACCTCTAAGCATCTATTGAATGCTCTAATCCAAAATTGGAGTCTTGTCTCTCTTTTAGGAATTTCTAGGTTTGGCATGCTACTTCTTGTTCCAAGGACTTTTGAGGCTTGGCTCAGTGATTGTCTCCTTTAGATTTGATCCTCAGATGTGTCCAAGATGATGACAAGGCTTAGAAATTCGTGTGGCACAAGAAATGTTCAAATCTGTCCTGAAACATGTCTTAAAAATCAGCTGCGGCAAGCCTTGTTGTAAAATCCATAACTTCTTGCTCAAGAATGATAAATGGATGTTCCAGGACTCTATGGAAAGCTGAGATGACATACTTCAACTTTGATGTTTGACCATAGACTTGGTTCAACTTGGATCATGGAGAAAAACATCCTTAAAGTTGGGACATTCTTGCTGGAAAAATATTAATGATGTCCTATGAAATGTTGGAACATCTGACAACTTTGAACATTAATAATTCCAAGCTTTAATCACTTGTATCTTTTAATCCACTATGATATTTTGAGTTGAAGTGAATTGCATCTTTGATGCTTGTCTTGCATGGTGACAAAGCCTGAAAATTGTGTGGCACAAGAAAAAGTGCACAAAATCTATCCTAAAAAACAGCTGCAGCAAGCCTTCTTGTAAAGTCCATAACTTCCTGCTCGAGTATGATAAATGGACGTTCTACAACTTTCTGGAAAGCTGAGATGACGTACTTCAACTTTGATG
Source organism: Lathyrus tuberosus (assembly GCA_022829125.1). NCBI lineage: Eukaryota > Viridiplantae > Streptophyta > Magnoliopsida > Fabales > Fabaceae > Lathyrus > Lathyrus tuberosus. The sequence goes on from JALAZF010000006.1 coordinate 20,146,754, forward strand.
TTCAAGGTTTATGAAGATAAGACTTGTAAAGTTGTCAAAATTGACCTTGAACTTATGTGATCAAATTTGTCCTAAAAGCTGTCATGAAAATTCTGTTTTATCAATGCCTTTTGCAGAGACCATAACTTTCTGCTAGAGAATGATAAATGAGCTTTCTAGGACTTTCTGGAAAGGTGAGATGACGTACTTCAACTTTCATGCCCAGGTTTTTTCCTGAATCAACTTGGATCATGGAGAAAAACATCCTTGAAGTTGGGACATTCTTGCTGGAAAAATATTAATGATGTCCTATGAAATGTCCGAACATTGGACATTAAGAATTCCCAACTTTGATCACTTATATCTTTTAATCCTTATGATATTTTGAGTTGATTCTTTCTACAATGTTGAAGTATCAAATACCCTCTTTAAAAGTAGCTCTTACGCAAAATCAATGGATGCTTGGATCAATAGTTACAACCTTGAAAAGTTGTGCACTTGAAGATGATTTTAACTTAGAAAAAATTTCTAAGTTTCTTTCAATTTGATCAATTTTGCAATTTTGCATGATTTCTTGATTTAAATTTGATCAAATTAAATCATCCATCATATTTTCTTGAGTAATGGCTTGTGAAGCTCAAAGTTGACCAAAAGTCAAACTTTGACCTTCTGCGTCAGTTGACTTTGTATTAGATGAACTTGAGGCTTGATCCACTTGAAATGTTGCACTCATGTGCTTAATTCTTGATGTGGGAGTCCTCTTGATCCTTTGTGGGTATTTAAGAGGTTAGACAAGTTGAAGATCATATTATTCCTTTAATGGTCCTTTGTCTAAGAGCTCTGAGAGGGTTTGAAACCCTAGTTTGATTGTAGTGAATGTTCAACAATTCTTTGGGGAGATTGATGAGACACAAAGGTACATCCATATTGTGATGATGATTTACACAATGATGGGAAATCTTAGTGGTCAAAATTTGGGGTATGACAGATGCCCCTATTTAATCTTCTTGGACCCGAAGGTGTGAATGGCGAAGGTATTCGGGCATTCGGGGTGCAAGAGGATTAAATATCAAAATACCCGAAATTTTGATGGTGGTTATGAATGGTAGCTTACACATTCATCTTCTTTTGCTAAGCAATGATGCTTAGAAAGGGTAAAACTGCCCCTCGATCCTGGTTTCCTACCAAGGAACTGGTCTCAGTTTATTTTGTCAACTTCCCCTCGATTCTGGTTTCCTACCAAGGAACTGGTCTTAGTTTCTGATTTGTGAACTTCCCCTTGATCCTGGTTTCCTACCAAGGAACTGGTCTTAGTTTCTGATGCAAACTTCCCCTCGATCCTGGTTTCATACCAATGAACTGGTCTCAGTTGCTGAAATAAACCTCCCCTCGTTCTTGGTTTCCTACCAAGGAATTGGTCTTAGTTTCTGAAGTAAACTTCCCCTCGATCCTGGTTTCCTACCAAGGAACTGGTCTTAGTTTCTGAAGTAAACTTCCCCTCGATCCTGGTTTCTTACCAAGGAACTGGTCTCAATTTCCGAAATAAACTTCCCCTCGATCCTGGTTTCCCACCAAGGAACTGGTCTCAGTTTCTTTTCTAAATAAACTTTCTTGACAAGGAACGCTGTTTGTAGGGGTTTTCCTTCAAACTTCTTGCCGAATTTTCCTGGGGAGATGCCATTTGAGTGGAAAAAGTTTTGATGTCAGACTTGCTGGGGAACCCATTCGTCTGAATTGTAGAGGTACACAAACTTCTCTGTTTGGAGACGCCATTTGTCGATTCTACTGGGGAAAGCGAGTCTCTTGAGAGACTGTTTCTGTTTGGGGGTGTTACATCATACTTTTCCTGAGGTCTTTTCAGAGAAATGCCATACGATGTACCCCAATTTTGAGGGGCTTTCTCTGGGGATTTTCCTTAATCCGGGAAAGCGAATATATCATCTTCAATGGCGAAGAGTGATATTTGTTGAAAGTTTTCTTGTTTCTCAGAGGTTCAAGTTATCAAAGTGGTCAAGGACCGTCTCTAATCCAGAGATAAATGGGAGAGAGATTACTTAGATGATTCACTTCCTGACGAGGAAAGATCTGACAACTCGATTGAGAGGACTTTTATCACAAGGGGATAAGACCGACTAGAGTGATAGTGATGCGATATGAATATGAATGTAGATCAATAATGCATGATGTATGTATGTATATGCTGACAAAACTGACGCAACATATAGACTCAAGGATGAACACGACTGGATACTCGGCCACAGTGGGGCATGTAGAAATATCGCTGGTTCAAGATAGCAATTCTGCCTTGCTTAGGAGAGATAGTCCACGCAGGGAAAATCGTTGGTCGGGCTTAGGAGATAAGAACTCTGCTGGGGATGTCAGACGAAACATAGTCTCTGACACAGTTGATCCTTCATTCAGGCGTAATGGTCTAGAGGAGTACTTTGATTCTGCACTTTGAGGTTCGAACACCTTTGGAGAAGCGACCGATGTTCTTCTGATGTTCAACAGTCAAAAGAATTTGCCATCTTTATTTTAAAAAAGCAGAAAATTTTTTATCAAGTAAATTCATTTTTGTTTTATTTCAAGAATCTTTGACCATGTTAAAAACATCATTCTGTAAAGCTAAAACAAGTAAGAATTACAAACAAAAGCACAAGGGCTCAAATTTTACTGATAGGATGGAAATCAGCCGAACGCGTGATTCCATAGAGTATTTACAAAGTTAGAAAATGGTAATTTACAGGGAAAAGGGCTACGTTGAAACATAACGACCACTATCCTTCTACCAACTTTGAATTCGGGACATCCTGAGCTTCTGTCGAAGATGACCTTGACTGGAGTCTCTGATGGATGGCATGAATGCTGAGGAGCTGAACTGATCAAACGTAGTTACTTGCCATTAATCCCTAACTTTTTCCTGGATTGTACTTGGAGATTTCCAATCCACCGGGATGATTTTTGATCATGTCACTAATTTTTGCCTGGATCGCCCTTTCGGGTTTTCAATCCACCGAGACGTTTTTTTTTTTAGTTTAGGCGAAGTATTTCTTGACTACGTCAACATTCGTGGGGTAGGTAAATTCCTCTCCATCCATGGTTGCAAGTCTCAAGGTGCCGCCTGAGAAAACTTTCTTGACCACATAAGGGCCATCATAATTCGGAGTCCACTTGCCCCGAGAATCAGTGAGAAAGGATTGTATCCTCTTGAGCAGCTTGAAAATTGGCGCGCATGTCGCGGTCATAAGGGATATGAATCTGGAAATGTAATTCAGACGTCCCAAGAATCCTCTGACTTGTTTTTAAGTTTTCGGAGAAGGCATTTCTTGAATGGCCTTGACCTTGTCAGGATCAACTTTAATTCCTTTCTGGCTGACGATGAACCCTAGCAGATTCCCTGAACGGACACCGAAGGTGCACTTGTTAAGATTCAAGCGGAGTTTGTACTTTCTCAACCGCTCGAACAGTTTTGATAGGTGGGTCACATGTTCCTCTTCTGTTTTAGATTTTGCAATCATATCATCGACATATACCTCGATTTCTTTATGTATCATGTCATGAAACAGAGTAGTCATGACCCTTTGATAGGTTGCCCCGGCGTTCTTCAAACCGAATGGCATTACCTTGTAACAAAAGGTACCCCATGGGGTAATGAACAAAGTTTTCTCCATGTCTTTCGACGCCATTTTAATCTGATTATAGCCCGAGAATCCATCCATGAAGGAGAAAATTTTGAACTTTGTTATACTGTCTACCAGCATGTCAATGTGTGGTAAAGGAAAGTCGTCCTTTGGACTAGCCTTGTTTAGATCCCTGTAGTCGACACACATTCTGACCTTTTCGTCCTTTTTGGGAACAGGTACGATGTTGGCTAACCATTGACGATATTCTGATGTAGCGAGGAAACCCGCGTCGATCTGTTTCTGTACCTCCTCTTTGATTTTGATAGCCATGTCTGGGTGAGTCCGTCTCAACCTCTGCTTTACTGGCGGACATTCCGATCTTAACAGAAAATGATGTTTCATGATGCTGGTATCCAACCCTGGCATGTCCTGATAGGACCAAGCGAATACATCGGGAAACTCTTTGAGAAGCTTTGTCAAACTCTCTTGGGAAGTTGGACTGAGCAGTGCTCCAATCCTGATTTCTTTCCTCTCTTTTTCCGAACCTAAGTTTACCGTTTCCAACGGTTCTCTATGAGGTTCAATGGACCTTTCCTCCTGTCTGAGTAATCGGGAGATCCCTTCTGGAATTTCGTCGTTAACTTCTTCTTCAGCCCCAAATACCGGGAACTCAAAGTCGGGAGAAGGCATCGGATCGTATGTTTCAACGGGGTTTAAAACAAGAAACCTGCATGACGTGATGATTTGTGTTTAGAAGAGATAGAGAAAATGCAAGTGTGTGCAGTGTATTTTTCTTTTACTGCTTGTTTTTATTATTGAGTTGTTTTTTAAGATTACCGTTTTCTGAGAAAAGCAAAAAGAGAAAACAGCAATAAATGCGGAAATTACATAATGACGTTATTTTATTTATGAACAAGTCGATTCTTGAAACTACAGCCCTATAAACCAAAACTCTGTCGCTCTGGGCAAAGCGAAGAGGGAAATTTACAGAAAGTGAGCCCTATCAAAACATCTGTTTCACCTGGGCGGGGTGAAAGGTTAAAGACGGCAATTACTTTGACTTATGAACAATCTTCGGGACATTGACAGCAACCCACTGGCGGCGAACTCCTCGGTGAATCACAAAGTCTGGCACCTTCCTCGATTTGTCTTCAGAAATAACGCTGATTTCTGGTGGAGCAGGATCATTGGAATCTGTCTCCCAAGCAGAGTTCTCGTAGGAGGATTTCTCTGTTGTATTTTGCATAGCATTTGTGCTCTCAGGTAAATCTCCCCATCCAGTTGGCTGGATGTCTTCGAGCCTGATATGAGAGCTCTCAGGAGCAGTATACTTGACCATATAGTCGTATTTTCCACTTGGTTGTCCCAAGGTGTCCCACACTTCTTTGGAACTGGAGGAGTCATCCTTCTCGATGATGTTGGCCTCAGGAAAAGCATTGTTAATGAATTCGAGTCCTGCAAATTTTGCGAATTCATCGTCGTGCTGGATAGGTTCTGAATGACCTGAGTGTTGATCCCATGACATGGTGGGGATGCAGGTATTCTGTTCAATGATACTTAGCTGATTTTCATTGTTCGGCTAACTTTCTTGCCCCAAGTCTCCTGAGTAAGGCTGCCACATCGGCAGGCCATCCATCGGGCCATAATAGTTGTGGTCAAAGTTTTCCTTCATCAGAGTGTCCTCCTCTAATGAGTTTGGCGGAGCACGGCATCCTTCCGGATCACAATTTCCATATATCGTTTCGACGTCTGACCTTGGTATAAACCTCGGACTCTGGGTGGGAAAGCAGAATAGGGTATGTGTTTCGTCCATATAGAATGGAAGCCACCAGTGGTTCAACAAGTGCTGAAGTGTTTTCAGGACAAGGGCACAACCTTGATCGTTTTCGCAAACCTGCTTTGCAGTTCTGATAATCATGTGATGCCAGGAACCCGAGCCAGACATGTTCTGCGTGTAACTCCACCAGGCTGGTATTCATCAAGCGAATATCAAAGATTTGAATCATGTTGATCTGATAGGGATTCCTATCATGGTAGTCCTGGATCCATCCAAGATCCATCTGACGCTGGAGGGCCTCTTGTATGAAAGAGAAGTCTGGTTTGTTTACCGAGCAAGTCAGACAAGAACTGTAATCGTGTCGCGGCAGATTATGATAATGGCTTTGCCTTGAGTGCATTGCCACCAAGTTGGCATTCATCGCACGGACGTCGTGGTTTTGAATGACGTTGGAATTCGTATAAACCATGTTAACTCCATGAACTCGGTGTTCTTGGATCCATCCGAGATCCATCTGTTCCTGTAGAGCTGATTGCACCACAGAACACCCTCGATTGCTTTTAGAGCAGATATCACACTGGTGATAATTATGAGGTGACACATGGCCATATCCACTCTGTCTACAATGCATCTTGACCAGATTGGTCCTTAACAAGAGTACATCATGAATTTGATAGACGTTGTTAGACTCTCCTTCTATCAGGTTGACTGCAGCTTTCTCGTGTTGAGGCAGCGGGTTCGTGAGAACATTGGGATTTGTATCCTTGAAAGATAAGAGCCCGCTCCTAACAAGCTTTTGCACGTCAGATTTGAAATTGAGACAGTTTTCGATGTTATGCCCTGGTCCTCCTTGATGATAAGGGCAAGTCTGATCTACTTTGAACCAAAAAGGCGGATTTTCCGGTACTGTAAGAGGAGCCTTGGTCTAGACGTGCCCTTTGACCAGTAATAACAGAAATAGTTCCGCGTACGATACGGGTATAGGATCAAATCCTGGTGGCCGCGTTGTAAGGTTGTTGTTGTACTGAGGACGTGCCTACTGAAGAGGTTGTTGTGTCCTTTACTGAAGTTGCTGTTGATTAGGTTGGCTCTGCGCAACTTGAGGTTGATACATAGAAACAGGCGCAGGGTTGATAGCAGGAGTTACAGCTATTACTGGTTGGTACCGTCGCCTTTACTTTCTGAGAGAGATATTCCTAATATCCTGCTCTTTTTTCTTAGGGAGAGCACTACCGTATCGTTTTGTACTACTTGATGATCCAGCGTCTTTAACTAAACGTCCTTCTCGGACAGCTTCCTCAAGACGAACCCCCATGCCCGCCATCTCGGTGAAGTCACTGGGTGCACTGGCAACCATTCTGTCGTAGTAAAATAATCTCAAGGTCTTTAAGAAGATCTTTGTCATCTCTTTTCCCCCAAGAGGTGGAGAGATCTGAGCGGCAATTTCACGCCATCTCTGAGCGTACTCCTTAAAGGTTTCTTTGTCCTTTTGCGACATTGATCTGAGTTGATCTCTGTCTGGTGCCATGTCCAAATTGTATTTATATTGTTGGACGAAGGTAGTGCCAAGATCTCTGAAAGTGCTAATCGTAGTGCGGTTTAAACCCATGTACCATTTTAATGCGGCACCGGTTAAGCTATCCTGAAAGTAGTGAATCAGTAGGTCCTGATTTTCTGTCTGAGATGACATTTGCCGAGCGTACATCACCAAGTGACTCTGAGGGTAAGAGTCACCCTTGTACTTTTCAAAGTCGGGCACCTGGAATTTGTGCGGAACTTTCACATTGGGGACCAAGCAGAGGTCCGCGGCGTCCTTTCCAAATAGATCCTGACCGTGAATAGCTTACAATTCCTTTTGCATTTCTAGGAACTGTTCCTGGAACTCGTTCATTCTTTCAAACATGCTTTTGTTTCCACCATAAGGTATCTGCGGAATCTGTCCTTCCGGGACAGTGTGTACCACGGGTTGTGGTATAGTCATTACGGCCGAGACTCTCGGTGCCTCCCGAAGTTTGTAACCTTCAGGAGTTACTGTCATGCCCCTGACATCTTCGCTTTCCCGAAGTTTATAACCTTTAGGCCCATCGGTTTCTGCTATGATTTCCTGATCTTTAGTGATCGGCGGAACATATCCTTTCGGGATATAGTTAACAGGCATGCCCCAGGGACGATCTTTTGGCATTTGATATCTAGGATCATACTTCTCCACTATGGGCATTGAGGTGATCTCTGAGATCAAAGTTCTTTATAGTTGAGTGTCTGCCATGGCTTGCATGTCGTTACGAAGCTTTCTCATATCCTCTCTCAGAGCGTCGATCTCTTCTTTCAACTCTCTGTTCTCTTCCTCGAGATCATCCATCCTTTTATGACGATTGGCCCGAGTATTGTACGAATGAGACAGTTTGACTCTAGAACTGAGACACAAACGTGAGATTCGTAGGTAAGAAGAATACGTGACGTGAGAATGATGAATGCAATGATTATATTAATTGTTTTTTGGTTTAATCAAAATAAACTTCGACAATTAGATTGCAAATATCAAACAGTGGGGAGACCCCGTTTTATTAAAATTCAAAGGATTGCGGAAATGGAAATACAGTAAATTACAAGGTGCGGAAACAAAAACCTAAGCTAATGGGTCCCGAGTCCTCCCTGAGGAGAAACCTGGTGCTGATTCTGGTACTTTCCTTTTCTTGGACCGGGGCTCTTGAGCCGTTGTCGGGTTGTCATTCCTTTGCCAAGTGAAAGGGGCGAGCAAATTCCTTTGGTCATCCTGATTATCCACAGCATGTTGCTCTAAAATCTCGATCAGAGCATCCTTTTCTTTCAGTAGCTACTGTATTTTGGTACACTCCACGTTGAGAATGCGGTACTTGTTCTTCTAAGACCTTCTCTCCCGCTGAACTTTGTTGAGAGTAACCTGAAGTTTTTCAGTTTCCGTCATGAAGTACATGACAGATTCCCTTGGCAGAAGAACTCTGTGACGAGGATACGACATCTTTAGCTTGAGAGCTCTAGTTTGTACCAAGTGGAGATAAGGCTCCACCGAGACACAGTCCGATTTTCCTAGAGACTCCCGTCCTTTCTTATGAACATGTTTCCAAGCGTGCACTATTTCCATCTTTAGTGCTTTGTCATTTTCTCCTTCCTTGAAGAAAAGACCTTCTAGATGAGCATTCCGTGGGACATGCCTCATCGAGTATCCAAATTGACGACGAACGAGAACTGGATGGTAATTGATTCCTCCCTTAGTTCCTATAAGGGGTACGTTGGGGAAGTTTCCACAACGATCAATTATCCTAATCCTGTCATAAATCCTATTGCACCAATCAATGTCAGAGTTGGTGAGAGACATGATTTTCTGCGACCAGCGTAAGGCACTCTTATGATCCCAAAAAGCAGCAGACTTAGGCAAATGGGAGATAAACCATTTATATAGCAGGGGCACACAACACGTGATCTCTCTTCCGCTGTACAAATTCCCTAAGTGTACAGAATGATATGCGTCTGCGAGTAAAGTTGGCACAAGGTTTCCAATGAGAAAAACCTTAATGGCGTTGATATCGACGAAGTTATCAATGTTGGGAAACAGAAATAACCCGTAGGTGAGTTAAACAAAGATGCTTTCAAAAGCAGTCATGTTCCCTATACTAGCAAAGTACAGAGCTTTCTTTGTTAAGAATTGGGCTGGCAAACCTTGAATGCCACCCTTAGTGGTCATGTGAGTCCTGACTTCTGACTCGTCCAAATAAATTGCTCTTGCAATGGTCTGACCCCTTGGAATTTCTTCCAGTCCAGAAAATGGAGCTTGATCAGTAATGTGTAGATCAGTCAGGTGAGAGTACTCCTCCAGCGTTGGTGCTAGCTGGTAATCCGGGAATATGAAACAGTGATAGACCGGATCATAAAACTGAACGAGTGCATCCATGATTCCTTCAATCATATGGATTCTTAACAGAGGTAGCGGACCTCCGTACTTGGCTCTGAAAGCCTCAGGGTTAGTGATTATCCTCGCTACACTTCTCAAATCCTCAAATTTTGGAACCTTAAAGGTGTACTTATGAGTTCTCCTTCTACCGAAATCCATGAGCGCAATCTTTTTCTCTGACATTTGCAATCATTGTCTCAGTTTAATTTGAAAAAGAGAGACTAGAAGAGAAAATTTTTCTTTGTTTTAATGTTTTTTTAGATGAATGCATGAATGCAGCACACAAAAACATAGAAAAAACATGGGGTCAAAGGGTCGTTGTCATGAAGTCAAGGCTCTGCCCATCCCCCAAAGGATTATACTAGTGATTTTTGTACCTGTCTCTCAAAATCATCAGTTCTTGTCGAGAAAACACCAGCGGGCCGGGAACCGTGCTAGGTGATGTTTTTTCGAAGAACCTTCAGAAGAGGGTGGTATTGCGTGACAACCATTTCCGATAGTTTTCGCACCACTAAAAGAGGTTTTTCCTAGGTGTATACTCAATCTTTCCACATGCGACATCACACGCATTCCCATTAGCAGAAAAATAAACACATATATCAATTAGGAAAAGTAGTATATATATTTGTCCTAATGTCCTAGACTTTTAAGATCTATGAATCCTATGTTCCTGACAGAAAATGGTTCCCCGACGGAGTCGCCATTCTGTGGTACCTTCCCAACTTAAAGGTTTTAACCTAAGATCCTAGTGAAGTCAACAAAAGTATCATTCCCAGTGAAATTCCCAGTGAAGTCACCATGACTTGTCCAAGGTAATTGTAAGAAAGAACATGAACTGCCCCACGGTGGGCGCCACTTTTCTATAGCGAGCGATTTTGGACGCGGTTCTTAAGCGTTGTCGCTCTTTGGGGTTTACTACAGGTCGATTCATTTTTTATCCTATTGTGAACTGACTAAGGAAGGGAAATAGATGTCTCCAATTAACCCTGCTTGCATACTGAGTTTAAACAGTGGTTTGTTAGGTTACGGATGCTATATGGTAATGGGGCCTTTCTTTCTTCTTACTTTATTAAGGTGGAAAACTGGGACTATTCATGGGGAATTTGTCAGATTGGGTGGAGATAGGGGACTTTAGGTTTTTTGATCAGTGTGCTCGCTAAGATTTTTCTTTCAATCTTATGCCTACGTATTCCCGTTTACCGAAACAGGGAAATCAGAGCGTTCGTAGTTCCTCCTATTCTATGGGAGGAAATGGGTGTTTTGGTGTCTTGTTCAAAGCCCAAGACGTGAAGCGAAAGGTGATCTATATCTTGTTCAAAGCCCAAGATGTGAAGCTGAAGGTGGTTTGTATCATGTTCAAAGCCCAAGATGTGAAGCTGAAGGGTCTATTTGTATCTTGTTCGAAGCCCAAGATGTGAAGCTAAAAGGTGTTGTCTTTAGAGAGAATTTGTCATCTCTAAAGAGGGTATGTTTGTCACAACTGTTTATAAAGGAGAATTACTTTAACTGGGATATGTGAATCCGGCAATGCCATAATTTCCTTTATAGGGGGTTCCAACCTGAAGGAGAAGACTTTAACTCAGTGTAGAGCAATACTATCTTTCCTTAGGAATTTTTCATGCTAAAAGAGGGACAGTGACATGGATGTAAATAATCCAGAGGCTTGCCGCTTACAGCGATTAGATGAAGGGGAAGGAGTTGTTGATGTTTGTGTGCTGTGAACGAGGCACAAGTTTGATGCTAAAAGGTTGATTGGCTCAACCTGGGTTTTCTTATACAAAGCCTAAGAGGAGGCTATTGGCCCAACAAGAGGGAGTTTTTATGTGTCTCGTACGAAGCCCGAGAGAGAGGCTAAAAGGGTTGACTCAACAGGAGAATCTTTTATACTCAACAAGAGAGTGTTTTTGTATCTCGTATGAAGCCCGAGATGGAGGCTAAAAGGTGATTGACTCAACAAGAGAGTGTTTTATACTCAACAATAGAGTGATTTTGTATCTCGTACGAACCCCGAGATGGAGGCTGAAGATGGGATTGGCTAACAAGAGAGCCTTTTATACTCAACAAGAGAGTGTTTTGGTATCTCGTACGAAGCCCGAGATGGAGGCTAAAAGGTTTGACTCAACAAGAGAGTCTTTATATCTCGTACGACGCCCGAGATAGAGGCTAAAAGGGTACTGTTTCAGTTGAGTGACAGGTCCAGTATGTTGGTTCAACGAGAAAATCAGTTCTTATATGAGTAACACTGTACTCATGGATTTGATCTGAGAATCGGGATTGTTTCCTATTCTTTAAGGAAATGGGAAATCCAAAGGGTATTGAGACTGTCCAAGTCTGCGAGTGTCTTCCTATTTTTGAAAGGGACTTGAGAATATCTTTGAGACTCAAGGAAATTAGACTGTCCAAGTCTAGAGTTTTGTCTTTTGTACTATGCTTAAAGAAACAGTAGTAGTACGTTCACGGTAGAAAGATCTAGACTCTTTGAAAGACTGTTCTATTAAGATGACTAATTTCTGTTCCTATACCTCTAGGAGGTCGTCGGGACAATTTGTACGAAGCCCAAGAGGAGGCTGGAAACTTTTAAGAAGCCGAGGGACAATTTGTACGAAGCCCAAGAGGAGGTTATCATTCTCGGAGGAAGAAATCATTTATACGAAGCATAAGAGGAGGCTATGAATACTTCTAAGAAGCCGACGGGTCCTTGTACAACGCCCAAGAGGAGGCGGGGATGCTTTTAAGAAGCCTGTGGATCCCCAACCCCGAGAAGTTCAAGACAGGCTATTCACAAAGAATAGATCAAGCCAGGAAATTTCTAGAATTTGGAAGAAACTTAAGGGATGCAATTCACGGAGAAGAGATCATCTCTGGGGAGTAGAGTTTCTTGACAATTCCTAAGGAGGACAGCCGAAGAAAAGACTGTATCTGGTGCTCCTATGGGGGATCTAGTATTGTCTATTTCTAAGAATGATCTAAACGGTTTTACCTGGTGCTAGACGTAGTTGTCGGGGAAACTCTAAATATCTATACTAATATTACACAGTCGATATGAGTTTATGAAATGAGACTTACAGCGAAACAGCCCCACAATACAGTTATATGTATATGAAAGCGATAAATGAAAGCATATAAACACTTACTCGATTGTAGAGCTTTCATGCTGTTTGGTTAGTTGTTCAACAAAGAAAGATTGAAAACAACAGTATATTTCAAAATCAAAGGAGAAAGTGCTTTGAAAGGAAAAATTGGGGCTTACAGCTCAAGGAGAGGCCCAGGGTTTTATCAGTGATCGCACTATCGTTTTGTACAGAGGGACTTATACAAGTGACTGAGGCCTGAAAAAGGTTTTTTGTATAAAGGGATGGGTCTTACACTCTCTCAAGAGGCCCAAAAAAAATGATTTAGAGAAAAGAAGCGGGTCTTACTACTCGAGAGTAGGCCCAGATGATTAATTTTGAAAAGGGCGACGATCGCGCCGAGGTTTTGGAAACACTGTGGGACTTATACAAGTGATTGAGGCCCAAAATTTTGGTATTTACAAAGGAATTGGGTCTTACACTCTATTAGAGGCCCAAGTGTTTTAAAATGAAAATAAATGGGACTTATAGCTCAAGGAGAAGCCCAATGGTCTTTTTTTGTTAAAAGGCGACGATCGCGCCGAACTTTGTAAATGTACAGAGGGACTTATGCAATATCTGAGGAACAAAATATTTATTTACAGTTTGAAAATGGCGATCGCGCCGAGATTTTTAACGTATCGGGACTTATACAATAACTGAGGCCCAAAATATTTTTGTACAAAAAGGGTTGGGTCTTACACTCTATTAGAGGCCCAAAGTTTTTGAAAAAAGATTTGTTATGATGAAAATCAAAGAAACCCCAATTTCATTTTTTAAAGGCATTTTTCAAAGAAAAATAAAGTAAAAAATGATAAAAATATCAAATAAAATCATTAATCATGTTATAAACAATGATTAAGGTTTATGAAAAAGTATTTTATCCACATGAATATTTAAAATCATTTTGGTTTTAAAAATCAAGAAAAAGAAATCATTTTAAAAGCATTTAAAACAATTTAAAACAATATTTTTGAATATATTAAAAATATATCAAATAATAATATTTTTTTGTGATTTTTTGTGGATTAAAATATTATGGCGTATGAATAAGAAGTGTGTACAACAGAATTGGAAAATGATGATTTTTGCTATGTAAAAGAATGGATTGAGTTTTTAAGATAAACTAAGAAAAAGATGAAAGATGTCACAACATCACATTCGACATCTTTCATGAGTTTTGAAGATAAGAGAAAAAGGGAAGATGTCACAACATCACATTCGACATCTTAAAAAACCAGAACTGCACCTTGGTTTTCAACATTTTTGCTATCAAACTTCAAACATTCATAACTCTCTCAATTTTCAACGAAATTAAAATCTGTAAGAACCTATCTTGACCGATTTTTTGCAAGGAATCCAATGGTATCACTCATACATACTGGAACTTAATGTACATCACACACAAGGCAAAAAACCAGAACTGCATGTTGATTTTAAACATCTTTGCTTATCAAACTTTCAACACTCATAACTCTCTCAATTTTTAACGAAATTAAAATACGTAAGAACCTATCTTGACCAATTTTTCACAAGGAATCCAATGGTATCACTCATACATACTGAAACTTAATGTACAGTACACACAAGACAAAAAACCAGATCTGCACCATAAGTTTAAAACAACATAAACTCCACATATAAGCATGTTAAAGTGCAAACAGTAGGAGGATCATAACATACACATTAAGGACTACATTTTTGCTTCAAGAATTGTTCAATATGATGCATGTATGTGGACATCAAAGGAAAGCATGATTCAAAGAATTCAAGTTGTGAATTTTACCTCTTTTTTGGAGATTTTGTGCAACCTACCAAGTGATTTGTTCCAGAAATGATTTGATGCTTTGGACACCCTCAAATGACCTCTTAGAAGCTTTTAGGATGGTTAGAATCAGCTGGAACCTGCAAAAACAAAAACTGGCCCTTTCTTGCAAAAGGGGTTAAAATGGCCAAAGTGACAACTCTCTCAAATGGTGTTCCAGATGTTGGGAACCATTTGGGATAGTTCAAGGATGATATTTGGAGTGTGTTTGAGGTTTTATCTGGTTTGGAAAGTGACTAAATCAAGACATGGCTTAAAAAATGCAAAAAAGTCCAATTTTGAGGTTTTGAGAGGTGACTTTGTGATTTAAGGATTACAGGTCACTTGTGATAGTTTGGATCACCTACATATGATGTTTATGAGGTGTTAGGATCATGAGATGTGATGGAAATGCTCTCTAACTCAAAAAATCAGAATTACCTTACTAAAGAAGGCATTTTGGGGTGAAAGAAGTGATTTTGAGGAAAGCATGTGTTTGATGGCTTTGGTGTACTCAAACTGAGCACAAATGAGCTCTATTTATAATAGAGCAAGTTTGTTTTGGCAGCAATAGTGAATGGTGGCTGCAGCAGAGGTTTGTTCAATGTTGGCCAATGAAAATCCAAGTCTCCTCTAGCCATTGACTAGAGGTTAGAGCACAGAGCTTTGGTTCCCTACTTGTTGGAGGAATCTTGACTGAATTCAGTTGCAAATGTGTCAGTACATGCCACCTCTAAGCATCTATTGAATGCTCCAATCTAAAATTGGAGTCTTGTCTCTCTTTTAGGGATTTCTAGGTTTGGCATGCTACTTCTTGTTCCAAGGACTTTGGAGGCTTGGCTTAGTGATTGTCTCCTTTAGTTTTGATCCTCAGATGTGTCCAAGATGATGACAAGGCTTAGAAATTGGTGTGGCACAAGAAATGTGCAAATCTGTCTTGAAACATGTCTTAAAAATCAGCTGCAGCAAGCCTTGTTGTAAAATCCATAACTTCTTGCTCAAGAATGATAAATGGCTGTTCCAGGACTCTATGGAAAGCTGAGATGACATACTTCAACTTTGATGTTTGAGCCTAGACTTGGTTCAACTTGGATCATGGAGAAAAACATCCTTGAAGTTGGGACATTCGTACTGGAAAAATATTAATGATGTCCTATGAAATGTTGGAACATCTGACAACTTTGAACATTAATAATTCCAAGCTTTAATCACTCGTATCTTTTAATCCACTATGATATTTTGAGTTGAAGTGAATTGCATCTTTGATGCTTGTCTTGCATGGTGACAAAGCTTGAAAATTGTGTGGCACAAGAAAAAGTGCACAAAATCTGTCCTAAAAAACAGCTGCAGCAAGCCTTCTTGTAAAGTCCATAACTTCCTGCTCGAGTATGATAAATGGACGTTCTACAACTTTCTGGAAAGCTGAGATGACGTACTTCAACTTTGATGTTAAGGTTTGTGAAGATAAAACTTGTAAAGTTGTCAAAATTGACCTTGAATTTGTGTGATCAAATCTGTCCTAAAAGCTGTCATGAAAATTCTGTTTTATCAATGCCTTTTGCAGAGACCATAACTTTCTGCTCGAGAATGATAAATGAGCTTTCTAGGACTTTCTGGAAAGGTGAGATGACGTACTTCAACTTTCATGCCCAGGTTTTTTCCTGAATCAACTTGGATCATGGAGAAAAACATCCTTGAAGCTGGGACATTCTTGCTGGAAAAATATTAATGATGTCCTATGAAATGTCAGAACATTGGACATTAAGAATTCCTAACTTTGATCACTTATATCTTTTAATCCTTATGATATTTTGAGTTGATTCCTTCTACAATGTTGAAGTATCAAATACCCTCTTTAAAAGTAGCTCTTACGTAAAATCAATGGATGCATGGATCAATAGTTACAACCTTGAAAAGTTGTGCACTTGAACATGATTTTAACTTAGAAAAAATTTCTAAGTTTCTTTCAATTTGATCAATTTTGCAATTTTGCATGATTTCTTGGTTTAAATTTGATCAAATTAAATCATCCATCATATTTTCTTGAGTAATGGCTTGTGAAGCTCAAAGTTGACCAAAAGTCAAACTTTGACCTTCTGCGTCAGTTGACTTTGTATTAGATGAACTTGAGGCTTGATCCACTTGAAATGTTGCACTCTTGTGCTTAATTCTTGATGTGGGAGTCCTCTTGATCCTTTGTGGGTGTTTAATAGGTTAGACAAGTTGAAGATTATGTCATTCCTTGATTGATCCTTTGTCTAAGAGCTCTGAGAGGGTTTGAAACCCTAGTTTGATTATAGTGAATGTTCAACAATTCTTTGAGGAGATTGATGAGGCACAAAGGTACATCCATATTGTGATGATGATTTACACAATGATGGGAAATCTTAGTGGTCAAAATTTGGGGTATGACAATAATAAATAAGGTGGAGTTTTAAAAAAATAAAAATAAAAATAATAGTTAAACTAAATTTTCGGTTGCCAACTCATATGCTTAGAATGTCGAATTAATTCCACACGCTCTTACAGTTGATGAGATCGATCTATTCCACTCACTATAATTTTTCCTAATATCAACAAGAGATCGAGGTGGATCAATCCTTCAAGTTGTCAATAGTCAGTCAACAATAATAATAATGGTGCAGACAATCTTAACCCGCCAGTCATAATATTTGCTACAACTTGCACTCGGAGTTCACTGAGTTTTGCATTAGTCTTCAACGCATGTGATTCACTCTCTCCCAAAACAATCCGACCTATCATAGCTAATATAAAGATTTCACTTACTTGTGTCTAAAGCACACACCATCCCTCGAGGATGAATGTCAAGTTTCTTAAATCTTGCAACCTAGTTGAGTTAGAAAAGGTTTAACAATCTATTCTCAACGCTGGGTATTCCAAAAGTAAAATTTGACCTCAAACAACCATATATTTGAAAAATTAAATAGAAAGGTTAAATAATCAAACAATCCAGCAACAAGAAGATGGACACGATGTAGAATACAAACACCCACACGCCATTTCATATTTTCAACTCTTTTCTTTAAAGAAATTGGAATGAACTCAATCCACAATACTCAATTATACCCAATAATAATACTTTCCCTTTATTCTAATCAATTTATATGTAGTTTAATTCAACATCAAACAAAATTAGTTTTAATTATCTCAAATCCATAAACATTTTTCATTTCTTTTATAGATTTATTTAGTATCAACCTCATTAAAGAATATATAATTTCAATACATCAATAATAATATTAACGAAAACTACAGTACACGTAACCTACGGGGAACAAAATAATACAACCAAATTACGGAGAGGTGCAACAAATATCATAGAAAATAACTATTATTTTAGTGACAGATAATAGAGAATGGATATTGCAGAAAATAACTTTTAGTGACAGATAGAAGAAAAAAAATAACACAGAAAATGAATTTTAGTGACATACAACAGATTTATAGATTACAATGAAAATGACATTTAGTGACAAACAATAGAGTATAAATTACATAGAAAATAACATTTAGTGTAAGACAACAAATTATGGATTATATAGAAAATAATATTTAGTGACAGACAGCAGATTATGAATTATATTTAAAATAAGATTTAGTGATAGGAAACAGTAAAACAAATTTCACACAAAATGATATTTTGGGACAGACAACAATGTTGGAAATTCACCATAACCTATGGAAAATTCTTCTATTCAATCTTGATCTCGAGATTGTTAACAGTCACACACAATGGCAACGAAAAGAAAAATTGAGAAAGAAAGAAAGGAAGAAAGAGAAAAGAGAAATAGTAGCGTTAGAGAAGAAGATGAAAAACTGCAGAATTCTTTCTGCCCATAAACTGTGGAAACTTTCAATATTCACTTGCAACTACAAACTGTGAATTATCAAACTTGATTATTACAATGATAAGGGATCCTCCCTATTTATAGATTTAGGTTAACTTGCATCTCAAGCTAAAGCCATAACTATAAAAGCCCAAAAATATCTAATCTAATCTTTCTAAATCAAATCTGATCTATCTAAATCAAATCTAATCTTTTTAAAACAATGAATTACATATTTAACACACCACCTAATTCATTGTGTCTAAACTGTCTACATTCATCATAGACCTTAGCTTCTTGAAAACTTCGACCTGCACTCCCTTCGTCATGATGTCTGCAATCTGATTCTCAGTTCTGCAGTGTTCCAAGTTCATCTTCCCTTCTGCTACATGCTCTCGAAGATAATGGAACCCCATTTAGATGTGCTTACTTCGACCATGTGCTATTGGATTCTTCGCCAAGTTGTTAGCTGACATGCTGTCGATCTTCATTGTAATTGCTCCATGACTATTCCCTGTAATCTCTTCGACCAGGTTCACTATCCATGTTGCTTGACATGCACAAAAAGAAACAACTATGTATTCTGCTTCGCATGATGACAATGCCATTTCTGGCTCCTTTCTCGAACTCCAAGCAAATGGTGCACCACCTAACATAAACACATAGCCTACTGTGGATTTTCTATCCTCATCATCACTACACTAACTAGAGTCGGTGTATCCCACTAACTTATATTCTTTTCCTTCATCAGCTGCAGGAAACAAAATTCCGTAGTTAAGAGTCCCTTTCAGATATCTCAGTATCCTCTTCGTTGCTGCTAGGTGTGATACCTTTGGCTTCTGTATGAATCTACTTACCATACCCACACTATATACTAAGTCAGGCCTTGTGTGACAAAGGTATCGAAGTGACCCAATAAGTCTTTTGTATTAGGTAGGGTCGATATCATCTTCATCTGAACCTTTCGACAGTTGTAATCTAGTCTCAGCTGGAGTCGAAGTTAGGTTGCAATCTTGCATCTCAAATCTCTTAAGTATTTCGCCTGCATATCTTTTTTGGTGCATCATCAAACCTCTACTAGTCATGTAGAATTCGATGCCAAGGAAACTTGAGAGATTTCCCAAGTCTGACATTTCAAACTCCTCACTTAGGTCATGTTTGAAATCTTCGATCTCCTTCATGTAACTTCCCGTTATCAACAGGTCATCGACATAGGGCATAGTATAAGCAATTCACTATTGTTTCTCCTTACATACACTCCATGCTTAGTCGTACATTTCACAAATTCCTTCTTCTTTAAGAAGCTTTCAATTTTCTTATTCCAATCTCTTGGAGCTTGCTTAAGTCCATACAGGGCTTTATGCAACTTGTACACCTTTCTTTCTTCGCCTCGTTTCATAAACCCAACTGGTTGTGTGACATAAACTTCTTTGTCTAAGGGACCATTAAGGAATGCACACTTCACGTCCATCTGACACGTGTGCCAATTATTCATATTTGTTAGACCAACAACCAACCTGATTGTTTCGATCCTAGCACCAGGTGCAAACACTTCGTCGAAGTCAATTCCTTCCTTCTGTAGAAATCCTTTTGCCACAAGTCTCGCCTTGTGTCGAGTTACTTCTTCTTTAGGATTCACCTTCAACTTGTAAACCCATTTCACATCAATTTCCTTCTTGCCTTGAGGCAATTCGACAAGTGACCAAGTGTTGTTGACTTCGATGGACTCTAACTCTTCATTCATTGCTTTTACCCACTTCGAATCTTTCAACACCTCAGCTGCATTGACTTCGATGGACTCTAACTCTTCATTCATTGCTTTTACCCACTTCGAATCTTACACAAAATGGCTTTAACTCCATAAACGACATTATCAAGGTCATCATCAAGGAAAACATCAGGAAGCACCATATCACAAATTCATCAATGCCACATAAAATGCAATGCATAACAAGACTCATGCATGTGGTGCCAATCGTCATAATAGATGGACACTAGGCCATCAACCCTCCAAAGATCCCCGTCAATAGGATTGATCCCGCAATCAAAATCGGAGCACGTCATAATTACCTCATATCCGCACAATGGGAATGAAGCATCGTCACAGAGTATGCATATGAATGCATGATACACAAATGTCAATAATCATCATCATCAAAACATCATTATGTGCATCATCATTCATCAAAACATCATGTTCCTCATGTCATCATTTATTCATCAAAACATCATGCGTCATCGTCTTATCATCATACATCATACATAAACAACTCCTGGTCATCAATATATGTCATAGTAATTCATATCGTCAAGTAATCATCATACATCAAATATACACAGTTCATAATCATCAATATTCTCATGAAATTCACCTCATCAAGTACTCGTCAAAACATCACGAAATCATCACGTCATAATCATCATTAACGTCACTAACATCATGGTAAAACATCCTAAATATCACAGCATCAAACACCAGAACATCACAGCAACAGAAACGAAATTTTGCGAAACAGCAGACGTTCACTCCAGGATTCACTAGGCGAACCTATTCGCTGTGACCTTTGATTAGCGAAGCGGCCAACGAATCCCACAGACCCCACACTCAACACCAGAAAACACAAACATCTGTCATACTCGTTGGTTAATTCGCTTAGCGAACCCACTCGTTGATTCCTTCGCTTAGCGAGACTCCCAGTGAAGCCCACCCTTCCTCTCCAGAATCACCTCTGTATACACACTCATGTTATCGCGCAATCGTTGCGCTGCTCGCTTAGTGAGCCTTGGCGAACATTCGCCTAGCGAAGCGATAGTTCGCTTAGCGAACCTGCGATTACACCAAATCACTGCTACGCATCAGTAGCCCCACAACCACCAAATCACCTGCAATTACAGTCCCAAATGACCCAAAATCATCCCTACAACAGTCCTAATATATCACAGAAATTAAAGGCCTAAAACTACGTCTGTTAGATCGATTCAGGACACTACGGGAAACCTTAATCTCCCTAAACCTTCAAAACTCTCAAGCTTCATATAAACTCCATAGATCCTTCACCACAAGGTTAAAACTACAACAACGACGGGGAAATCTGCCCCAAGGTCTACTTTACCGGTTCAATTCAACATTATTAATCGATTCACAAAAATGCCCTTAAAATCATCAGTTTACCTCAAAACCCATAAACCCTCAAACACATCACAACCACTTCAATTACATCGAATCCTATAATGAAAACAATGAAAGGTAATTACTCCTCATACCTTAGATTGTCGATCCGATGAGTTCTCTCTTGAACCTTTGGAAACCTTCACGAAAATCCTCGCCTTTTTCCCGTTTTCCTCAGAGCTCTGCACTTTCTCCTTATTTTCACGATCTCCACAAATGAATCCTAATTCTCCTCAATTCCTCCTTTTTGGTTAATTTAACTCTTGGGCCTCAAAATTGGGCTTTCTCCATAATACCCTCACTAATTCTCTCCAATGTCCATCTTACCCTTAATTCCTCTAATATTATTTTAAATTAATAATAATACTAATATATCCATATTGCATACTATTATTTAACTAAAATAACCAAAACTTCACCAAAAATACCGACATCGACACCAACCACCAAAAATTTACAGAAAACCACGAATATAATATTTAAATAAATTAAATAAATATTCTTACGAAATTTGGGATGTTACAGAAATCATCATTCATCAAGAAAAATAAGAAAAGTGGGATAACTTGTAAAAGGGGTAACCATAAAAAGCTTAGAAATTTTCTAAGTTATGGAACAAAGTGGCTAGGGTACCAACTTTGGAGGATCATAACTCCTAAACCACAAGGCCATTTTTCTTGATCCGTCGCGTTCTCTACAAGCGGTGCTACTCCTTCCTTCAAAAGATTCCAAAGGTCTTGATAACAGAAAACCACCTTAATCTGCTTGCACCAATTCTCATAATTATCTTTATTGAGAATCGGAAGGCTCGCCGAAAAATGCCTGTTCGTATGATTCATCGCCGTCACAATTTTCCTTCCTTGAATCGCAACCGGAGCTCTGATACCAGATGTTGGAAATTTACCACAACCTATGGAGAATTCTTCTATTCAATCTTGATCTCAAGATTGTTACCAATCACACGAAATGGCAGCGAAAAGAAAAATTGAGAAAGAAAGAAAGAAAGAGAAAAGATAAATAGTAGCGTTGGAGAAAAAGATGAAAAACTGCAGAATTTTTTCTGCCCACAAACTGTGGAGACTTTCAATATTCATTTGCAACTGCAAACTGTGAATTATCAAACTTGATTATTACAATGATAAAGGTTCCTCCCTATTTATAGATTTAAGTTAACTTGCATCTCAAGCTAAAACACAAACTATAAAAGGCCAAAAATATCTAATCTAATCTTTCTAAATCAAATATGTTCTATCTAAATCAAATCTAATCTTTTTAAAATAATGAATTACATATTTAACAAACAAGACAAATTATAATCGTAAAAACAATCTAATCGAAATGAAATTAATATGCTATTTCTACACAAATACTTTATAGGTGCATATATCATCATGAAAATCATATCTAATTTCAAAAATAATGTTTATCACATATTATAAATTTTATTTCATTAATCAAGAGAAATAGGACACGATTCAATTACATAAAAGTGTTTGTTTGTGAGATCAAATTAATTTATATTTTTACACGATGAAAACTCTCATTAACATACATAATTTACAAATATCTATGATCATAAAATTAAAAAGACAACATTTATATAAAAATTTACACAACTAATTAGTAGCAGCATGTTTGGTGAATTAAAATGCTTATATAACGCATATACATTTTTTCCATGTTTACTCATAGCTAGATTCAACATTGAAATTAATCAATTAATTTCTTATCTTATAATATGGTATAAACATGGTTCATTTTCTTCTAAAAACATAGATATCAATTACAATTGAGAAAAACATGAGTTTAAAATTTCATACTATAGTAGATATTGTTTTTCTTATCTTTAACAACAATAAACATGATACTATCACCCATCAAAAGAATCAATCAAGCAAAGTTGCACATTCTTTAAATATTAACACAAATAGACAATTACAAACGCTTAATATCTATAACCATAAAATATAAACTCAAGAAGAAGCTCATGGATCACAAACTACAACCAATGCACACTATTAGTACAAATAAATTTTGATCTCTCTAGTATTACGGACAAAAATAGCATGTCTAACAACAAAAGCATAAAAACTTCACACATGATTAAAAGAAAATGTCACACAAACTCGTCTTAACCCAAAAAAAAAGTTTGGGGATTATTGTTCTAATACCATGTTGTAACATCCTACATTTTTGTAAGACATCATTTAAAAATACCACCTTAATAGTATGTGGCCATTTTTTTTTTTTCTGTGTATTCAAACAAAATAATCATCGATAATAATTTCTAAAAATAATAATTTAATAAAAATTATTAAAATAAACTATTTAAGACCTGTCAAATCCTCATCTCTAAAGTTTTAATATTAACAATATATTTCTTACAAAATTACAAATTCAATTAAAAATCCGATTCCATTCCCACGAGCACATGCAACATCCGATCACCTCAAATCATGATCAATTCTTATCTTTAATTTCTTCGTACCTAATATGTTATTTGTAAAGGGTCAATATTCTATCATCCATATCAAATCAAACAAAACATACAATACGGTAGTATAAAACAAATCATATAAAGATAGCAGTTTAACCGAAATCGAATCCATAAAATTCTTATTCAACAATTATATATATATATATATATATATATATATATATATAGCAGTTTAACCGAAATCGAATCCATAAAATTCTTATTCAATAATTTTATATATATATATATATATGTGTGTGTGTGTGTGTGTGTGTGTGTGTGTGTGTGTGTGTGTGTGTGTGTGTGTGAATATGCATGCTCCTAAATCTAAATGATTTGGATATAAATCGCCACAAAGGCAATACCCCACAAAGGGAACCCAACACAAAGGGAATCCGCCACAAAGGCAAAAGATGCATATGCCATGAAATACAAATACCTTCCACAAATTCCACAAACTATCATTAAAGCAAATCACTTAAAAAAAAATTTCACAATCACCTATCTCCAAACATAATCGACTAGGGAGATTCCTTTGATTCACACCACACTCACACACAATAATAATAATCACAAACAATCAAAGTTTCATTCACTTCACATCAGCATAATTCATCTGATTCACACCGCGAACACACATAATAATAACAAATCACAAACTACTCAAGGTTTCATCCACATCACCTCATCACACTAAAAAATACAAGATATACACAAGTATTCTTATTTTTAACTTATCGAAATACTATATTTCAATCATTTTTTCTATTTAGAATGATTATGCATTATATCATTTTATTCTATGATATGTAACTATTAGTTTCGTTATAATCAGTATGGGGAAGTGCCCTTAACTTGGACATTTTTCTTCCCAGCTGCATTTAAAGATCACCCCGAGCAAGATCCTATCTTTATCATGTTTTCACATATTGATTCAAGTTCATGTGCAAAATTTTCGCTCTCTTGACTCCTCGTCCTCCAATCCTTATGGTTTAGGTCATTTATGAATAAATATTTAAAAATACAATATTAAAATACACTAAAAATACCAATTTTGAAATTAGATAAAATAAAATTATCCCAAAACAGAATTCAAACTTGAAGAAAATGTCACTTACATTCATTCGGTCGTTTTGGCGTTGGTTTCGTGCAAATAAGAGTTAAGGTGATGAAGATACGAACAAAATAGTGGTGTTAATCAATCGGCAAAATGATATTTTTAAAGATATCAAAGATTGGATGAAAAAATAAAATATATACAAAAACTAACTAATAAATTGATAAAAATAACATACTGAAAATTGAAATGAATCAGATAAAGTTTTTTTCGATCGAGGATATGATTTTAGAACAGAAATTTTTATTTACTCTCTGCATTAGCAGTTGAAGAGTAATGCCATGATGAAAGGAGACAATGCATCGTCTCTTTTCCCAAATTTCATGAAATAGGTGCATTTTTCTTTTCTTATTATTTTTTGTTTCATATACTTATTAGTTAGTTTTGATTCATGGACTCATGGTCCATTTATTTAGTATCTCTAATCCTTTTATTTCTAACCCTAAATTCAATTGAATTACAAACACATTTACTTATTTATTTTATTTATTCATCACTAAAATATTATTTATTAAAATATTTCTATTAAAATACTATCATAGCTATAAAATTATTAAAATATTAAAATAATAAATCAAATATTGACAGTTAATGTTAATTATTAAATTATATATATATATATATATATATATATATATATATATATATATATATATATATATATGGGAGGGGATCATTTGACACCAGTGTCAAAATATTAACTTTGACACCAAATCCTACCCCTTTATTTTTATTTATTCCATGGCTAAGATAAATTTCTTTAAAAAATTCATGTGTTAGTTTTAAGTGAATATATCTTAACCTTTAAATTAATAATAATATAGTAAGTACATCAATAATTAAGATTAATTTTAATATCAAGATAATTATTAATAAAATAATTAATTAAAATTACGATAACTATAAATAATTAAATAAAATTATACACATAAGATAAGTTGTATAAATAATAGATCACAAAAATTTTCTAAAATAATTTAAGAAATAAATATTAAAATATTGGGATGTTACATTCTTAACCCATTAAAATAGTTTCGTCCTCAAAACTAGAACATGGCAACGGATCAAGAAAATATATGTAACAATATCTATAAAAACATATTAAATGAAATTATTTATAATTTTTTATTTATTTTCATAGTTGAATACTAAATTCAATATTTCTTTTGAAAGTAAAAAAAATTATATAAACCAAACATTCAAGTTTATAACAACGGATAAAAATAATTGGACGTCACGCTTTCTCTGCGCACTCTGATCTCATATGAATATGTCGTTAAATTTATAACTCAAGTAAACCTTTTTTTCTTTAAATTTATTAAAATCTAGAGTAACCAAAATTATTAAATAATGTATAAAAATAAAATATTTTAATATCAAGTTTATATAAAATATTCAATATAGAATAAAAGACATTGCTAAAATAAATTATCACATAGAAAATAACAATTTTTTTCTTAAACAAAATCATGGTAAAATAAACACTCTATAAAAGATAGAGAAACCGTATTTTAGAACACAAATATTATATCTTGTAAAATATGAATATTTGGGGTATATGATAAATATAGAGGAGTTTTTTTTTTTAAAAAAAAGAAGTTAATAGTTAAACCAAATTGCCGGTTGCCTACTCATATGCTTAGAATGTACAATTAACTTCGCACGCTTGTACAGTTGATGAGATCGATCTATTGAACTCATTATAATTTTTTCTAGGCAAAATACCCTTTTTGGTCCCTTAAGTATACCCTCTGGTTCACTTTGGTCCCTTAATTTTTTTTCGTGCCAATTTGGTCCTTTAATTGTATAAAGGTTGCAAAATAGCCACTTCCGTCCATTGGATGCAGACGGACGTTTGTTTTGTCCATCTGGCATCTGAGCTGGCACGTTCATGTTTATATCATCTTCATCCTTCACCGTTTTCGGTATCATTCATGGTATGCACAGTGTTTCAGTATCATCTTTATCCCTCTATTATTCGTCTTCTTCTTGTTCGTCGTTCCATTCATCTTCTTCTTCTCCATAGTTGTAATTGCTTCAATTGTTTCAACATGAAGGTCAACCATGGCCAGTCGATTTTAAAGGAGAACAAATCTGAAAGTGGACTAGGGAAAGATTGTGCAACCATTGATTAGGGAAAGATTGTTGTCCACTATCTTGAGTCATCCTCCCAATCTGGGTTGTCGGTGATGAACGACAGTGTTGTGGAGCCATTCAAGCAAAACTGCTTACTTTGAGTATGTTATGTAGGTTTTGAATTAGTTGTGGTTAGTTATGTTATGTTAGTAAAATGGTTAGGTACTTGATGGGATTTCATACAACGCACTTATATTTGGCTATTGTAAATCAGGTAAAATTGAGAAAGCTTTCAAGCTGAAGGAAGAGATGGTGAAGCAAGGATTCAAACCAGATAATTATACCTACAATTTCCTAATGAAAGGGTTAGCTGATAAGGGTAAAATAGATGATGTTGATAGGGTTTTACATGAAGCTGTAGAACATGGTGTGGTTCCAAATATCTATACGCATGCACTAATTTTGGAAGGATATTGTAATGCTGATAGGATTGATAATGCTGTGAGCTTTTTCAACAAGTTAGTTTATAAGGAAGTAGAACTTAGTTCTGTTGTTTATAACATACTTATTGCAGCTCATAGTAAAGCTGGGAATTTCATGGAAGCCTTCAAACTCCGCGATACTTTTAATACTATGAAAAGTAGAGACATTCTTCCTACGATTGCTACATATTCTTCTATAATACATGGAATGTGCCGTAGTGGTCGTGTTGAGGAAGCAAAGGAATTTTTTGAAGAGATGAGATTTCATATGCTTGTAATGTTACTACTTTTCATATGCTTGATCACCGGATACTGTTACTTATAATGTTACTTATAATGTATTGCAAAAAGGATATTATTTTTCATATGCTTATACTGTTACTTATAATGTTACTTATACTGTTACTTTTCATATGCTTGTATTGCTACATATTCTTCTAACATACTTATCACCGGATACTGTTACTTATAATGTATTGCAAAAAGGATATTATTTGAAAGATGAAGATTTCATATGCTTGATCTCCAGGCATGTAGGTTACTAGCAACAGCTGAAGCAACAGACTCTTGGCTTGCTAGTTGAACAAAGTGCCTTTGATTTTAAGGGTAAGCCTTTCAAGATCAAACTGTTAATTTCTTTTTAATTATTTTATTCTACATTGCATTTGTTTTTTTTTTTTTTTTTTGTCATGGGTTTTGAAAAAAAAACTAATAACGGTAATATAGGATGATGATTCTTTTTCTTTCGCATTGGTCTTTCTCCTTGCGTCTATGTAGTTCTAATTCAGAAACTATTGGCTGGATTTAGTAGATTACCATGCCAGATAATGAACTAGGATGCAATACGAGATTCATGTCCAAATAGATACACACCAGAGATTCGTACTGGCTGGATTTAATTTTGTATCGAATTGAGATCTGACTCCATGTAACATAAGATACAGATAACCATGCACCATTTACTCGCAAAATATTTTATGGATTAGTTTTCTCTCCTTGCCACTCTTGAATTAACAACCAGTTGTAAAATTTACCTTGTGAAAGTTGAGGTTGTCATCAAAAGGAACAGCAATGCCGAGTTTGGTATTGTTCCTAAGCCATGTGATGGTGTTTCGGCAAACAGGTAACAAGATAATTGCCATATTGAATTTGAGTGTCTCAGCTGCACCTTTAGCCATGCACACACAATGACCCATAACTATCATGGATTTGAATTCTTTAATACCTATGCATTTGGCAAAGAGCGAACGATGAAGCAAACCATCTTTCGCCAAATTCGTAAGAATCTCAAACTATTTCTCAACCTCAAACCATCCAACACCATCATCACCATCAGTTTTCTTATTAATAAACTTAAGTCCAATAAGAGCATGAGAAGCTGCAGACTTAGTCCTATCATAAACCTTCTCAGGTCCAACTTGTTTCGAATTCGAAAAAGAAGCTAACCTCTTCAACTCCTGAGAAACATGCTCCATTCGAATCGAAGCGCTTCTTACAATCGAAGCGCCAAAAGACCTTTTCTTCTCCATTCCTTTCCCAAGCAAAGCACGTTTCTCATCTTCACCATCATCGTTGTTTCCACTTCCAGTAACCGTTTTAACACTGTGTAAAGCAACAGTTTCACCTTGAATATCCATAGTAACTTCAACATAATCTTCTTCTTGTTTTTCTCTTTCTTCGTCTTGTTCTTGTGATTTTCCATGAAGCAATTTGTTGGCCTCTGTTAACTTCTGCTGTAGCCATTCCAAGTGTTTCTCTGCATATACCACAAGCCGGCTCCGCATTGATTTTTGATATAAAATTCTCTGCTGTTTTAAATGGCCTCTTGTAACGCTGTTGTTTTATGCAGAGCATGTGTTCAACGTATTTTTGTATCACTTGTGGTCAAATGCCATCTTGGAAGTCACTTATCCACCTAAGCATACAAAATACCAGCTGGAGGCTATTTTTTAAAATTCACTAACGTTCCATTAACGGAAGGACTAACGTGGCTACGTTTATACAATTAAAGGACCAAATTGGCACAAAAAAAAATTAAAGGACCAAAGTGAACCTGAGGGTAAACTTAAGGGACCAAATTAGCTACAACTTGCATTCAGAGTCCGTTGAGTTTTGCATTAGTCTTCGACGCATGTGATTCACGCACTCCCGAAACAATCTGACCAATCATAGCTAATATAAAGATTTCTCTTACTTGTGCGTAAATCACACACCTTCCCTCGAGGATGAATGTCAATTTTCTTATATCTCACAACCTAGTTGAGTTAGAAAAGATATAACAATCTCTTCTCAACTCTGGGTATCCCAAAAGTAAAATTTGAACTCAAACAACCATATATTTGAAAAATTAAATAGAAAGGTCAAATAATCAAACAATTTAGCAACAAGAAGATGCACACGATGTAGAAT
The DNA here is from genome assembly GCA_022829125.1 of Lathyrus tuberosus. NCBI lineage: Eukaryota > Viridiplantae > Streptophyta > Magnoliopsida > Fabales > Fabaceae > Lathyrus > Lathyrus tuberosus. The sequence continues at coordinate 20,176,552 of JALAZF010000006.1, forward strand.
ACAAACACTCACACGTCATTTCATATTTTCACCTCTTTTCTTTATACAAATTGGAATGAACTCGATCCATAATACTCAATTATAGCCAATAATAATACTTTCTCTTTATTCCAATAAATTTATATGTAATTTTATTTAACATCAAACAAATTCATTTTTAATTATCTCAAATCCATAAACATTTTTCATTGCTTTTATAGGTTTATTTAGTATCAACCTCATTAAAGAATAGAGAATTTCAAAACATCAATAATAATAATGAAAACTACAATAAACATAACCTATGGGAAAAAATAATACAGCCAAATTATAGATAGGTGAAACTGTTGAAATATTAGATTAGATTTGATTAGATTTAATATTTAAATATAATCCAAGTTGTGTTAGCCCAAGCCCAATTAGGGTTGTATATAAATAGTCCTAGTTTGTATCATTATTTGTACAAGTCAGTAATACAAATCCTTATTTTCCTTATTCTCTCCTCACTAAAAGTGCCTCACGCACTAACAAATTGGTATCCAGAGCTTCCGGTTATTATTCTTGATCGACTTTTCAAGAACTTCACGTCAGAGATCGTGTTTCCAGGTGTAATACCCCAAATTTTGACCACTTAGATTTCGCATCATTGTGAAAATCATCATCACAATATGCATGAACCATCATGCTTCATGAGTCTCCCCAAAGATGGGTGAGCATCCAATACAATCAGAATTAGGGTTTCAAGCCCTCTCATAGTTCTCAGACAAAGGATCAATCAAGAAATGACATGATCTTCAACTTGTCTAACCTCCCAAGTAACTACAAAGGATCAAAAGGACTCCCACTTCAAGGATTAAGCACAAGGTTGCTCCCTTCTAGGTGGATCAAGTCTCAAGATCGACAGTGTCACCAAATTAGGGTTTTGGTCGACCAGGGCCTCCAGATGGAAATTTTCATCTGGGCACAAGGCAATGATCCAAAACATGACCTAATATACTTCATGGAACCTCATGAACCCATGCATCAAGTCAATTTTGCCTCAGGGGATGCATTCATAAAAAATCAGGAATTAGGGTTTCTTGACCTAATTCACCCCTAAGTTGACTTTTGGGACAAACCATGAGCCAAGACCTCAAGACATGATTTAAGGGTCTCTAATATACCATATTGATCCATTTGGAACAATGGATTGATCCAAGAAGTTTGAGCAACAAGTCTCAATTTCATCTGCACCACAATTAGGGTTTTAAGAGAAAAGTCAACTGTAACTTTGACTTTTGACCAAGACATGCTCCTAAACCCTAATACATGATTGAATATACCCTATGACACCCATGGAACATGTCCATCAAGTTTGATTTAGGTCAAGGACATGATTTCCTGAAGAATTGCACAGTTTGGAATTCATCTGATAAAAAGTCAACTGTGCACAAAAGTCAACTTTGACTTTTTGAGATTTTTCACCAAAATGGATTTTTAACCCTAAAATGATGTTAATGTATGATTTGAATCATCATTCATCAAGAAAAATCAAGAAAAGTGAGATAACTTGTAAAAGGGGTAACCATAAAACTTAGAAATTTTTCTAAGTTAAAAATAAAGTGGCAAAGGTACCAACTTTGGAGGACCATAACTCCTAAACCACAAGGCCATTTTTTCTCATCCAAAGATGGATTTGTAGCCCTCATTATCACCTACAAAAACTTCAACTACAAGTAATTCCAATTCATTAAGGATTTTGAGTTATGGAGTGATCAAAGTGGCTGAAAAGTGAAAATGTCACTTTTTCCAACACTTAGTGAAATTTTCACTAAGTCAGATCTGCCTCACTTTTTGCCAAATGTAGGGGGATTTTTCACTTGGAATCAAAAGGGATCAAAACCAAACTTGTTCAAACAGTTGTTGTATCATGTAAGAGCTTTCCAAAATGGCCAAGAACATTGCCAAATTCAACCTACACCATGAGATACAACATTGCCAAGTTGCCTTGCTGAAATCTGTCAAGGCAAGGCAGAATTTGCAACTTTGGTCGATTTGCCAAAATCAGCCAAATTCAATTGCTCCTATCCACTTGGACACCTCAGAGGATTGAATCTAAAGGGGACAATCACTGAGCCAAGCCTCCAAAGTCCATGGAACAAGAAATAACATGTTGAACCTAGAATGGCCAAAATAGGGACAAGACTTCAAATTTGGAATGAGGCATTCAATGGAACCATCAAGGTGGCATGGACTGAGCCATTCTCATCTGAAATCAGTCAAGACTTATCCAAGACCAAGGGAACCAAAGCTCTGTGCCCTAACCTCTAGTCAATGGCTAGAGGAAACTTGGATTTTCATTTGCCAACATTGGCCAAACCTACTTACCAGCTGCCATGCACTATTCCTTGCAAAACAAACTTGCTCTACTATAAATAGAGCTCAATTGTGGTCAGTTTGAGTACACCAAAGCCATCTAACAGATGCTTTCCTCAAAATCTCTTCTTTCACTCCAATTTTGCCTTCTAAGGCAAGTCACTATCGGGTTTTGAGTTTGAGAGCAATTCCAATCAAACCAATCACTCACACACCTCACATACATCACATATGAGCTGATCAAACACTTAGATTACTTCTGAAACATCAATTTCACAAATCACCAGCTGGTTGCTCAAGGTTCCAACCAAAGTGCAGCTGAGGTACCACAAAATGATCCAGCCAATTTCAATCAAGTCCAACCATCCAAACACAATCCATAGGGTGTAGGGAAGCTGTTCAGATCATCACCACTCATCTGTAACACCTCCAAATCAAAAATCACTTTGAACTTGCTGTCACGACTTGGAGGTAAGCACATACTTGGTCATCTCTCAATCTATGCATATTTTCTCGCACAATAATTTGGCCATATGTTCATAATCATGCATGAAATGTTTTCCCTCAATTAATTGCATTGTTTGAATCGTGTATCAAAATCCTAGCCTTCATGCAGAAATTAGGGTTCTTGAGGTCTCTTCGTGATTTCTTGTTGTATGTTTAATTTAAATGAAATTAAAGTACATAGACATGATCGTGAGGTTGACGCGAGCATAATGATATGTGGATTGCATGATATGATTACGTATTCATGGAGATTGGATAGAAAATGCAAATCTGAGAAACCAAGAACACGCGCGTGTTCTTCAGCTTGTTCTTGGCGCCATTTTTAGAAATTCAAATATTTGAATTTTGTGATTTTGTTTAATTGATTCAAAGATTAATTTCTCTCTGAGTTTTAATGATTTTGAGTTGATTCTTTTTTTAATAATTCACAAAAATGTTAAAATATTTTATTTTCACAAAAAATCCCAAAAATATTATTTATTTCATATAATTGATATTTTTGCAAAGAATTAATATTTTAATTGTTTTTGACATTTTAAATATTTTTTCTACATTGATTTTGCAACTTTTAATGCTTTCTAATTATTTTGTAGGTCAATACTTAATTTTTGAAGCATTAATCCAAGATCACAATTTGTTTTCCATGTATGAAACAATTTTTGATCATTTTAATTGAATTTTTATTCAATTAAATACATTTTGAAAACAAATTAGGGTTTTGGATTAATTCAACCCTCATAAATCATTTTCAAAACTCTTTGGGCCTCTTGAGAGAGTGTAAGACCCATCCCCCCTTGTACAAAAACTTTTTGGGCCTCACTCATTGTATAAGTCCCTCTGTACAAGTAAACGGCGCGATCGTCGCCCGTTTAAAAATAAAAAAACCCTGGGCCTCTCCTCGAGCTATAAGACCCATTCAAAACTTTTGGACCTCTATTAGAGTGTAAGACCCAATCCCCCTTTTAACCAAAACATTTTGGGCCTCACTTATTGTATAAGTCCCTCTGCGTTAAAAGAAAACCTCGGCGCGATCGCCATTTTTAAACGAAAAATCATTTGGGCCTACCCTCGTGTTATAAGCCCCTCTTTTTTCTTTAAACCTTTTTTGGGCCTCTTGAGAGAGTGTAAGACCCATCCCTTTGTACAGAAAACCTTTTTGGGCCCCAGTCACTTGTATAAGTCCCTCTGTACAAATTCAAACAGTGCGCTCACTGATAAAACCCTGGGCCTCTCCTTGAGCTGTAAGCCCCAAATCTTTCTTTTTCGAAGCACTTTCTCCTTTGATTTTGAATATACTGTTGTTTTCAATCTTTCTTTGTTGAACAACTAACTAAACACATGGAAGCACTACAACCGAGTAAGTGGTTATCGCTTTCATTTACTGCTTTCATATTATAAACTGTATTGTGGGGCTGCTCACTGTAAGTCTCCTTTCATAAACTCATATCTACTGTGTAATAATAGTATAGATATTTCGAGTTTCCCCGACAACTACGTCTAGAACTAGGTGACGCCGTTTCATTTATTCGTAGAAATAGACGCCTAGATCCCCAATAGGAGCACCAGATACAGTCTTCTCTTCGGCTGTCCTCCTTAGGAATCGTCAAGAAACTCTACTCCCCAAGATGAATGTATTCTCCGTGAATGGCATCTTTGAGTTTCTTCCAAATTCTCAAACTTTCCTGACTTGATCTATTCCTTTTGGATAGCTTGCCTTGAATGTCTCGGGGTTTGGGTACCCACTACGGTCATAATCTTGGACCTTAACTAAGGAACCCTCTTTAAAAGCTAAAAATCGCAGGATAGTAAACCTCGCACGTTTACCAGTGGTTTTTATCTTTAAAAGAGTTATCTCTCCTAATGGAAAGGAGACGATAGACCCACGGGCTTCTTAAAAGCATCGGCCTCCTCTTGGGCATTATTCAAGGACACTACGGCTTCTTAGAAGTATTCACAGCCTCCTCTTAGGCTTTGTATAATGATCTCTTCCTCCGGGAATGATAGCCTCCTCTTGGGCTTCGTACAAGGACCCGTCGGCTTCTTAAAAGTTTCCAGCCTCCTCTTGGGCTTCGTACAAATTGTCCCGACGACCTCCTAGAGGTATAGGAACAGAACCTAGTCATCCTCATAGAACAGTCCTTTCATAGAGTCTACTACTGTTTCTCAAAGCATAGTACAAAAGAAAAAAACTCTAGACTTGGACAGTCTAACTTCCTTGAGTATCAAAGACATTCTCAAGTAACCCCTTCGTTAAATAGGAAGGAAACCCGCAGACTCGGACAGTCTCAATACCCTTTGGATTTCCCGTTTCCTCAAAGAGAAGGAAATATCCCTGATCCTCAGATCAAATCCCTGAGTACAGTGTTGCTTATATAAGAACTGATTTTCTCTTTTAAAATCAGCATATTGGATCTGTCACTCAACTGAAACAAACCTTTAGCCTCCATCTCGGGCTTCGTACGAGATACAAAAACACTCTCTTGTTGAGTATCAAAGACTCTCTTGTTGAGTCAAACTTTTAGCCTCTATCTCGGGCTTCGTACGAGACACAAAGACTCCCTCGTAGAGTCAAACAAACAATAGCCTCTATCTCGGGCTTCATACGAGACACAAAGACTCTATCGTCGGGTCAAAATCTTTTAGCCTCTCTCTCGGGCTTTGTACGAGACACAAAATAGCCTCCTCTTAGGCTTTGTATAATGATTTTCCTAGCGGAAATTAGCCTCCTCTTAGGCTTTTGTATAAGAAAACCACTGGTTGATCCAATCAACCTTTTAGCATCAAAGTTGTGCCTCGTTCACAGTACACAAACATCAACAACTCCTTTCCTTTCATCTAATCGCTGTAAGCGGCAAGCCTCTGGATCATCTACATTCATGCCACTGTCCCTCTTTTAGCATGAGAAATTCCTAAGGAAAGATGGCATTGCTCTACACTGAGTTAAAGTCTTCTCCTTCAGGTTAAAACCCTTTCTTTGGAAATTATGGCATTGCTCGGATCCGCGTATCCCAGTTAAAGTAATTCTCCTTCCCCCTCTTTAGAGATGACAAATTCTCTCTAAAGTCGAGGTCTTTCAGCTTCACGTCTTGGGCTTTAAACAAGACACAAATAGACCTTTCAGCTTCACATCTTGGGCTTTGAACAAGATACAAACTACCTTTCGCTTCACGTCTTGGGCTTTGAAAAAGACACCAAAAACCAATTTCCTCCCATAGAATAGGAGGAACTACGAACGCTCTGATTTCCCTGTTTTGGTAAACGGGAATACGTAGGCATAAGATCGAAAGAAAAGATCTTAGCGAGCGCAATCAACAAAAAAACCAAATCCCATATCTCCATCAATCAAAAATCAATAATTCAAAAGCATCAGTCCTAACATCCAGATCCTTATTCCCCGCCAGAAACCTTCTGCCCAGGAAAAAAGAGAAAGAAAACAGTATTGGCGAAAATACAAATAACCAGTACAAAGGCCCCCCTACATTGATAGCATCCGTAACCTAACAGACCGCTGTTTAAACTCAGTATGCAAGCAGGGTTAATTGGAGACATCTATTTCCCTTCCTTATTTAGCTCACAATAGGATAAAAAATGAATCGACCTGTAGTTTAAGCTCAAACCGCAGAGAGCGACCAGCGCTTAAGAACCGCGTCCAAAATCGCTCGCTACAGAAAAGTGGCGCCCACCGTGGGGCTTTTCTTTCTTTCTTACAATTTAAACCTTGGGTAAGTCATTTTCATGGCGGTGGCCGCCAACAGAAAAAGTGGCGCCCACCGTGGGGCCGGTCTTTGTCAAATTCGGTCTTCCTTCTCTTCACTTGTGTGAATACCACAGATTGGGGCTTCCGCCGGGGAACCCATTTTCTGTCAGGAACTTAGGATTCATAGCTTTAAAGGTCTAAGATGATTAGGACAAATATATATACTGCTTTTCCTAAATGCTATACGTGTTTATTTTTCTGCTAATGGGAATGCGGGTGATGCCGTATGTGGAAAGATTGAGTATACACCTAGAAAAGCCAACCCTTTCGTAGTGCGGAAACTATCGGAAATAGTTGTTACGCGATACTACCCTCATTTGAGGCTGGTGATTTATTCTCGGTGAATGGCACTTACTCTAAGATTGCACACAACTCGCTGGCGATCCGCTTGTTGTCTGCCTTCCTGGGAGGAGCTGATGATAATGAGTACAGGTACAAAAATCACCCTAGTATAAACCTTTGGGGATGGGTAGAGCCTTGACTTCATGACAACGACCCTCTGACCCCATGTTTTTTCTATGTTTTTGTGTGCTGCATTCATGCATCCATTTAATCAAACATTAAAACATTCAAAAAACTTTCTCTTCTAGTCTCTCTGTTTTTCAAATTAAACTAAGACTGTTATTGCAAATATCAGAGAAAAAGATTACGCTAATGGATTTCGGTAGAAGGAGAACTCGCCAGTATACCTTCAAGGTTCCAAAACTAGGGGATTTGAGAAGGTTAGCAAGGATGATCGTTAACCCAGAGGCTTTCAGAGCCAAGCACGGTGGTTTGCTACCACTGTTAAGAGTCCATGTGATTGAGGGGATCATGGACGCGCTCATTCAGTTCTACGATCCGGTTTATCACTGTTTCACATTCTCGGATTACCATCTATCACCAACGCTGGAGGAGTATTCTCATCTGGATGATTTACATATCACTGATCGAGCTCCATTTTCTAGACTGGAAGAAATTCCAAAGAATCAGACTATTGCAAGAGCAATTCATTTGGACGAGTCTGAGGTCAAGACTCACATGATTACTAAGGGTGGCATTCAAGGTTTGCCAGCCCAGTTCTTGACAAAAAAGGCTCTATACTTCGCTAGTATAGGGAACGGGACTGCTTTTGAAAGCATCTTTGTCTTGCTCACCTACGGATTATTTTTGTTTCCCAACATCAATAACTTCGTCGATATCAACGCTATTAAGGTTTTTCTCATTGGAAACCCTGTGCCGACTTTGCTCGCAGATGCATATCATTCTGTACACCTGGGAAATTTGTACAGCGGAGGGGAGATCACATGCTGTGTACCTTTGCTTTACAAATGGTTTATCTCTCACTTGCCCAAGTCTGCTGCTTTTTGGGATTGCAAGAGTGTCTTACGTTGGTCGCAGAAGATCATATCTCTCACCAATTCCGATATAGATTGGTGTAATAGGATTTATGAGGGAATCAGAATCATTGACCGTTGTGGAAACTTCCCCAGCGTACCCCTTATAGGAACTAAAGGAGGAATCAACTATCATCCGATATTGGTTCTCCGTCAATTTGGATACCCGATGCGACACATCCCACTGGGTGTTCATCTGGAAGGTCTTTTCTTCAAAGAAGGAGAAAATGACATAGCACTAAAGATGGAAATAGTGCAAGCTTGGAAACAGGTTCATAAGAAAGGACGAGAGTCTCTGGGAAAACCGGACTGTGTCTCGGTGGAGCCTTATCTCCATTGGGTACAAACCAGAGCTCTCAAGCTAAAAATGCCTTATCCTCGTTACGGAATTCCTCCGCCGAGAGAAACTGTCATGTACTTCATGACGGAAACTGAAAAGCTTCAGGTTACTCTCAACAAGGTTCAAAAGGAAAGAAGATCTTGGAAGAACAAGTACCACACCCTCGACGTAGAGTGTATCCAAATACAGCAACTACTAAAAGAGAAAGATGCTCTGATTGAAATTTTGGAGCAACATGCTGTAGAGAATCAAGATGACCAAAGGAATTTGCTCACTCCTTTCACTTGGCAAAGGAATGACAACCCGACAACGGCCCAAGCGCCCCGGTCAAAGAAAAGGAAGATACCAGAATCAGCACCCGGTTTCTCCTCAGAGAGGACTCGGGACCCATTAGTTTAGGTTTCTGTTTCTGCACTTTGTAATCTACTGTATTTCCATTTCTGTAATCCTTTAAATTTCAATAAAAAGGGGTTTCCCCACTGTTTGATATTTTCAATCTAATTGTCGAAGTTTATTTTGATTAAACCAAAAAACAACAATTAATATAATCATTGCATTCATCATTCTCACATCGCGTATTCTTCTTCCCTACGAATCTCACATTTGTGTCTCGATTCTAGAGTCAAACTGTCTCATTCGTATAATACTCGGGCCAATCGTCAGAAAAAGATGGATGATCTTGAGGAAGAAAACAGAGAGTTGAAAGAAAAGATCGACGCTCTGAGAGAGGATATGAGAAAGCTTCGTAACGACATGCAAGCCATGGCAGAAGCTCAGCTACAAAGAACTGTGATCTTAGAGATCACCTCAACGCCCATCATAGAGAAGTATGATCCTAGGTATCAGATGCCGAAAGATCTTCCTTGGGGCATGCCTGTTAACTATATCCCAGAAGGATATGTTCCGCCGATCACTGAAGATCAGGGAATCGCAACAGAAGCCGCTGGGCCTGAAGGTTACAAACTTCGGGAAAGCGAAGATGCTAGGGGCATACTGAAGACTCCTGAAGGTTACAAACTTCGGGAGGCGCCAAGACTTACTGTCGTAGTCACGGTACCACCCCCTGTGGTGCACACTGTCCCGGAAGGACAGATTCCACAGACACCTTCTGGTAAGAAGGAAACTATGTTTGACAGAATGGATGAATTCCAGGAGCAGTTCTTGGAAATGTAGAAAGAGCTGCAAGCCATTCGCGGTCAGGATCTATTTGGAAAGGACGCCGCAGACCTCTTCTTGGTCCCAAATGTGAAAGTCCCGCACAAGTTCCAAGTGCCCGACTTTGAAAAATACAAGGGTAACTCTTGCCCTTAGAGCCATCTGGTGATGTACGCTCGGCGGATGTCAGCTCAGACGGAGAATCAGGACCTGCTGATTCACTACTTCCAGGATAGTTTAACCGATGCCACACTCAAATGGTACATGGGTTTAAACCGTACTACGATCAGTACATTCAGAGATCTTGGTACTGCCTTCGTCCAATAATACAAGTACAATTTGGACATGGCACCCGACAGAGATCAACTCCGATCAATGTCGCAAAAGGAAAAGGAAACCTTTAAGGAGTATGCTCAAAGGTGGCGTGAAATTTCCGCTCAAATTTGTCCACCTCTTGAGGAAAAAGAGATGACAAAAATCTTCTTAAAGACCTTAAGCTCATTTTACTATGACCGAATGATTACCAGTGCACCCAGTGATTTCACCGAAATGGTCGGCATGGGTGTACGTCTTGAGGAAGCCGTCCGAGAAGGACGTTTGGTAAAAGACACTGGATCAACGAGCGGTACTAAAAAAATACGGTAGTGCTCTCCCTAAGAAAAAAAAGCAAGATATTGGGAATATCTCTCTCGGAAAGCAAAGGCGACGTTATCAGCCAGTAGCAGCTGTTACTCCTGCTATCGGCCCCGCGCCTATTCCTATGTATCAACCTCCGGTTGCGCAGAGACAACCTGACCAACAAAGGACACAACAGCCTCTTCAGCAGGCTCGTCCTCCATATAACAACAACAACCGTACAATACGGTCACCAGGATTTTATCCTATACCCGTAACGTACGCAGAGCTGTTTCCGTTACTGCTGGCTAAGGGGCACATCCAGATTAAGTCTCCTCTTACAGTTCTGGAAAATCCGCCTTTTTGGTTTAAAGCGGATCAAACATGCCCTTATCATCAAGGAGGTTCAGGGCATAACATTGAGACTTGTCTCAATTTCAAATCCGACGTGCAAAAGCTTGTTAGGAGCGGGCTCTTATCTTTCAAAGATACGAATCCTAATGTTCTTACGAACCCGCTGCCTCAACACGAGAAAGCTGCAGTCAATCTGATTGAGAAAGAGACTAACAATGTCTATCAAATTCACGATGTACTCTTATTGGGGACCAATCTGGTCAAGATGCATTATAGACAGAGTGGATATGGCCATGTGCCACCTCATAATTATCACCAGTGTGATATCTGCTCTAAAGACAACCAGGGGTGTTCTGTAGTGCAAGCAGCTCTACAGGAACAAATGGATCTTGGATGGATCCAAGAGCACCGAGTTCGTGGAGTTAACATGGTTTACACGAATTCCAACGTCATTCAAAACCATGACATCCGTGCGGTGAATGTCAACTTGGTGGCGATGCACTCAAGGCAAAGCCAGTATCATAATCTACCGCGGCACGATTACAGTTCCTGTCTGATTTGCTCGGTAAACAAACAGGGATGCTCTTTCATACAAGAGGCCCTCCAGCGTCAGATGGATCTTGGATGGATCCAAGACTACCATGATAGGAACTCCTATCAAACCAACATGGTTCAGATCTTCGACATCCGCGTAATGGATACCAACCTGGTAGAGTTACATGCTGAGTAGGTCCGACTTGGATTCTTAATATCACATGACTATCAAAATTGTAAAGCGGGTTGCGAAAACGATCGAGGTTGTACCCTTGTCCAGGAGGCACTTCAGCACTTGTTAAATCACTGGTGGATGTCAATCTATATGGACGAAGATACTCAGCAGATTAGTATCAATCACAGGAATCCTACTCATCGTCAAAGTCAGGATGTCCGATCAATGGAAGATAACCTAGTGAGGTTACATTGTATTCAAAGTGGGCGTGGCCAGGTGCCACCACACAACTATGACAGTTGTAGCGTCTGTTCGGAAAGTAACCAAGGGTGTTACCTTGTGAGAGCAGCTCTTCAGGGTCAGGTCGATCATGGAGAAATTCGTCCATATCCCGGTTCAGGACCCATCATTTGGTCGCCGAACTACCTTGCCGAGCAAATTGAGGATGTTGTCACGATCTCGGGACATCACAGGACCAGGGATGTTTTTGCCATCATCCCTCTACTTGACGAATCTAGAGTTCCCAATCGGGAACGGATCAAGGTTACTTATGATGGTCAGAAAAATCAGAAGGTTCCCATAGTCATCTATCTACCGGGGCCACTACCGTATGAATCAGCTAAGGCAATCCCTTACAAATACGGTGCAACAATAATCGAGAATGGAAAGCAAATTCCATTACCCTCCGTCGTGAATATTGCAGACATCAGTCGTGTAACACGGAGCGGTCGAATCTTCAACCGAGGGGTTGGAGAATCCAACAAAGAAAAGGAACTTCAGGCAGAAATTCCTGATCCACCAGTCGGTCAATCTAGTAATCCTGACTTTTCAAAAGACAAAGATGAGATGCTAAAGCTCATCCAAAGGAGTGAATATAACATTGTTGATCAACTGTTACAGACTCCTTCAAAGATCTCAGTATTATCACTGTTACTCAGTTCAGAAGCACACATAGAGGCTCTACAGAAAGTCTTGGAGCAAGCCTTTGTGGAACAGGATGTAACAATCAGACAATTCGATAGCATTGTCTCTAACATCACTTCCTGCAACAATTTGGGATTTAGTGATGAGGAATTACCCGAAGAGGGTCGTCGTCATGTCATGGCGCTCAACATTACAGTTAACTGCCAGGGCGATGCTTTAGCCAATGTACTGGTAGACACAGGGTCAGCCCTGAATGTTATGCCGAAGTCCACTTTGACGCAATTATCATTTAAGGGCCCTCCGATGAGAGTCAGCGAGGTCGTCGTCAAAGCATTCGACGGATCCAGAAAAACAGTTATCGGTGAAGTTGATCTTCCCATAACTATTGGTCCTCACACTTTCCAAATCACTTTCCAGGTCATGGACATCCGGGCAACATACAGTTGTTTATTAGGAAGACCTTGGATACATCAGGCTGGAGCGGTTACTTCAACCCTCCACCAAAAGCTAAAGTTCGTCAAGAACGATCAACTTGTCACGGTTTGTGGGGAACAAGCCTTGCTTGTGAGTAACCTATCATCATCTGCTTGTGTAGAACCCGAGGAGGTTATTGGAACTCAGTTCCAAGCACTATCGGTGAGCAAGAACGATCAATCCGAAGAAGGAACTTCAATTTCTTCATACAAAGATGCTATCAAAGCGGTCGAGAGTACCGATACGACAGGATGGGGACAGCTTGTCATTCCCATTGACAATAAAACAAAGAAGGGTCTTGGTTTTTCTGCGACCTGTACTCAGACAGCCGCAAACGATGAAAGTCTTCATCCCCTTCAAAACTTCTTCCACAGTGGAGGTTTTCTTCACCCAGTGTCTCAAGTAGTTCATGCTATCAATGAGGAAGATCCCTCTGACACAGATGAAGAATGGAAGTCCTACCTTAACAAGGACGTCTATATGTCTCAGGAAGAGGTGCCTATGCCTTTTTACTTTCCTACAGAAAGTCCGAGATTTATACCAAGATCAGATGTCGAAATGATCTACGAAGATTGTGATCCGGAAGGATGCCGTGCTCTGCCAAATTCATTAGAGGAAGACACTCTGATGAAAGAAAACTTTGATCACAATTACTATGGCCCGATGGATGGTCTACCAATGTGGCACCCTTACCCAGGAAACTTGGGGCAAGAAAGTCAGCCGAGTAATGAAACTCAGCTAAGCGTCATTGAACAGAATACCTATGTCCCCGCCATGTCATGGGATCAACACTCAGGTCATTCGGAAACTACTCAACATGAAGATGAATTCGCAACGTTTGCAGGACTAGAATTCATCAACTATGCTTTTCCTGAGGTCAACGTCATCGAGAGGGATGACTTCTCCAGTTCCAAAGAAGTTTGGGACACTTTGGGACAACCAAGTGGAAAATACGACTTTATGGTCAAGTACACTGCTCCCGAAAGCTCTCGTATCAGGCTCGAAGATATCCAGTCAACTGGATGAGGAGATACAGCTGAGAGTACAAATGCTATGCAAAATGCAACAGAGGAATCCTCCTACGACAATTCTGCTTGGGAGACAGATTCCAATGATCCTGCTCCACCAGAAATCAGCATCATTTCTGAAGACAAATCAAGGAAGGTGCCAGACTTTGTGATTCACCGAGGAGTTCGCCGCCAATGGGTTGTCGTCGAGGTTCCGAAGGTCGTTCATCAGTCAAAGTAATTGCCATCTTTAACCTTTCACCCTGCCCAGGTGAAACGGATGTTTTGATAGGGCTCACTTTTTGTAAATTTCCCTCTTCGCTTTGCCCAGAGCGAGTGAGTTTTGTTTTATAGGGCTGTAGTTTCAAGATTCGACTTGTTCATTAATAAAATAACGTCGTTCTGTAATTTCCGCATTAATTGTTGTTTTCTCTTTTTGCTTTTTCAAAAAATGGTAATCCTAAAAAAAAACAATTCAAAAATAAAAACAAGCAGTAAAATAAATACACTGCACACACTTACATTTTCTCTATCTCTTCTAAACACGAATCATCACGTCATGCAGATTGCTTGTTTTATACCCCGTTGAAACATACGATCCGATGCCTTCTCCCAACTTTGAGTTCCCGGTATTCGAGGCTGAAGAAGAAAATGACGACAAAATTCCAGAAGAGATCTCCCGACTACTCAGACAAGAGGAAAGGTCCATTGAACCTCACAAAGAGCCGTTGGAAACGGTAAACTTGGGTTCAGAAAAAGAGAGAAAAGAAATCAGGATCGGAGCACTGCTCAGTCCAACTGTCAAAGAAAGTTTGATAAAGCTTCTCAAAGAATTCCCCGATGTGTTCGCTTGGTCCTATCAGGATATGCCAGGGTTGGATACCAGCATCGTGGAACATCACTTACCGCTAAGATCGGAATGTCCGCCAGTAAAGCAAAGGTTGAGACGCACTCACCCGGACATGGCCATCAAAATCAAAGAGGAGGTACAGAAACAGATCGACGCGGGTTTCCTCGCTACATCTGAATATCCTCAATGGTTAGCCAACATCGTACCCGTTCCTAAAAAGGATGGAAAGGTCAGAATGTGTGTTGATTACAGAGATCTAAACAAGGCAAGTCCAAAGGACGACTTTCCTTTACCACACATTGACATGCTGGTTGACAGCACAGCAAAGTTCAAAGTATTCTCCTTCATGGATGGATTCTCGGGCTATAATCAGATCAAAATGGCGCCGAAAGACATGGAGAAAACTTCGTTCATTACCCCATGGGGTACCTTTTGTTACAAGGTAATGCCGTTCGGTTTGAAGAATGCCGGGGCAACCTATCAAAGGGCCATGACTACTCTGTTTCATGACATGATACACAAAGAAATTGAGGTATATGTTGATGATTTGATTGCAAAGTCAAGAACAGAGGATGAGCACGTTGAACATCTGTCAAAATTGTTCGAACGTCTAAGAAAATTCAAGCTCCGCTTGAATCCCAACAAGTGCACCTTCAGTGTCCGTTCGGGGAAATTACTAGGGTTCATCGTCAGCCAGAAAGGAATTGAAGTTGATCCTGACAAGGTCAAGGCCATTCAAGAAATGCCTTCTCCGAAAACTGAAAAACAAGTCAGAGGATTCCTGGGACGTTTGAACTATATCTCCAGATTCATATTCCTTATTACCGCGACATGTGCGCCGATTTTCAAATTACTCAAAAAGAACCAGGATTGCGTTTGGTCAGAAGATTGCCAAACCGCCTTCGACAGTATCAAGGAATATCTGTTGAATCCTCCGATCCTATCACCCAGTGGAAGGAAGACCACTGATCATTTACCTCACAGTCCTAGAGGACTCAATGGGATATGTACTTGGCCAACAAGACGAAACTAAAAGGAAAGAGTCTGCCATTTACTATCTAAGCAAGAAATTCACCGACTGCGAGACTCGGTACACAATGCTTGAGAAAACTTGTTGCGTTTTGGCTTGGGCAGCCAAACGTCTTCGCCAGTACATGATTCGTCATACTACTTAGTTGGTCTCCGAAATGGATCCAATCAAGTATGTTTTCGAAAAACCTGCTCTCACGGGAAGGATTGCCCGTTGGCAGATGTTACTATCAGAATATGACATAGAGTACCATGCTCAGAAAGCCGTTAAAGGAAGTATTTTAGCCGATCATTTGGCTCATCAACCGATTGACGATCAAGAATCAATCGGGTTTGACTTCCCAGACGAAGATGTCATGTATCTAAAAATGAAAGATTGCGATGAACCGCTACCCAGTGAAGGGCCAGAACCAGGTTCCCAGTGGGGACTTATCTTTGACGGAGCAGTCAATCATTATGGAAACGGAATTGGGGCAATCATTGTTACCCCTCAGGGTACCCACATTCCTTTCACTGCCAGACTTACGTTTAAATGTACGAACAACGAGGCCGAATACGAAGCTTGTATTATGGGTCTCGAAGAAGCGATTGATTTAAGGATCAAGAACTTGGACGTATACGGTGATTCAGCCCTGGTTATTAACCAGATAAAAGGAGATTGGAACACATACCAATCATGACTGATTCCTTACAAAGACTATGCAAGAAGGTTGTTACCCTTCTTCAACAGAGTCGACTTTCATCACATCCCTCGTGATGAGAATCACATGGCTGATGCATTAGCCACTCTCTTTTCCATGATTAGTGTAGGTCGATGGAATGACATACCTAAGATCGACATCATGCACCTTGAACGGCCCGCTTACATCTTCGCGATTGAAGCAGTCATAGACGACAGACCTTGGTATCACGATATCAAATGCTTCCTTCAGAAACAAGAGTACCCATCTGGGGCACTCAGAAAAGACAGGAAAACCCTCAGAAGATTGGCTGGAAACTTCTTCCTGAGCGGTGACACTCTTTATAAGAGAAATTTTGACATGGTCTTGCTCTGATGCGTCGACAGACCAGAAGCAGACATGCTCATGAAAGAAATTCATGAAGGATCCTTTGGCACTCATGCCAACGGACACACAATCGCGAGAAAAATTCTCAGGGCCGGGTATTATTGGTTGACCATGGAATCCGACTGCTACAAGTACATGAGGAGGTGTCAGAAGTGTCAGATATACTCCGACAAAATTCATGTACTGCCATCACATCTCAAAGTTCTTTCTTCCCCGTGGCCTTTTTCCATATGGGGAATCGACATGATTGGTATGATTGAGCCCAAGGCTTCAAACGGACATCGGTTCATCCTGCTAGCCATTGATTATTTCACCAAGTGGGTCGAAGCAGCGTTATTCGCCAATGTAACCCGACAAGTGGTGGTCCGATTTATCAAAAACAATATCATCTGCCGTTATGGTGTTCCAAGCGAGATCATTACTGATAATGGATCTAACTTGAACAATAAGATGATGAAAGAGTTGTGTGCAGAGTTCAAGATCGAACACCATAACTCATCTCCCTACCGACCCAAGATGAACGGAGCGGTAGAAGCGGCTAACAAGAACATCAAGAAGATCGTTCAAAAGATGGTTGTAACCTATAAAGATTGGCACGAAATGCTACCCTTTGCTCTTCACGGTTATCGAACATCTATCCGCACTTCAACAGGGGCAACCCCTTTCTCTCTAGTATATGGCATGGAAGCAGTGCTCCCCATAGAAGTAAAGATCCCATCAATCCGGGTATTGATGGAAGCTCAGCTCACCGAAGCTAAATGGTGTCAAAGTTGACACGACGAACTGAACCTGATTGAAGAAAAGAGAATCACGGCACTATGCCACGGTCAGTTATATCAACAGAGAATGAAAAGGGCGTTCGACAAAAAGGTCCGACCTCGTATTTTCAGAAAAGGAGACCTCGTGCTCAAGAAGATACAATCATTTCTCACTGACTCTCGGGGCAAATGGACCCCAAATTATGATGGCCCCTATGTGGTCACGAAAGCTTTCTCAGGCGGCGCCTTGAGACTTGCAACCATGGACGGAGAGGAATTTGCCTACCCCACGAATGTTGATGTAGTCAAGAAATACTTCGCCTAAAACTAAAAAAAAAACGTCTCGGTGGATTGAAAACCCGAAAGGGCGGTCCAGGCAAAAGTTAGAGACATGAAAAGAAATCATCCCGATGGATTGGAAATCTCATAGTACAATCCAGGCAAAAATTAGGGATAATGGCAAGTAACTATGTTCAACAGAGGCAAGTCCCTCAGCAGCAGTTACAACATCATCTATCGGAGGAAATCTCTAGTCAAAGGTCATCTTCGACAGAAGCTCAGGATGCCCCGAACTCAAAGTTGGTAGAAGGATAGTGGTCGTTATGTTTCAACGTAGCCCTTTTCCCTGTAAATTACCATTTTCTAACTTTGTATATACTCTTTGGAATCACGCGTTTGGCTGATCTCCATCTTATCCATAAAATTTGAGCCCTTGTGCTTTTGTTTGTAATTCTTTACTTGTTTTAGCTTTACAGAACGACGTTGTTTAAACTTAATCAGCGATTCTTAAAATAAAACAAATTTACTTGTTAAAATTTTTCTGCTTTTAAATTAAAGATGGCATTTCTTTTGACTGTTGAACATCAGAAGAACATCGATCGCTTCTCCCGAAGTAAGGAAACTTCAAAGTGCAGAATCAAAGTACTCCTTCTAAACCAGTTCGCCTGAATGAAGGGATCAACTGTGTCAGAGACCTTGTTTCGTCTGACATCCTCGGCCGAGTTCTCATCTCCTAAGCCCGATCAACATAGATCCCAACGGGACTATCTCTCCTAAGCAAGGTGGAATTGCTATTTTGAATCAACGGTACTTCTTCGCCCCGCGATGGCCGAGTATCCAATTGTGTTCATCTCTTAGTCTGTATGTTGCGTCTGTTTTGTCAGCACATACATACATACATCATGCATTTTTTATTTGCATTCACATTTCATATTGCATCACTATCACTCTAGTCGGTCCTGTCCCCTAGTGGTAGAAGTCCTCTCAATCGAGTTGTCAGTTCTTGCCTCGTCAGGAAATACTTGTCTGAACAACCTCGCTTCCAGTTTAATTCTGGAAAGAAGTTGGTCCTTGACCACTTTGATAACTTGAACCTCTGAAAAGCCAGAGAAAACTTTCAATAAGTATCACTCTTCGCCATTGAAGATGATATCCTTGCTTTCCCGGATTAAGGAAAATCCACAGAGAACGCCTCGTGATCAGAGATTCAGCAGCACGCCAGTTTTGCTCTGAAAAACCACTGATGAGAAGGTCATCGGCACCTCAAAATTGGATCCCATCATATGGCATTTCTCCGGGAAGATCCCGAGAAAAGTATGATGTAACCCCAAACGAAAACAGTCTCTCAAGAGACTCGCTTTCCCCAGTAGAATCGACAAATGGCGTCTCCAAAACAGAGAAGTTTGTGTACCTCTACAACTCAGACGAATGGGTTCCCCAGCAAGTCTGACAACAAAACATTTTCTACTCAAATGGCATCTCCCCAGGAAAATTCGGCGAGAAGTTTGAAGGAAAACCGCTACACATAGCGTCCCTTGTCAATAAAGTTTATTGACAAAAGAAACTAAGACCAGTTCCTTGGTAGGAAACCAGGATCGAGGGGAAGTTGACAAAAGAAACTAAGACCAGTTCCTTGGTAGGAAACCAGGATCGAGGGGAAGTTTATTTCAAAAGAGACTGAGACCAGTTCCTTGGTAGGAAACCAGGATCGAGGGGAAGTTTACCTTTTCTAAGAACCATTGCTTAGCTAAAGAAGATGAATGCGTAAGCTACCATTCATAACCACCATCAAAATTTCGGGTATTCCGATATTTAATCCTCTTGCACCCCGAATGCCCGAATCCCTTCGTCATTCACACCTTCGGGTCCAAGAAGATTAAATAGGGGCATCTGTAATACCCCAAATTTTGACCACTTAGATTTCCCATCATTGTGAAAATCATCATCACAATATGGATGAACCATCATGCTTCATCAGTCTCCCCAAAGATGGGTGAGCATCCAATACAATCAGAATTAGGGTTTCAAGCCCTCTCATAGTTCTCAGACAAAGGATCAATCAAGAAATGACATGATCTTCAACTTGTCTAACCTCCCAAGTAACTACAAAGGATCAAAAGGACTCCCACTTCAAGGATTAAGCACAAGGCTGCTCCCTTCTAGGTGGATCAAGTCTCAAGATCGACAGTGTCACCAAATTAGGGTTTTGGTCGACCAGGGCCTCCAGATGGAAATTTTCATCTGGGCACAAGGAAGTGATCCAAAACATGACCTAATATACTTCATGGAACCTCATGAACCCATGCATCAAGTCAATTTTGCCTCAGGGGATGCATTCATCAAAAATCAGGAATTAGGGTTTCTTGACCTAATTCACCCCTAAGTTGACTTTTGGGACAAACCATGAGCCAAGACCTCAAGACATGATTTGAGGGTCTCTAATATACCATATTGATCCATTTGGAACAATGGATTAATCTAAGAAGTTTGAGCAACAAGTCTCAATTTCATCTGCACCACAATTAGGGTTTTAAGAGAAAAGTCAACTGTAACTTTGACTTTTGACCAAGACATGCTCCCAAACCCTAATACATGATTGAATATACCCTATGACACCCATGGAACATGTCCATCAAGTTTGATTTAGGTCAAGGACATGATTTCCTGAAGAATTGCACAGTTTGGAATTCATCTGATAAAAAGTCAACTATGCACAAAAGTCAACTTTGACTTTTTGAGATTTTTCACCAAAATGGATTTTTAACCCTAAAATGATGTTAATGTATGATTTGAATCATCATTCATCAAGAAAAATCAAGAAAAGTGAGATAACTTGTAAAAGAGGTAACCATAAAACATAGAAATTTTTCTAAGTTAAAAATAAAGTGGCAAAGGTACCAACTTTGGAGGACCATAACTCCTAAACCACAAGGCCATTTTTTCTCATCCAAAGATGGATTTGTAGCCCTCATTATCACCTACAAAAACTTCAACTACAAGTCATTCCAATTCATTAAGGATTTTGAGTTATAGAGTGATCAAAGTGGCTGAAAAGTGAAAATGTCACTTTTTCCAACACTTAGTGAAATTTTCACTAAGTCAGATTCTGCCTCACTTTTTGCCAAATGTAGGGGGATTTTTCACTTGGAATCAAAAGGGATCAAAACCAAACTTGTTCAAACAGTTGTTGTATCATGTAAGAGCTTTCCAAAATGGCCAAGAACATTGCCAAATTCAACCTACACCATGAGATACAACATTGCCAAGTTGCCTTGCTGAAATCTGTCAAGGCAAGGCAGAATTTGCAACTTTGGTCGATTTGCCAAAATCAGCCAAATTCAATTGCTCCTATCCACTTGGACACCTCAGAGGATTGAATCTAAAGGGGACAATCACTGAGCCAAGCCTCCAAAGTCCATGGAACAAGAAATAACATGTTGAACCTAGAATGGCCAAAATAGGGACAAGACTTCAAATTTGGAATGAGGCATTCAATGGAACCATCAAGGTGGCATGGACTGAGCCATTCTCATCTGAAATCAGTCAAGACTTATCCAAGACCAAGGGAACCAAAGCTCTGTGCCCTAACCTCTAGTCAATGGCTAGAGGAAACTTGGATTTTCATTTGCCAACATTGGCCAAACCTACTTACCAGCTGCCATGCACTATTCCTTGCAAAACAAACTTGCTCTACTATAAATAGAGCTCAATTGTGGTCAGTTTGAGTACACCAAAGCCATCTAACAGATGCTTTCCTCAAAATCTCTTCTTTCACTCCAATTTTGCCTTCTAAGGCAAGTCACTATCGGGTTTTGAGTTTGAGAGCAATTCCAATCAAACCAATCACTCACACACCTCACATACATCACATATGAGCTGATCAAACACTTAGATTACTTCTGAAACATCAATTTCACAAAATCACCAGCTGGTTGCTCAAGGTTCCAACCAAAGTGCAGCTGAGGTACCACAAAATGATCCAGCCAATTTCAATCAAGTCCAACCATCCAAACACAATCCATAGGGTGTAGGGAAGCTGTTCAGATCATCACCACTCATCTGTAACACCTCCAAATCAAAAATCACTTTGAACTTGCTGTCACGACTTGGAGGTAAGCACATACTTGGTCATCTCTCAATCTATGCATATTTCCTCGCACAATAATTTGGCCATATGTTCATAATCATGCATGCAATGTTTTCCCTCAATTAATTGCATTGTTTGAATCGTGTATCAAAAATCCTAGCCTTCATGCAGAAATTAGGGTTCTTGAGGTCTCTTCGTGATTTCTTGTTGTATGTTTAATTTAAATGAAATTAAAGTACATAGACATGATCGTGAGGTTGACGCGAGCATAATGATATGTGGATTGCATGATATGATTACGTATTCATGGAGATTGGATAGAAAATGCAAATCTGAGAAACCAAGAACACGCGCGTGTTCTTCAGCTTGTTCTTGGCGCCATTTTTAGAAATTCAAATATTTGAATTTTGTGATTTTGTTTAATTGATTCAAAGATTAATTTCTCTCTGAGTTTTAATGATTTTGAGTTGATTCTTTTTTTAATAATTCACAAAAATGTTAAAATATTTTATTTTCACAAAAAATCCCAAAAATATTATTTATTTCATATAATTGATATTTTTGCAAAGAATTAATATTTTAATTATTTTTGACATTTTAAATATTTTTTCTACATTGATTTTGCAACTTTTAATGCTTTCTAATTATTTTGTAGGTCAATACTTAATTTTTGAAGCATTAATCCAAGATCACAATTTGTTTTCCATGTGTTAAACAATTTTTGAGCATTTTAATTGAATTTTTATTCAATTAAATACATTTTGAAAACAAATTAGGGTTTTGGATTAATTCAACCCTCATAAATCATTTTCAAAACTCTTTGGGCCTCTTGAGAGAATGTAAGACCCATCCCCCCTTGTACAAAAACTTTTTGGGCCTCACTCATTGTATAAGTCCCTCTGTACAAGTAAACGGCGCGATCGTCGCCCGTTTAAAAATAAAAAAACCCTGGGCCTCTCCTCGAGCTATAAGACCCATTCAAAACTTTTGGGCCTCTATTAGAGTGTAAGACCCAATCCCCCTTTTAACCAAAACATTTTGGGCCTCACTTATTGTATAAGTCCCTCTGCGTTAAAAGAAAACCTCGGCGCGATCGCCATTTTTAAACGAAAAATCATTTGGGCCTACCCTCGTGTTATAAGCCCCTCTTTTTTCTTTAAACCTTTTTTGGGCCTCTTGAGAGAGTGTAATACCCATCCCTTTGTACAGAAAACCTTTTTGGGCCCCAGTCACTTGTATAAGTCCCTCTGTACAAATTCAAACAGTGCGCTCACTGATAAAACCCTGGGCCTCTCCTTGAGCTGTAAGCCCCAAATCTTTCTTTTTCGAAGCACTTTCTCCTTTGATTTTGAATATACTATTGTTTTCAATCTTTCTTTGTTGAACAACTAACCAAACAGCATGGAAGCACTACAACCGAGTAAGTGGTTATCTCTTTCATTTACTGCTTTCATATTATAAACTGTATTGTGGGGCTGCTCACTGTAAGTCTCCTTTCATAAACTCATATCTATTGTGTAATAATAGTATAGATATTTCGAGTTTCCCCGGCAACTACGTCTAGAACTAGGTGACGCCGTTTCATTTATTCGTAGAAATAGACGCCTAGATCCCCAATAGGAGCACCAGATACAGTCTTCTCTTCGGCTGTCCTCCTTAGGAATCGTCAAGAAACTCTACTCCCCAAGATGAATGTATTCTCCGTGAATGGTATCTTTGAGTTTCTTCCAAATTCTCAAACTTTCCTGACTTGATCTATTCCTTTTGGATAGCTTGCCTTGAATGTCTCGGGGTTTGGGTACCCACTACGGTCATAATCTTGGACCTTAACTAAGGAACCCTCTTTAAAAGCTAAAAATAGTTGGATAGTAAACCTCACACGTTTACCAGTGGTTTTTATCTTTAAAAGAGTTATCTCTCCTAATGGAAAGGAGACGATAGACCCACGGGCTTCTTAAAAGCATCGGCCTCCTCTTGGGCATTATTCAAGGACACTACGGCTTCTTAGAAGTATTCACAGCCTCCTCTTAGGCTTCGTATAATGATCTCTTCCTCCGGGAATGATAGCCTCCTCTTGGGCTTCGTACAAGGACCTGTCGGCTTCTTAAAAGTTTCCAGCCTCCTCTTGGGCTTCGTACAAATTATCCCGACGACCTCCTAGAGGTGTAGGAACAGAACCTAGTCATCCTCATAGAACAGTCCTTTTATAGAGTCTACTACTGTTTCTCAAAGCATAGTACAAAAGAAAAAAAACTCTAGACTTGGACAGTCTAACTTCCTTAAGTATCAAAGACATTCTCAAGTAACCCCTTCGTTAAATAGGAAGGAAACCCGCAGACTCGGACAGTCTCAATACCCTTTGGATATCCCGTTTCCTCAAAGAGAAGGAAATATCCCTGATCCTCAGATCAAATTCCTGAGTATAGTGTTGCTCATATAAGAACTGATTTTCTCTTTTAAAATCAGCATATTGGATCTGTCACTCAACTGAAACAAACCTTTAGCCTCCATCTCGGGCTTCGTACGAGATACAAAAACACTCTCTTGTTGAGTATCAAAGACTCTCTTGTTGAGTCAAACTTTTAGCCTCTATCTCGGGCTTCGTACGAGACACAAAGACTCCCTCATAGAGTCAAACAAACAATAGCCTCTATCTCGGGCTTCGTACGAGACACAAAGACTCTATCGTCGGGTCAAAATCTTTTAGCCTCTCTCTCGGGATTTGTACGAGACACAAAATAGCCTCCTCTTAGGCTTTGTATAATGATTTTCCTAGCGGAAATTAGCCTCCTCTTAGGCTTTTGTATAAGAAAACCACTGGTTGATCCAATCAACCTTTTAGCATCAAAGTTGTGTCTCGTTCACAGTACACAAATATCAACAACTCCTTTCCTTTCATCTAATCGCTATAAGCGGCAAGCCTCTGGATCATCTACATCCATGCCACTGTCCCTCTTTTAGCATTAGAAATTCCTAAGGAAAGATGGCATTGCTCTACACTGAGTTAAAGTCTTCTCCTTCAGGTTAAAACCCTTTCTTCGAAAATTATGGCATTGCTCGGATCCGCGTATCCCAGTTAAAGTAATTCTCTTTCCCCCTCTTTAGAGATGACAAATTCTCTCTAAAGTCGAGGTCTTTCAGCTTCACGTCTTGGGCTTTGAACAAGACACAAATAGACCTTTCAGCTTCACATCTTGGGCTTTGAACAAGATACAAACTACCTTTCGCTTCACGTCTTGGGCTTTGAACAAGACACCCAAAACCAATTTCCTCCCATAGAATAGGAGGAACTACGAACGCTCTGATTTCCCTGTTTTGGTAAACGGGAATACGTAGGCATAAGATCGAAAGAAAAGATCTTAGCGAGCGCAATCAACAAAAAAACCAAATCCCATATCTCCATCAATCAAAAATCAGTAATTCAAAAGCATCAGTCCTAACATCCAGATCCTTATTCCCCGCCAGAAACCTTCTGCCCAGGAAAAAAGAGAAAGAAAACAGTATTGGCGAAAATACAAATAACCAGTACAAAGGCCCCCCCCCCCCCACATTGATAGCATCTGTAACCTAACAGACCGCTGTTTAAACTCAGTATGCAAGCAGGGTTAATTGGAGACATCTATTTCCCTTCCTTATTCAGCTCACAATAGGATAAAAAAATGAATCGACCTGTAGTTTAAGCTCAAACCGCAGAGAGCGACCAGCGCTTAAGAACCGCGTCCAAAATCGCTCGCTACACCAGGGCAAGTGAATCAACCGCTGCGAAGATGACTGGTGATAAGAGCATTCTGAATTCCCTTCCAATGCTTGACGACAAGAATTGGATCCGATGGAAAAAATAGATGCAATCCTTATTTGGCTTCCATGATACCCTAGAAGTGGTTACCGGCGGCGTTCCTGTGTTGGCTGAAAATGCAACCGAAGAACAGAAAAAAGCCCACAACGAAGTCAAGAAGAAAGATTGCAAGGCTGCTTATTGCATTCAGACGGTGGTCGATGCTGCTAACTTCGACAAAATCTCTCATGCTGAAATAGCGAAGGAGACGTGGGATATTCTGGTGAAGTATTATGAAAGAGGTGAGAAAGTCAAGGTTGTCAAGTTGCAAACCTTGCATCGATAATATGATTTGTTGTCGATGGGAGAAGACGAAAAAAGTTGCAGAATATGTGTCGAAGGTTCAGAAACTCGTCCATCTCATGAAGGGTTGTGGCGAAACCACAATTGATAAGATGATAGTTGAGAAGGTAATGAGAATGTTGACCTCTCACTTTGATCATATTATCGTAGCTATTCAAGAATCCAACAATCTTGAAACCCTAAAAGTGGAAGATTTGGTTGGTTCGTTGGAGGCGCATGAGATGAGGATTGTCGAAAGAAAGGGAGTTCAGGATTCGATACAAGCACCGCAAGCTTAGTCATGGAAAATAAATGTTGGTTCCAACACATTCAAAGGCAAAGTCGAAAAGACTCAAGAAAAGAAGTCGAGCCCTCACAAGAATTAGGTCTAAGATAGAGCTTCTGAATCCTCAAAAAGAGGATGAGGAAACTATCGAAAGGACAAAGAAGATAAGAAATGTATGCAGTGTTATAACTGTGAAAAATGGAGTCATTTGGCCAAACATTGTTGGTACAGGAAAGACAATGGATCGAAAAAAGGCAAGGACGAAGGAGCGAACCTTGCACGCCAAGATTCAGATGATTCTGAAAATGGTATGGTGGTTATGGCTACAGTGACAGATAACCATGTCGAATCCAAGATCTGGTTCCTCGACTCAGGCTGCTCAAATCACATGACTGGTCGAAAAGAGTGGTTGGCAGATTTTGACGAGTCGAAGAAGAGCAAGGTAAAATTTGCTGATAACAGTTCGTTGCAAGCAGAAGGTACTGGCAACATAGTTTTTCAACTGAGTAATGGAGCAAAAACTATAATCAGAGATGTGTTCTATGTACCTGGATAGAAATGCAACTTGTTAAGTGTTGGACAAATGGTCAAAAAAGGCTTCTCAGTTGTCATGAAAGATGGAGTTTTGAAATTGTTCGACACCCAGAACAATTTGGTCTTGAAATCTCCGTTGTCGAAGAACAAGACGTTTAAGACCATGATCAGTTCGACTGAAGTAAAATGTCTAAAAAGTGTAGTCGACCACAAGGATAGTTGGTTGTGGCATTTGAGGTTTGTACATTTGAACTTTCGATCACTCAATCAGCTGATTACTTGAGATATGGTATCTGGTATTCCAAGTCTTGAGATGCCTGAAAAACTATGTGAAGGTTGTTTGTCGGAAATCAATCCATAAATTCTTTCATTTCGACTGTGCCAATGGGATCATCCTGTATACTCGAAGTTGTACATTAAGATGTATGTGGTCCGTTCGAAGAACATACCATTGGTGGAAACAGATATTTTGTTTTGTTTGTTGATGAGTTTAGTCGAAAGCTGTGGATATATGTGACCAAGAGAAAGGATGAAGTATTTGAAATCTTTAAGAGATTCAAGATGCTTGTCGAAAACCAGAGTGAGAAGAGGATCAAAGTTCTGCGAACCGATGGAGGTGGTGAATACACTTCGAAGATGTTTACAAAATTATGTGTAGAACATGGTGTTGGTCATGAGGTAACTGCTCCTTATACTCCTCAACATAATGGAATTGCTAAAAGAAGAAACAAAACCATATTGGATATGGTGATATGTATGCTCAAGCAGAAGAATTTGCCAAAATCTTTATGGGGTGAAGTTGTTCCGACTGGAGTTTATATCCTGAACGGGTGCCCTACCAAGCAATTGAAGAACAAGGTTCCTGAAGAAGTGTGGAGTGGCAAACAACCATCAGTGAGTCATCTGAAGGTGTTTGGCTCTATGTGTTACAACCATGTTCCTAATGCAAGAAGAAGGAAGCTTGATGACAAGAGTGAACCTATGATTCTGGTAGGATATCATTAGACTGGTGCATACAGGCTATTCAATCCAATTAATGATAAGATTATTTTGAGTCGAGATATTGTGATTGATGAAAATTCCGCCTGGGATTGGAATTCTAGAATTCAATTAACAAGCCATTAATGAGCTCTGATTTCGACGAAGTTGAAGGAATTGCTGAGAATCCAGTCGAAGTCGAAGTAGAAGCAGTTGCTGACATTCCCGACATAGAGGTTGTGGCTGAAACAAGCCAAAGACCTCGGCAAAATAGAGTTCCTCTAACAAGACTTCATGATTATAAAGTGACTAGTGATGATGAAGTCACACCAGATGGAGAATTAGTTCATTTTGCTTTACTTGCAGGCGCTGAACCAATCAACCATAACGAAGCTTTAAAAACTCAACAGTGGAAGTTAGCTATGGTCGAAGAGTTATAGGCAATCAAAAGAAACAACACATGGGAGTTAGTCCAATTGTCAGCACATACAAAAGCTACCGAAGTAAAGTGGGTGTTCAAGTTAAAACACAATGTTGATGGTGTAACGCCTTGTATAATATATATATCTAGAATAATACAATACAAGCATTTTATGTGGTACTGACACATCAAAAGTGCCTAACGGCATAGTTCACATACTTGTCCATTTCTAAAACACAAATACACTACATGGCACAAGTCATGGAAACTAGCCAAAAAATAATAAAACTAAGAATGATATACAATATCCTCAATTGCATACAATAAAAGAATACACAGCGGAAACAGCTTAACTAAGTTTCTCTTGAAACATCCTTGCATCGCTCCACTTGTAACCAAACCTGCACCTGAAACATAGAAACTATAGTGGGGTGAGATACATCAAATCTCAGTGAGTTCCCTATCCTATAGATTCTCTCGGCTTTACAGGGTTCTATCGATCCTAACTCAAGTCAAGGGGAAGGGAAAAGACCTTGAGTACATAATCTCACAATCTCACACTATATGGAAACATGTCATGAGTCTGTTAACTCACAAAGTTCACACGGAAGGAATTACGTCCTGAGCCTGTTAACTCAAGATTCCTTACGAATCGATAACCATACCAAGGCATCCCCTTTTCCCGTCCGCTTCTACGTCTAGAAGTCGACCAGAGTCATGGATCCTTGAAGTTACTTGACATACGAAATGGATTCGGGAACATCGGCCTGTTAGCCGTGAACTGTCACTTCACATGGCCTGTTAACCATCACAAGTCTCTTTACCCGTAGGCTCCATTCGTACTACACGCGAGAATCAAACCTGCCAAGTAATTGTGCATACGTTTCAGAGGAGGTGCTCGAGTCTCATGAAACTACACCGCAAGATAAATGGTTACGATTACGTGAACATTCACACAACGTGATTGTATTCGACAATCACAAGGCCACAGTGCCTTAAGGCCACATTCGCCTTACTATAAAACATAATAATTACACACGTTCCATACTAGTGTTTCACTCAATTCTATACCATTCGGTATGGACACACGTCTCGACCTCTTCTGCACGAGCGTTGTCATTATGCCATCTACTCTAGGCTAGAACTCGTCAATGAATGCACGAGCGTCGCCATCCAGAGTTTCTATCAATTCTAATCACAACCTAGAATCATATCATTAGGTTTGGGGTAAGTTTTCTCACTCTCCCTAATTCATTTTAACATGCATTTTATTCTCTCAAATATGTTCAGCAACAATATTAGACAAGCATATCACAACATCAATCATAAAACACACAAGATAACATAACAAGTCAAATATAACCCACATACTAGTTCACACATAAACCGTCACTCTCGGTTCCCTCCGATTCATTTAATCGGGTATCAAAATCCATACTTTTCTCTTTTATCCCGTAGGATACTTTCACAGCTTTCCAACGGCTATCCTTACGCCGCAATCGGACTTATGATCCCAAAACATGTCAAGTCCAACATTTCACAAAACATTACTTCCCTTTATTTTCCACTAAATAATTTATCCCACCTCATACCCAATATTTCCACTTTTTATCGGATAGAGGGTCGTCATAGCTTTCTAATGACGCCAAGAACGTCCCGATCCGAGTTACGGATCAAAAGTTATGAAGGAAGCAAAACTGCACAACTGACATGTTCGCTAGGCGAATCCCCAGCGAGCATTCGCTCCAGCCTTCGCTAGGCGAAGCTCCTGACGAATGAACAAACAGAACAAAAACAAACATAAAGTTCGCTTCGCGAACTTCCTAGTGAACATTCACCTCGCCCTTCGCTTCGCGAACTTCCTAGCGAACATTCGCCTCCCCCTTCGCTTCGCGAACAACTCAGTGAACATTCGCCTCGCCCTTCGCTTCGCGAACAACTCAGTGAAGCAAGGCAGAACCAACCAGCACTGAAAAGTCATTAAGTTTGCTAGGCGAACGCAGTTGGCGAACCTTCGCTAACCTTCGCTGTCGGGTTCGCTAGGAGAGCCCTCGAAAGTTTGTTCGCTGGGACTCGCCCCAGGTTCGCTAGGCGAAGCCTGCGAAGCCCAGAAATTCAGCAGCGCTGTTACTCATCAAAATCAATTATTTCCTCAATCCAAACACTCCCAAATCACACCATAACAATCAAAATATACTCCAATCATAACAATCAGTATTCTACACAGTCTATACCATATTTCATCCGTTAGATTCATTGATTTTATCCGATTAATCATTTTCTCTCAAATCTAACCTAAGTTCAAATCATTGATTCCTAGAACTTAGAGTTTCTATCTAGAACCCACCTGATAATCGAAGAGGAGTTTGAAGAAGATGCTGATGATCCATGGGTTTCTCTTCTTCATCTTCTCCATTTTCTATCTTTTTCTTATTTCTTAACATATATATATATATATATATATATATATATATATATATATATATATATATATATATATATATATATATAAACCAATATTATATAATATAATCCAATCGAGTAAAATATCTCCAATTGATATTTTGCCATCTCAACCAATTGATCAATTATTAGAGTTATCATAAAAGTCTCTCTTGAACTAATAATAAATTGATCTCTTCAGAGTTCATTAGTTACTCTATTGATCCCAATTGATAATACTTAAAGTACTTAGAGGATTCCATTAATCTAATTTACCAATGATAACGCACATATATGCTCATCTGATATCCAGTTGAGCATTTAGATAATACGGGGTATTACAGATGGATCGATAGCAAGACATAAAGTAAGATTAGTAGCTCGAGGGTTTCTTCAAAGAGAAGGACTTGACTACTTTGAAGTATTTGCTCCAGTAACAAGACTAGAGACTGTTCGACTAGTGGTAGCATTGGCATGTAACCAAGGTTGGTTGAAATTTCACTTAGATGTGAAGTCAACATTTTTGAACGGTCTGTTAGACGAAGAGGTCTATGTCACACAACCTCCTGGGTTTGTGATTCAGAAGAAAGCGAGTAAAGTATATAAGTTGCACAAAGCGCTCTATGGCCTCAAGCATGCACCTAGGGCATGGAACAAGAATACCGACGCTTACTTAGTCGAATTGGGATTTGTCAAATGCAAGACTGAGTATGGTCTCTATGTTCAGGTTGTAGCACAAGATATAACAATCATCTGCTTATATGTCAATGACTTGTTGGTAACTGGAAATAGCTTGGAGAACTTGTCGAAGTTCAAAGAGCTGATGATGAAGGAATTTGAAATGTCGGATCTGGGAAAATAGCCTTATTTCCTAGGCATGGAATTTCAAATGCTGAAGCAAGGTATGGTGCTACATCAAAGGAAGTATGTCAAAGAAATACTCAAGAGATTCAGAATGGATGATTCAAATCCTACATCCTCACCTGTCGAACCAAACTTGAAGTTGGAGAAGCATGAAGAGGAAGACAAAGTTGATGTAACCTTGTTCAAACAAATAGTTAGATCTATGAGATATGTGTGCAATAGTCGACCTAATATAGGTTTCGCAGTCGGATTAGTGAGCAGATTCATGGGTGAACCGAGTGTCACACATGAAAGCTGCAAGAAGAATTCTGAGATACTTAAAAGGAACAACATATTTTGGAATTCTATTTCGACGAGATTATGAAGGCAAAAGAGCAATAGTTAATTGCTTTTCAAATGCTGATTGGTGTGGAGATAAGGAAGATCAAAGAAGTACAACTGGCTATTTCTTTCAAGTATTTGGTGCCCCAATCTCATGGTGTTCGAAGAAGCAACCTGTGGTGGCATTGTCATCGTGCGAAGCAGAATATATAGCAGGATCCTATGCTGCATGTCAAGCAATTTGGATCAGATCGGTACTTGAAGAAATAGAGGTCGAAGTGAAGAAACCTCTTGTGTTGCAAATCGACAACAAGTCAGCCATAAATCTGGGGAAGAATCCAGTTCTGCATGGAAGGAGTAAGCATATCGAAGCCAGATTTCACTTCTTAAGGGAAAAGGTAAATCGAGGTGAACTTGAAGTTAGGCATTGCTCAAGTGAAGCACTGTTGGCCGACATTTTCACCAAAGGATTGAAGATCGACAGATTCCTGAATTTGAGAAAGAAATTAGGAATAGTTCAGATCGACTATAACTAACGTAGGCTCGACAACTTGGATTATGGGGGTGTGTTGAAATATTAGATTAGATTTGATTAGATTTAATATTTAAATATAATCCAAGTTGTGTTTGCCCAAGCCTAATTAGGGTTGTATATAAATAGTCCTAGTTTGTATCATTATTTGTATAATTCAGTAATACAAATCCTCATTTTCCTTATTCTCTCTCTATTCTCTCCTCACTAAAAGTGCCTCACGCACTAACAACAATAAATATCATAGAAAATAACTCCTCTTTTAGTGACAAACAATAGAGAATGGATGTTGTAGGAAATAACATTTAGTGACAGATAAAAGAAAAAAGATAACACAGAAAAATAACTTTTAGTGACATACATCAGATTATAGATTACACTGAAAATGATATTTAGTGACAGACATTAGATTATAGATACACAGAAAATAACATTTAGTGTCAGACAACAGATTATGGGTTATATAGAAAATAACATTCAGTGACAGACAACATATTATGAATTATATAGAAAATAAGATTTAGTGACAGGCAACAATAAAACAAATTTCACACAGAATGATATTTAGTGACAGACAACAAGAAAATTATAATAGTAAAAAAAATCTAATCAAAACAAAATTAATACGTTATTTCTACACAAATACTTTATAGGCTTAATACCCTTTTTGGTCCCGTATCTTAACCTCGAGGTTCATTTTGGTCCCTTAACTTTTAAAAGGTCTATATTGATTCCTTAACTCTTCAAAACGTTTCAAATTAGTCCTTTTTGTCTAATTAGCGACGAATTTAGCGACTGATTTTTGAATTTTTCCGTCGCTAATAAGACAAAAAGGACTAATATGGAACATTTTGAAGAGTTAAGGGACCAATATGGACCTTTTTAAAGTTAAAGGACCAAAATGAACCTCGAGGTTAAGATACGGGACCAAAAAGGGTATTTTGCCTACTTTATAGGTGCATATATCATCGTGAAAATCATATCTAATTTCAAAAATAATAGTTATCACATATTATAAATTTTATTTCGTTAATCAAGAGAAATAGGACATCATTCAATTTCATAAAATTGTTTGTTTGTAAGATCAAATTGATTTATTTTTTTCCACGATGAAAACTCTCATTAACATACATAATTTACAAATATCTATGATCATCAAATTAAAAAGACAACGTTTATATAAAATTTACACAACTAATTAATAGCAGCATGTTTGGTGAATCTAAATGCTTATATAACACATATACATTTTTCCATGTTTACGCATAGCTAGATTCAACATTGAAATTAATCAATTAATATTATAACTTATAATATGCTATAAACATGGTTCTTTTTTTACTAAAAACATAGACAACAATAACAGTCGTGAAAAACATGAGTTTAAATATTCACCAAACATGCTTTCACCCCGAGCAATATTCTATCTTTATCATGCTTTCGCATATTGATTCGAGTTCACATGCAGAATTTTTGCTATCTTGACTCCTCATCCTCCAATCGTCTTGTTTTAGATAATTTATGAATAAATATTTAAAAATATGATATTAAAATACACTAAAAATACCAATTTTCAAATTAGGTAAAAGAAAATATCCCAAAACAGAATTCAAACTTGAAGAAAATGTCACTTACATTCATTCGGTCATTTTGTCGTTGGTTTTGTGCAAATCAGAGTTACTGTGATAAAGATACGGACAAAATAGCGGTGTTAATCAATCAACATAATGATATTTTTAACGATATCAAAGAATGGATAAAAAATAAAATATTAACAAAACTTAACTAATTAACCGATAGAAATAACATACTAAAAATTGGAATGAATCAGATAAAGTTTTTTTCGATCGGTGATATGATTTGGGAACAGAAATTTCTATTTTCGCTCTGCATTAGTGGTTGAAGAGTACTGCCATGATGAAAGAAGACACTGCAGTGTCACTATTCCCACGTTTCATGAAATAGGTGCATTTTTCTTTTCTTATTATTTTTTTTCTTATACTTATTAGTTAGTCTTGATTCATGGACTCTTGGCCCATTTATTTAGTAACTCTAATCCTTTTATTTCTAACCCTAAATTCAATTCAATTACAAACACATTTACTTATTTATTTTATTCATTTATATCTAAAATATTCTTTATTAAAATATTTCTATTAAAATATTATCATAGTTATAAAATTATTAAAATGTTAAAATAATAATTCTAATATTGACAGTTAATGTTAATTATTAAATTAAATAAATATATATGTAAACACAGTATTTAGGATGTCTTGGTGCTGATATGATTATTGTGTAGTTGATAAGTTGGTTCTGATTTTTGTGATAACTGGATACCCGAAGCAATAAGACATAAAATCTGTGTACTTAAGTATAACCATGTTTTAAAAATCTTTCTTTTCTAACAAAAAAATTTTAGTTATTATGTTCTTATCATAATTTCTCCATGGAGATGCAAGTATGCTAAAAAATGAGAATTTTGTGTATCATAAAACATTTAACCATCGATCCATGCTACGATCTTCGCAATTATGAAATGTCAATTTTAATAGTTAATTTTTGTTTGAAACTTTGTTATGCCTATGATTAGTTGTTTGTTGTCTCGCTTGACAATAGTGATGGAGTATGCAACTGTAAGAGAACTCTTGGAGAGGATATGTAATGCTTGACGGTTTAGCGAAGACGAGGTTAATAACTTTTGTTTTAGTTCAGTAGCATACTATATCTCTTTTCTACATGTCTGCTTTGTGTTTCCTTCAAACATTGTGTTGCCTATGCAAATATTCGTTATGACCGTATCCTTTTGTTTTAGTTCAGTAGCATTAACCATTGGATATTCTATTAGTATCACAATTAATTTCCACTTTTTGTAAGTTTACACTAACTGAATTGGATGCAAGTTTCGCTAACAGGTGGATTTATATAGGTAAGTGGATCGAAATTGTGGTAGTAAGTGGTTCAAATAGTAAGTGCTCCTAATGAAAGGTATTAGGTTTGTTTTGGTTTGTTGTTCAAATGTGTATTAGGTTCATTTACGTGAAGTATTTCTTATTGCAAGTTGAATGGATGATCGTCAAAAAACTGGTAATGGTGACAATAAGGAGCAGGTTCACTTATTGCTTTCTTTACTTTTTTAGTTGCTTTTGGATAGACAGCTTAATTAAGTGCTTCTTAAAATAATTGCTCATTATATGAACATTTATGTATTATCTATTTCTATTAGCGCTTCTTAATTAAGTTGCTTTCTTTAGTTTAATGTAATGATTATTGTAAAGAAACAAAATCCTTACATTCACCTTCTGGATGAACAACTTAATTACACTAAGTTATTCTTGAATAGCTATTTTTATAACCATGGAAAGAATATAATCAAATTGTTATTTTATATAAGTTTTAACGTGTTCTCATGACCTATCTACTTATTGAAATGTCGTGAAAACAAGTGATTAATATGTCATAAGCTTTCTCAAACACTTACACAAATGATTATGGGAAAAGATAAGTTGCAAGTAAGTTGGAAACAAGTTATGGATATCTCATAACATATTTTCATTGTTTAATTTGTATAATTTGGAAACAAGTTCCATGATCATTGTGACTCTATTGTGAGCAGAAGGTGGATGGGGCATATGGTTTGGCATTTGGGTTCAAACACAAGGTACATACTGTTATTACATTTACAAATGTTAATATACGGACACAAACTCACTGAACTGATCTTTGTTGGCTACAACATCCTCTTTAAGTGTTTGTAGCTTTGATAGTGCTAAAGACGAGGACTCAATTTTCATGTTTGCATCATTGTAGTCACGACTCCACCGAGTCAAGTTAGCTAAAAGTGGTCATTTTATAGACTTTAACCTCATTGAGGCATCATCATAGATTAAAGTACAGAGATATTCCAAAGTAGTTTTCATAGATGTTGATGATGTTGGTTCTAGAAGATGAGAAATTTGTTGAGAGTAGTTCTTTCAAAATTTCCAAAGCTTTCTTGATTTCTTCACTCATTTTAGAATAACCCAGTTTTGAATCATCTTGAGTGTCTCCAAGATGCAAAAGTCAAGTTCCAAGTTACCTTCATATTTACATTGATATTCATGTGTTTCCCTTGAAAATTGTGTTTTATCCAATTTTTCATTATTACAAGGACTGGAACTTGTGCTTAAGGAATCTGGTTTCCATGTCAATGCGTTTTTGGCCTCAACTATGAAGAACAACTTTATAAACGGGCACTACTTGCATTTTTATATATTTAGAGGCTAAAATATCTGAACCTCCAATTTCTGTTTTCTTGTGGACTTTTGGAAGGCTTTCATCAACAAGTCATTGAAATAACATACAAATAAAAAGGACTATTCTTGATTAAACCCTCATCTCTAATTTTTTTAGTCAATGATATATCTTTATTATCACTAATATAGCTTATTATCTAATCTGTTTGCTATTAAGAAACTATAAAGAAAATAGCTATATCAGTAGATGACTGTCATGATTAAATTGATATGTGAATATTTAAATAAATTGATATGTTTTGAACTATATTTGTATTTATTCTATCCTTTCATTTTTTTTTCATTTTTCTCTTAAATGACATATAGAACTTGCTTGTGATGAATTTGAGTCGCTGGTTCATTTTCGTGGATGCATTGCTGTTTACAAAATATTGTAATGGGTTGTTTGCTTATTGAGTTTTGTAAGTGAATGTTATCTATTCAATGTGGTTGAGTTGTTTCTTATTTTATGAGACTGTTGAAATATTCAATTAGATATGATGTTCAAATTGATGGTAACTGCAGTTTCTACCTGCATATAAATTGTGATTAGTAACTATTTCTTTCTTGATGAAGCTCTCCAACATGTTGTAGTAGTGATACATGATGTTTCTAGCTGCTATTCAATTGTACTATTTCTACTGCCATCTATTTTTTTCTTTGATGATGCTGCCATCTATGAAACAACAGACTGTGACTATTGCTAAAGCTAAAATCCATGCATATAAGTGTCATTATGCTATTGTAGTTATGTTTTAACAACAAAAGTTATTAATGTTCTACTATACTTTTAGGAGTTGTTATCTCAGAAGAGTATTCTTTGGAGTATGGAATTGAAAAAATACAAATGCAAGTAGGGGTTGTACAAGTTGGAGAAAGAGCCTTAGTCATAGATGATCTTATAGCCACTGGTGGACCCTTAAATGTTGCGATTAGCTACTACGTAAACTCGCCAATACGACTGCTTTATTGACAAAGAAAAATCCATTGAATGAATGTAGGGGAGATTAATTCTTCATTTGTTAACAACTATATGCATGAGTGGGGTACCTAAATATCAATTCCTTTGTTTAGTTTCATATGACATGTTTATCTCTTTTAAGCTAAGTGTTGCGGGCTAGAAGGTTTTATCTCTTTGTTTAGTTTCACAATTTACAGAATAATTTATGCACTCCGCCTGATTTTTAATTTAAGTTTTTTTTCAAATATTGTTGCATAAAGTATACTGGTATACTATAGCGTGTTTTTTTCCACAGAATATACATAAGCAGGACTAATAAGTTTTTTTCCCAAATATTGTTGCATAAAGTATACTGTATAAGATATGGGACATGTTAGAATATAATATATAAAATAATAATAGTAATTAATTAGGAACATATTGATACGAATTAATATGATACTATATTATATAAGAATCATATTCTACATAGTATTCAATGCAAATACAAAAATCTGATATAGTCAAATTTGAAAATTGAATATCTTTCTTATGAGTAATATGTTTTTTTAAGTGTAGTTATCTAGGTTAGAGGATGATGGGTTTCTCATGCATAGGCTTTGGACATGATGTGTGTTGTTTGGATTTGACATTGACGTCCTGCATTAAGAAAAAGGTGTGAAAAGTGACATATGTGAGAAGTGGAAAGAAGGTTTTCCTGGAAATCACTGGGAGAGTCAGACTGGAGGAATAAAATTGATGTTTTTAATTTAAGTTGATAATTTATTAATATTAAATGATAGAATTAAGTATGTTTTTTTATCATTTATATACATTAACTTTTGTTTTTATTATTTTTTTAAATTTTCTTTAAAATATGATACTCTAAATATTTTACTAC
Source organism: Lathyrus tuberosus (assembly GCA_022829125.1). Classification (NCBI taxonomy): domain Eukaryota; kingdom Viridiplantae; phylum Streptophyta; class Magnoliopsida; order Fabales; family Fabaceae; genus Lathyrus; species Lathyrus tuberosus. The sequence continues at coordinate 20,214,784 of JALAZF010000006.1, forward strand.
CAAATTTCATGTTTCTTCTTTGAAATATTTATTTATATGATGTTATTGATAAAACTATCTATAATTTTAAAGATGTATTTAAAAATAATTTTGTTGGTCCATTATAAATCTTAAATAAATAGTTTTTAATTAATTTTAATTAGTTTTAAATATGTTTCATTAGTCAAGTATTTACAAATAGTTCTTTATTGACTAATTAGTAAAAACGAATATTTAGTATAAGTATATAAACAAAATCATAAACACATAGTCTGTTGTAATTCTAAAGAAATACAAATTAATAGAGACCTTTAATTATAATATAATATATGCCATTAATAATCTCTTATAATTTAAAATAAATATTTATCAATGAATTCCAAATATGTTGTTTTATTAATTTACAATTATAAACTTTAATTTTGATTTAGATTTTAATTATCTATATTAATATTTTACTTTCTCTTTTTAATTTTTAAATAAGATTCTAATTTAATTTCTATTTTATTTTTATATACAGAAACAAATGTACTGTTGATTTAAATATATTTATGAATAATGTCAAAATTTTACAAAAGGTATACACGGAAAATATATAGATGATCCAATGAGAATTACAATTGGGATATCTAACTAAAACAAAAATAATTTTAAAAAGGTAAATAAACTTTTAAGTATGAATTATGTAGTGAGTCAATAAATTTTGCTCACTCATATTATGGAAATTATATGAATTGGAAAAAAAATGAAACTACTGATCCAATTGTTGTTATAAACGGAAACAACTTTACTATTGATTCAATTATTTTTATAAATACTATCAAAACAAAAATAATATTTATATATGAGAAAAAAATATTTTGTTGATTAAAACATTCTACATACGGGAAAATAATACAAAAACAAAAATAAATAAATAATGGGACAAGTTTGTGCCATTGATAAATATGAAAAAAATACTAAATAAAATTGTTTTTGAAAAATAAATACAACAAATTGTTATTACGGGTAAATAACAAATATGGAACATTTATTTTTAATATTCAAATGTGACATCCACCAAATAATATTTTTTGTTTAAAGAAATCATAATTTTTTAATTAAAGTAAATTATAAAATATAAATAAAAGTGTATGTCATTGAACAAAATAATATTTAGTTACTAAATACATACTTTGTTGATTCAATTATTATTATATAGTTTCAAATATATAAGTCATGTCAAAACAAATTTAACATTTATATACGGGGTCAAATTCGTTGTTGATTATAGGCACTCAATTATTATATCTTTTAAAAATAATAACACTTTTGGTTGAAAATTGAAATTTTTAATTTTTATTTTTATTTTAATTTGAAAAAAATGCACGTACCATACCAGTACCCGTGCGAATGCACGAGTCTCCCACTAGTTTATTTAGTAACTCTAATCCTTTTATTTCTAACCCTAAATTCAATTCAATTACAAACACATTTACTTATTTATTTTATTCATTTATATCTAAAATATTCTTTATTAAAATATTTCTATTAAAATACTATCATAGTTATAAAATTATTAAAATGTTAAAATAATAAGTCTAATATTGACCGTTAATGTTAATTATTAAATTAAATAAATATATATGTAAAATACCATAATAATATAGTAAGTACATCATTAATTAAGATTAATTTCAATATCACGATAATTATTAATAAAATAATTAATTAAAATATGACGATAACTATGAATAATTAAATAAAATTATACACATAAGATAAGTTGTTGTATAAATAAAAGATCACGAAAATTTTCTAAAATAATTTAAGGAATATATATTAAAATATTGGGATGTTACCTTAGTATCTCTAGAGTTAAACATATACCTTTACATTAAACTAATCACTCAGAAAATACTAAATGCAGAACCATGTGAACTTTCACACTTCCTTTCTTTCATAACTTTGGAGTTTCAACTATTTTGCTTGATTCATCGTTGATTTAGAACTTCATCTCAAACTTTAATCTTCTAAGCTATGAGGCTTGAGATAACTTATTGATTGATACCATCATCATTAATAGATGGATAATTGTCACCACAAACCTCAGTGAACATTGTTTAACCTTAGGTGTTGTCATCATTGAGGTGGATTGACATTTGATATAGCAAAAAACATCGATTATTGATAGATAAAGACTACAATAAATGTATTTTGACATAAGGTGTTGTCATCATAAAAACCAATACGGTTATTTGACGATTGTATATAATTATACCTGCAAGAACTTAGATCCATAAAAACAATGTTGAGCTTTTACACAGGATCAACCCAAACAACCTTACAAGCAACTTGAGCTTTTGCACGGGGTCAAGCTACAAACCTTCTACAAACAACCAGAGCTTTAACAGAGACTCAACCTAATAACCTTAGCTCAAGATTTTTTACTTAGATTTGGCTCAATAACCTTCATCAAATATTTTTAAAGGTTTAGCTTGCAACCTTCAAATTTATTACAGAGATATCTCAATAGAACTGTTATTACAGGTGACTGGAAAAAATTTGTAGGAATCTTGTTTAGCAAGATGTCTTGACTTGTTGTGAGACATCATGGCGCACATAGTGCTCAGATTGTGTTATTGTTTACACAGAAAATTGGTAAACAAGCGTCGGTCTCTTAATTAAAGGTTACTTGCAAGATCAACCAGTGAATCCTAGGACATAGTGCCAAAATACATTTTTTTTTTAGTTTTCTATTGGTAGTACTTTGTCTCGACTTGGTCTAAAAGTGATTAAAAGAAACGTGAAAAGTGTAGGCTTCGACAATGTTGAAAATGTAGAGTACATAACAAGACTTAAAAGCGTAAATCAATGTATTTGAAAGAGACTGAAAATAAAATGATGAATCATAGCAAAATGAAAGGAATTTTAAAGACTTTGCATTGAAAATAAAAGATGGTATTTCATTGTTCATACATTCTCTCATCCATGACTCTTTTCTCTAGACGCTGGTACTTCGAGTATTCAGTGAGATTTTATAGTAAAATGAACACCTCTAATTCTACAAACGAACTGTTATATATACTAGTATAAGAATAATTGCCTCTAACGTTATCCTATTCAGTGTTTACCGCGTGAAGCGTTGCATGCATCTCGTCTCTACGCTCACTCCACGCATCCTTCAGACAGAAACCCATAAGTAGTTACTCATATTTGAACGTAACATCTGCGAACTTAAATAACTACTTCTTCGACGCATTCATTGTTGTCGAAAACCCACACGGGCAAAATTTTCTTACAACATTCCAAAAAATACTAAGTCCCAAATCTGGTCGACCCAAGACTCTTTTCACATTCATGTGTCGCTATCGTATAAAACCACCAGCAAAGACACAGAGTCGCCATCGAACTTTATTTATCCCAGCAGGGAAACGAAAACATCGAGAAAACCTAAGAAGGGAAAGAAAATGGTCTCACAACCAAATTCAGGGTTCGGGAGTCCATTACGCAAGAGGAATGTATTAGCACCCCTCGCGTCTGTTGTACTCAACGGGATGCACTCTTGTTGTTCTAATCAAAGGGTGTGTATATCTAAAGCTTATTTACTAAGGGAACACGGAAACGAAAAGGGAGAAAAAACAAAAAAAGAGACTTGATAGGATCTTGCAATCTTATGCCTATGTATTCCCTCGTGCAATGGGAAAGTCAGAGTCATCATAGTTCAGAGGACTACGGGTGAAAAGGAAGGTTGCTCGCCAAGGATTGGGGCCCTTGTGCCTACATATCTTCATTCGGACAGGAATGAAGAAATCAGAGCGTCCGTAGTTCGTGGGACCACGGGTTGCTTAGTGTTTTTTATGGACGATGCTAGCATTCAAGTTCCAGCAGTTTAGGTGTTTGCCGCTCATTGTCGGGAGTCTTACGCGTTACCTGTTTGTGGTAGAATGGAAATAACATGCCATTTCTGAAAATGGTTTGAAGAGAAAATCCCGAAGGATAAAAATGATTTGCATTTGTTGGAGTGTTTTAAAGAAGTGAATTGAATAGGGTTGTGATATGTATCGTACTAAAGTCTATGATGATAGGAGCGAGCACTTTATACAATCGATCTGAAATGGGTCACAGATAAAGCTCTCTATATGAGGTAAGGTGAGACTCTCACTCATCATTTCCCATGTGCTTAAGGGTCGTGACGCATTATATACATCGTATTTATTAAGTGTCTTGAATGAATTAAGAGAGAGAAGAGAAGGACGCAACGCAAGAATCTAAGGGAGACTTGGCCCTAGATGTTATCATGCAAAGTGATCCTAAGGTTAGGATTAGAAGACAATTCTATCCTAATGTTGTCATGCAAGATGGCCCTAAGGTTGAGGATAGTGAGAAGCTATCCTAGTGTTGTCATGCTTTGATCAGCAACCTAATGTCTATCTTACTCCAATCTTAATAAAAAATTAAGTTGGACAAGGAAACCCTAAGGGAACATGCATGAGCATGCAAAACAAGCTAAGAGAAACACAGACAGCATCATACGACAGCACCTCAATCAGAATAATAGTGTATTTCCAGCAACAACACAACAACATTTAACATCACATATTTTCCAGGACAGACATGTATGCAACAACAACAGAATGACATCATTTAACAGCGCATATAGCTCAAGACAGCAGTGTATGCAAAGCAACATTAACATGAACATGCATCATGTAATAGCATGCAAATGAACACACCATAGAGTTTAACACTTAATAATGCATATGAACATGTATAAACATCAAGCATCGCGAATATGCAACATCAATAAGCAAGTGTCAACATATAAATAAGTGAGCATCATGAACATGTTTCAAGAATGCAAACAATTACATAATCCATAATCATGCATCAAAGATGGAATACGTACTGTAAACGGAGGCTAAACACCTCAAGAAAATTCCACAAATATCAAATATATCAAGCCATGGGAGTTACATGTGGAAAGGTATCAAGATAGGCTAAAAAAAGCAAAAATATACTCTGCAGCAGGTGCAATCGATTAACCTATGTGTTAATCGATTACACAATGAAAAATCAGCATTATGGGCGCAGAAACAGGGTGTAATCGATTAACATATATGTGTTAATCGATTACACCTATAGAAACAGCAAAAAATCACTTTTCAGAAGCACTTTTCCAACACCAATTCAATGATCAAATGCAACATGTAATAGCATGCCATTGTACACAAAAATTACATCAATTAGCAGCAAACAAACACCCATTGAATCAATCAAACAATAAACAACATCAAGCAATGGAATCAATGGATCAATTCACACCAAAACCACAAGGATCTACATTATGAAAGTTGCAAAATAAGCTAAAATGAGCTTGGATCTAAGAATCGCCAACCTACAAAGCGGAGATTTGCTTTTGTAATTGTTGCAAATAGAATTTGATAGATCAAGCAAAGAAAACCAGAGATCCGACGAATTCCTCACAAGAAACTTGAAGAACAATACAATAAGATGAACTTACTTCAAAATCACTTTAAGTAAGTGCTTCCAAACTTCAGATCTAGATCCAAATCAACTTCTACTGCAGAATTGATTGATGGAAGTACAATGTGATTAAGGTTTAGCTGAAGGATTAATAAATTCCAATGAAGAATTTGTTAGCTCTAATGGAAGAGCTTTGGTGAGGTTAGGGATGAAGATTAAAATGGAGTGAAAAGGTGAGAGAGAATTTGAGTGTGAAGTGTAGAAAAATCAGAAAAATGAATTCAATCCCTCTTGGAATGGAGCAAATTGGTTTAAATATAGTCTAGGTATGGAATGAGAATGAGCTTCAGAAATTGGGTTTGAGTGAGGATTGGTTTTTTTGTTTTGGAATTAGGAATGGAAATCATTTGAATTATGGAGGGAAATGAAATTAATTTGGAAAATATCTGATATTTGGAAGCATTCTAGATCCTTCTACTGATGCAAGTGTGAACCCAAGTGATTGAAATGAACTTGAAACTGCTACAGTGCTGAAAATATTCTATTTCTGGCCAAACTGACTGGGTGTAATCGATTAACATGATATGGTTAATCGATTATAGGTTCAAAAGTTTGAAGTTGGCACCTTTTGGAGGGGTGTAATTGATTAACACATGTATGTTAATCGTTTACATTAAGGCACAACTGCAAAAATCACCCTATTGCAACCTGATCTGAGTCCTGCTTCGCATCTGAACCCTAGCCACTGATAAAACCCTTGAATAATGCCTGAAATATGATAGATAATTTGTATGAAACCAAATCATGTAAACTCTGTGCTTCCTGTTTCTGATTTTGAAATAATCAAACCATCTGCCGAGAAAAATAAATGCTCGAAGACTTTGACGTCTGTCTGTTTAGCTTTGAATGCTACTGAAACAGTCTCTGAAATGAAGAAAGCTCTGAACAACGAGAAACACAATGTGATGCCTTTTCTTAGAAGTCATATGCAATGCATGATTAATGTCATGAAGAATGCATATGGATGCGAACATAAGTCAGCTACAGTTAGAAACAAGAGGGCAATTTTTGGGGTATAACAACATGTCATCAGTGCACCTTTAACTCTTGTTCTTAGCTAATATTTTTACCCTTGTCAAAATCCCGACTAACAAATTTCCCACCAAAAAGGCCTCTTTCGACGAACCTAAAAGATAGGGGCATTTTTTATTTATCTTTTCAGACATTATTCACCTAATGGGATGACGTCACGATCATCACGAGGTTTCTTTCAGCCATCACCTAAAAACATATGCTTACCAATATTCCATAACTCTACTCATCATGGCTCCGATTTCGTATGGTGGCGTGAATTCAAGGATATGTAGGAAATCATTGTTACATCCACTTCCAGATAAGGTGTTTGTGAAGGTCTTATTAAGCATGTTGAGTATATTGTCGGCCAGACTTCCATTGATGTTCCCTCTTTAATCTCTAGTATTTTGAGTGTTCAAAAGAGAGATATAATTACTTGTGATGGTGAGATTGGGGCTTCCCCAAGTATGTTGTCCTTGAGCCACAATTTGTTTGTTAGGAAATATGTTTTTGACATTGTGATACTCATTATTTCTCCTATTGATTAAAATCATCTGTTTTTTTATGAAGAAATTTAATATGTCACTTCGCCTTCAGAGCCTATGAGAATTCATATTCTTAAAGGATTTGATTCATGAGAGGTTTTTCAAGGAATCATAATCTCGTCTTATGCAAAAAAAATAGTTATGTATGGTCTCCCAAATCTGCAGGAGCAACTTCATCTCAACTTGTTGTTGCTGCTACTACAATTTTTGTGTTCCGCAATGATATGTGGCGTATGAGTTTTTGAGATCTGCTATAGAAGATCGCATGTAAGAATGTGCATAACATCTTTTCTATTGGTTGGATATGGTGTTTTGTTGGTTGTTGTGAGGTTTTTATGTTCTGGCGCACTTTGGTTATTTTTCCGTTGTCTCTTGGCTAGTTGTTCTCTGAACTTTGTCTCTTTTGAGGAAAATAGGGGAAAAAAGTAGAAGTAACACTTCTATTCTATTATAGGATTTAATTTTAAATATTTTATTGTGTGCTATTTTTAGGCGTGTTCTTGAAGAAGTGTTTAATCTGTGATTTGCCTAAAAATAGCCAAAAGGGGAGTTTTTTATTACATGTGATTGACAAATTTTTGTATGAAACTTGTTTAGAAAGATGTTTTGACTTTTTGTGAGACATCCTGGAGTGCGCTTCTCAGACGATGTTATATGATCGCTTCAACATTTAGTTAGAAAATCTATTTTCGTTTTAGCTCAATCAGAAATTTGTTTTTGGAAAACGGTTGTTAATTCAAATTAGTTTGGATTTTTTTTTATTAAATCATAAATCTGGATGAAGAATATTTAATTGGATGTTATTTAATTAAAAGATATGAATTTTATTAAATTAAAGATGATTTGATTTAATTGGATGTGCTTTGAAGAAAAGATTTAATTTGATATGCTCTAAAGAAAAGATTTGGTTCAATTTTGTGTTGTCCTAGATTTTGCTGGATTTGATTTGAAAAGATATTGATTGAAGATGTAATTAAAAAAATATTCCATGAAGAGATTTAATTTGGATTTGTTTTAACTACAATATTTGGATTTCCACTTAATGAGAAAATCTAAAATCGCTAGTAAAGATGAATTATAGTGAGTCTCTGTTTTGGAAGAGATTTCATCAGGAATCCTATACTTGAGAGTTTGGAATTCTTATTTATATCAAGGAAAGATAATATTGGATTTTTTAAAAGAAGATTAAAAATTGGCTTTATGAAGATTCTTCGAAAGCTACATGTTAAGTAAAATGTTGGACATTCTGTGTGGCATCCTATCTCGAACTGGTTGCTTCGCGCCTAAGGTTGATTGAAGTATATCCCGCGCTTTTGATATTTGTTACCATTTCTGTCCAATCAGAGATATGAGTATGCTAGCATGAGTTTGGATTTGGAAAAGATTTATCCCAAATTTGCTTTTAGCAAGATTGCATTTGATACTCTTATTTGTTCAATATTTGTATCAATCAAGGATCTTGATGACTTCTCAGCAAGTGTACCGATAATGTCGCATTAATAAAAATATCGAACCCGCAAGGACTGTGTTCGAACAAGACAATGATTTGTGCAATTTAAAGTAAAACAGTAAGACATGTGCTAATGACTTTTTAAATTAAAGTCTGAGAAACAATGAACACTTCGACATATAAAGAAAGTATGATTCAAGAAAGTAATTGAAAGTGCAGTAAAATGCAGTAAAAGTAGCTTGTGTGAATGAAGAAAATAAAATTCTGGGCAAAAAACATAAACTGAATTTGATTAAAATGTAATAAAATGGTGTTTCATCAAATGTACATTTCTCAATAATTCTTTTCTCTACACACTGGGTACTTTGAGTAATTTGAGTGACTTGTACAAACTTGACCACACACCCAATCTTATCACTAAGACCTCTTATTTATATTGAATCGAAATAACTGCCTCTAACGACCTTTCTCCTAAATCAAGACAAGTGGCGCTCGACATGTCTTTATTTCTTCAATGTGCTCCAAGTGTCTTCTCTTAAAAACTGGATAAGAACAAAGTTCCCTCCTTTATTCAAATTCAAACTTCAAATCAAAGACACCATTATTAGTATCTCCGTCGAAAACACCATCAGTAGCGTTTTTGTTAAATTACATTTACAAACTTAGAAAAAATCTTCCAAAGTCCAACCAAACCTTCCTCCTCACTCAAGGGTAACTTCGACTGGACCTTCATAATTGCACTGTCTAGTCGAAGTCCATCATAACTTCACAGAAATTCTTTTTTTCCTTATTTATTCCATAAATCCAAACCAGACGTCGAAATTACAAGCCAACAAGGGGGTATGCAAGTTTCAGTGTAAAAGGTAAATAAACGAGAAAATAATGTCACGAAAGCGGTTAGGTTGTGTTTTAGAATTCCCTTATCCTCTCTTGTTCATATAAGATGCCTTGTATATAATCTCACGAAGAATTAACAAAACAGTTATAGCCAATCCCCCATGAAATAACTCACTAACAACTACTCGGAGCTTTCTATCCCTAGTCTGCTAGCGTAAGCAGTGTTAGGCGATGTGTAGGCCATTAATTCCCTATGCCACTACTCGGGGTCTCCTATCCCTATTCAACCAGCGTAAGTAGAACAGTTGCCCTAGGTCCAACACATAGGCTACGAGTCAGGAATCCCTATATGTCTAACAACAGATTAACAGAGTATCTCAAATATAAAGCATTAAGCATAAGCAAAAACTGAATAAAATTATAATTCAAAGAATTCATACAAATTCAAACCAACATATAATACCAACAAGATTGAATAAGGTTCATCATCACACAACCTAACCTAAGATAATTTAGTTATACATTATTCAGAGAAAAATACCACAATCGATAGATAAAAATAACATAAGTCCCTTGAATAGATGGCCTCCAATGGCTTCAAATGCCCTAAAAATCTCTTTTTGTGCTCCCAAGCTCATGCTCTCTTCTCCAATTTTCGTAACCCTTATTAAAAATCAGAAAATCCCCTTTTAAAGCTGTCAAAATAGATCAGAACGCGTCAGAAAAACCCAGAAAAAGCACCCATCATGCACATAATATAAGCATCACGCGCGTGATACATCTTTATCGCCTTTATCGTGCACACAATGGCGCGCGATGATGTGCGTGATTATTCCAGTAGTTGTGTGGAAAATCATCCTTTTGCACCAGAATTTTCACTAAGTCTCATTCTTCCATACTTGGCTATTTTCACTCATTCTTGGGTCTTTCTTCATCATTTCGGATGATCTTTCACTCGTTCTCTAGTAACCCAACCCCAAACTTAAAACGTTGCTCACTTCCAATAGCAACCCCAAACTTAATTTTTTTCATACACTTTAAGAACTTTACTTCTACCTAACTCCAAAGAAAGGGGTGGCAAGAAAAGATCTTTCAAATAATATGGCTAAGAATTTAAGGCTACGTCACCGAAAGAACGACTTAGGCTCAAAGTGTTTAGCAAAGGATAATCCAACTACTAAAGGGTAGTTTACAAAGGCTCATAGTTATATAGAAAAAATTGCCTCAGTGTGTATTGGTCAAACTTGATAACTTAATCGGAAATAAATCAAACCAGATAAAAGAATAATGCATGGATACACTTTAAGAAAGAAAAAGTGAATAATGTAAATATTTAGGCTCAAACCTTACCAGATAAGGTATCTGAAGGTTGAGTACAAGTATGTTGATTCTTTTCTCTTCCTTTCCCTTCCAGTCGTCGGTTGCTTTCATTTTGATTAAGTCACTTCTTTCTGTTCTTTTCTTGGATCACGTGTTTAATGCTAAAGTTAAAATTTGTAAATCTGAAGAAAAAAACAGTTGCAACCAAGTTTATTAAGAACATATGGATCTTCCTGACAAGGTTCTTCTTTAGTTGCTAATTCATCTTGTGGATGAGTTTGAAATAAAATAAAAATACATCTGCAAAACAAAATAAAACTGATTAAAAATTAATGGTTTGCCTCCCATCCAACGCTTCTTTTCCATTATTAGTTTGATAGATCAAGTTCAAAACATGCCAGGTGAAAGGGATGCACTCACGTCTGTAAAAAATCATTTTCCCATTCTTTTGTTAACTCCACCGCCTCTTTCTCCCAATTTGTAGCATATCTCTAGATCCTCCATATATAGTGTCCATTCATATGGATTAAACACTACCTTCTCCTTATTAAAATTCAAAATCAATTCCCCACTCTCCACATCTATCTTTACCTTTCCGGTTGCCAAGAATGGGCGTCTAAGAATCACAGACCCTTCTAAATCATTTATGATGTCAATCACCACAAAGTTTGCGGGGAAGGTTAAACAATTAACATGAACCAACACATCTTGTACAATACCAAGTGGCACAGTTTCAGATGAATCGGCCATAGTAAGTGTCATGTTGCTCAATATGATCTCTCTTATCTTCATCTCCTTGAATTTGCTCAGCGGCATAACATTGATGCTCAATCCTAAATCACAAAAAGCCTGTGGGATTTTTACCACCATCAATGGTGCATGTAATGTTGAACTCCCCTTGATCCTTCATCTTTTGTGGCATCTTCGACAATTCGGCCGTCTCAGCTTTCTCTATCAAGTTAACATGTTCGTGAGTCAAGTTTCGCTTTCCACCTTTTAGCAATACCTGCATAAACTTGGAAAACTTGGGAATTAATTCTAAAATTTCATTAAAAGAGATACTTACCTGAAGTTGTTTCAACATCTCTTTAAATTTTTCAAACATCCCAACATCATGTTCAGGTACCCGTTTCTTCTTAATAATTAGGTGTGGTGGTTTCATGTAATCAGGTAAAGGTGGGTTTGGTTCACTCAGGTTTTGCTCATTTGTTTTCTCCCTTGAAGAGTTTTCATCTATGCATTGCTCAAGTGTAACTTTTCATTTTTCATGGTCCCCTTGAGGCTCTTTCTCCTTTATCTCAATTCCACCTTCCTTTTTTTCAATTTCATCCCTTTGAACTTTTCCAACTTCCTTCTCTTTAGTGACTACCCCCAAATTGGTCCTCACAACTTTGCATGTTTCATTCTTCAGACTGTCTACGGTGTTACATGAGAATCCTCCGCTCGAACTAGGTAGAGTTGTTAGTTACCTTAACAATAGTCCAATTTGAGTCTCCAAATTTTTTATGGAAGCATCATTGTTTATGCTCATGGTCTCATAGTTCTTATTCACATGTTCCAAGAAAAGTTGACTGGCTTTCATAAAGTTTTCCAAGGTCTCTTCCAACTATGAGGATTTCCTTTGGAAATTTGAAGCTTGTTGATTTTGTTGCATCGCTTGGTTACCACTTTGATTTTTGTTGTTGCTCCAACAGAAATTTGGATGATCTCTCCATCCCATATTGTAGATGTTGGAATAAGGGTTATTCTTTTGAAAATTAGCATATTGAACCTCTTCACTTGACCCTTCAAAAGAAGACCTTCCGTTTTCATGTCCTCCTCCACAAAAGTCACACCTAAGTGCTTGTACTTTGCTCACGTTAGCTTTATTTAAGCAGATTTCAGCTAGCTGCTTATTCAAGATTCAATATGAGCTAATAAAGAAGTTTGAGTATCAATAATTAATATACCTTTAGGTGTACCTACCGGCTCAATTTTTACAGATCTTTCTCTTAGTGTGATACTCGTTCATGCACATTTTCTCAATTAGGTCCTTGACTTGTGGTTCTTTCATTTGTCTAATTGTGCCTCCCGTTGAAGCCTCTAGCAACATTTGTGTCTGACTCTTTAGGCCTTTGATAAAACTTTGCATCTGCTCCATATTATTCAGATTATGGTTGGGCATCTGCGAAGCAATAGTTTGAACCTCTTTCACGAGTCATACAGAGACTCCACATCTTGTTGCTCAAAATTTAAAATTTCAGCCTTTCTCTCAGTAAACTGGGTGGTGGTGAAAAACCTTTCCAGAAACTTATCCTTCAGCTCCTTCCATGTTATAATGGTTTCATTTGGAAGACATAGTAACCAATCTTTTTCCCCTTCAATAAGAGAGAAACCAAACAACCGTAACTTCACTTGGTCCTCCATAACATTATCTGGCTTGCTCATCGAAGCAGTTTCGTAGAAGCGAGCAAGATGAACCCATGAATCTCTGATGGCGTTCTCGTCGAACAAATTGTCTCTTAGACCTGAAAGCACAAAAGTTTTAATATCAAATTTAGCAGGGTCTGCCGATACAAACCCTCTAGAAACCGGACTGCGTCGGTCCTTTTACAGTAATCTCCCATAGTTGGGAGTGGTGGAGCAACCATGTTATTATCGTCTTTAGAATCTGAAGAAAGTGTTGGTGGATCTACTTTGGGTTAGTCTCCTTCACCCAAAATTGCTTCTCTAGATGCTTTTCTGAGAGCACATGCGGTTCTTTCAATTTTTGGATCGAAGGATAGTAATGTCGATCCTGAATTGCGCATACACAAACAGAAAATACCTTAATAGCACTATGATAAACAAGAAAACAAACAAAATTAATAGAGTAAAATTAAAATAAAATAAGAAAAATAAATATTGCACAAAGCGTTACCCTATTGCAATCAACAGTCCCCGGTAACGGCGCCAAAAACTTGATGACTTCTCGGTAAGTGTATCGATAATGTCGCAGTAATAAAAAGATCAAACCACAAGGACTGTGTTCTAACAAGACAATGATTTGTGAAATTTAAAGTAAAACAGTAAAAAGGGGGATTTTGCAAGTTTCAGTGCAAAAGGTAAATAAACGAGAAAACAAGGTCACAAAAGTGGTCAGGTTGTGTTTTAGAATCTCCTTATCCTCTCTTGTTGATGTATGATGCCTTGTATGAATGGTCTTATCCTTATAATTTCACGACAAATTAACAAAACCGTTATAGTCAGTCTTCCATGAAATAACTCACTAACAACTACTCTGAGCTTTCTATCCCTAGTCCTCCATCGTAAGCAGTGTTAGGAGATGTACAAACTGTTAATTCTCTATGCCACTACTCGGGGTCTCCTATCCATATTCAACCAGCGTAAGTAGAACGGTTGCCTTAGGTCCAACACATAAGCTACACGTCAGGAATCTCTATATGTCTAACAACAGATTAACAGAGTATCTCAAATAAAAAACATTAAGCATAAGCAACAACTGAATAAAATTATAATTCAAATGATTCATACAAATTCAAACCAACATATAATGCTAACAAGATTGAATAAGTTTCATCATCACACAACCTAACCTAAGAGAATTTAGCTACACATTATTCAGAGAAAAATACCAAAATTGATAGATAAAAATAACATGAGAATTCCCTTGAAGAGATGTCCTCCAATGGATTCAAATGCCTTAAAAATCTCCTTTTGTGCTCCCAAACTCGCGCTCTCTTCTCCAATTTTTGTAACCCTTATCAAAAAGCAGAAAAAATCCCTTTTTAAAGCTATCAGAACGCGTCAGGAAAGTTCAGAAAAAGCACCCATCATCTGTGCGCATTATTTAAGCATGGCACGCGGTGCATCTTTATCGCCTCTACCGCGCATGCGATGGTGTGCGTGATTACTTCAGTAGCTGCATGGAAAATCACTCTTTTGCACTAGAATTTTCACTGAGTCTCATTCTTCCATACTTGGCTGTTTTTCACTCATTATTGGGTTTTTCTTCATCATTTTGGCTCATCTTTCACTCATTTTCCCCAATTCTTCGACTAATTAGATGCAATGATTGATTGTCATCAGATCTCAATCATGATAATTAAAATTTGATTGATTATGCATGTTTGTGGTTCAAAGAAAGATTTAATATGAATCGAATTCAGCAGGATTGAATTTGTTATATTCATGAGATTCAAATTTGATCAATCAAAGTTTTGCAACCAACATTATTGAAGATTAATCTTGTGTTTTTAAGATGCCATTTAAATTCTTGACAAAACCCTAGTGGGATTTATAGTTGGATCATTGTTTCTATTTAAGGAGGCTGCCTCATTTGTGAAGCCTCATACCTTAAGAGAAAATATCTACTTTATAGGAGAGTTTTAGTTGAGTATTTGTATTTGTAGTTTGTGTACCTCTATTTCTAGGCATTAATTCTAAATTACCTGAATAGAGTTTTGATTTTTATTAGAGTTTTATCTTTCATCTTTGTAACTGAATAAACACTTGGGAGAGTGCTCGAGTGAATGTGAAAGGTGTCTCAGATTTAGAGAGAGTTGTGACTAATCTTCACGGGTAGTATTAGGAAAGCGACGCTAGGCTAAGTGATTTCATATAAGACTAGTTGTACTCATGACTATTAGGAGTGAAGTTACTTTAAAGGAGAGACTGTGGATTTGATCACGTCCAAAAATTGTAGAATATATTGTTAGGATTTGTTTTTCAAATATCCACCAAAAATATTTGATTCAAATTTAAGCCTCTATTTAAATTGATTTCCAATCTAACCAAACAAATCCACATAAATGCATTGCTAAAAGATAGCAACAAAACTGCAATAAATCTAATTGAAACAACCAAAAAATAACGTGCAAAATAGCTACAACATTGACCTGCTAACAAGGGTCGTGACTTAAATGATTAAAACTATGTACTAATTGATTAAAACTTCATCATTGACTTGGATTGCTTGTACTCTTTGATAGATTTAAAATAAATATGATATACACAAATTATAGCATATTATAATATTATAGAATATTCAAAATTAATAAGAACAGTGTACCTTACAAGATTGAAGAGACTGTCGTCGGAGAGTGTGAGTAGGAGAGAATTACTACTCTCATTGTCGTTTAGGGTTTTGGGAGTATTTCAATTGTCTAATGGGGAGACACTTAAATAGCTAAGCGCCTAAGGACAGGGACCTCTCATTGGGCTTAACTGAATGATCCAACCCATCATGGTCCATTCATGCACAAAACTCAATCAAACAATTCATCTATTTAGTGTTTAATAACAATAGACCATAATATAATTAATTAATATTTAATTATGTCAATCCATATTTGAATAAGTAAATAATTAATCTAACAAACTCCCACTTGGGTGGCGATAATTAATTATTAAAAAAATATTGATTTTAATATCAGAACATCAATAATAGTAAAAAAACTAATCAATAAAAAAGAAGTAAATTTCAACGTTGTAGAAATTGTATCCGATAGGAAAGACAAATCATACATGTTGAAACTCACAACTTTATATAAAGAATGATGAATTTAGAGTAACTTATTTAAGTTAAGAGTAATATGTTATAAAGAATGGCCCAAGTATATGAAAATGTTATTGATAAACTCCCACTAACCCAAAATATCAAAAAACTTACTCATGTATATAAGTATGTGGTCAGTGATTTTACTAATGAGTTTTCAAATTAAAGTTCATAGAATATCCGCATAGGTCTAAGAATGGTAATTACATATAGGGATACCCTATTACGAGAGTAATTACATTTAATCATAAGTACCTTCATAACACAATATCATACTCGATGAGAGTATTGATATTTACTTGTACTTTCATATTATTACCTGACAAACGCGGACTATTAAAGATAGAATAACATGATATTATTGCATGCTAAAGAATTATTGTGTCTTTTCAATATCGACCTAAACATCAAGTTATGATGTTTCCTGAGATTAAGAGAATAATATATATCTCAGTATAATAGAAAAAGACTTCTTAGAATTAATTTATATTTTGAAGTCTTTTTAAAATATGTCATATTTACAGTGCGCGCAAGAATATATGACACTATGAGAATAATAATCCAATTTTTTTTTAGATTATATAATTATGTACACATGCACTCTCACTACTCCAACAAGTATAAGTAGGATAAGAATTTATCAGAGTCTGCTAGTATTAAATACTTTAATGATATGATACTCAATAGTGAGATACTTAATTGTTAGTGCAAAATTGTCGACAAAAGTGGTTGTACAATTTATCAATATTTCAAAAAAAAAAACTTAACCACTTATTTTGAACATGAATATAGCAGATCTATTAACACAAGTGGTTACAAAATAACAATATGAAACTCAATATTTATCAATGGCATATATTTTTTTATCAAAATTTGAGTTTCATAGTTAACCACATATTCTGCATTTAGAATTAAGGAGATTGTTAATTTTCACTTACAATTTATAATGAAAAATCTCCCTATAACAAATAAAATTCTTAAAAGAATTTTCATAAACAAAATAACCTTCACATAAAATAGTATGATAGTTATATAAAACAAAATTATCATTATATGAGTGAGATTAAATCCCTAGTATTTTAAATTACAAAATGAGATTATATAGATTATTTTAATAGCTCACCCAAATCTCAAGTGTTACAATTAAAGTCACACACACTTGAGACATAATTAGGTTACACGCAACGGAAATAAAAGAGACTTTAATTTAAATTTTATTGAAGATACAACAAAATAGTCATAGACGAAAGTATATTAAACAAATAATTTTTTTTTATACATAAGACTATATTATCTTCAATATAAGCCTCTATACTAAACAAATGTATATTAAATAAATATTTTTTTTTATAAAAAATGACATTTTTATAAAATTGACATGTTAGATTCTCCCATTTGATAGAAAAAGATATTTGAATTATTAATATAAGAGTTTGAATATTTTATAAAATCACACATATATGAACGAGGCGTTGTTTTGCATCGTCTCGAGACGAAACATCTTTCGTTTAAAAAAGGGTTTGAAGATTCGAAGCCAAAAGGAAAAAAGTTTGAATGTGTTTGACATATTTTTAAGTGATGACGAGAGATCAGATGGTCGAGAACTACATCTCGTATCCTAACCCTCGAGAACTCCCTCTGTCTGCATGTATGGGTCGTAAAAAATATTCGTATATACATAAGACTATATTATCTTCAATATAAGTCTCTATACTAAACAAATGTATATTAAAGAAATAATATTTTTTTATAAAAAATGACATTTTTATTAAATTGACATGTTAGATTCTCCAATTTGATAGAAAAAGATATTTGAATTATTAATATAAGAGTTTGAATGTTTTATAAAATCACACATATATGGACGAGACGTTGTTTTGCATCGTCTCGAGACGAAACATCTTTCGTTTAAAAAAGAGTTTGAAGATTCGAAGGCAAAAGGAAAAAAGTTTGAATGTGTTTGACATATTTTTAAGTGATGACGAGAGATCAGATGGTCGAGAACTACATCTCGTATCCTAACCCTCGAGAGCTCGTGGTCTACACCACATTCCTTTTTCATATTTATTTAAGAAAGAGTTTGATATTTTTAAGTATTTTGGATGGACGACGAATGTTCGGATGGTTGAGAACTACATCTCGTATCCTAACCCTCGGGAGCTCGTGGTCTACACCACGTTCCTTTTTCGTCAAATTTATTGAGAAAATTATTTGCAAAAATTGCATTGTTTTTTAGAGGATGACAAAGGTTCGGATGGTCGAGAACTACGTCTCGTATCCTAATCTTCGGGAGCTCATGACCTATACCACGTTCTTTTTTCATCCTTAATTACGAAAAATGTTAGACAATCATTGAGTGATATTGGTTTTTATTTAGGAAAATGCATTCAATGTTGATCGAGGTTTGTTTTGCATTGCAGAATGATTTGAAATGAAATGAGGTGAAATGAAAATGATTTTATTTTAGATTTAAAAAATAGAAAATAAATTGTGTTGAAAATAAGAAGAATTAAAAAAAATCAAATATAATTTGAATTAGCAATTCAAAATAAAGATTAAAAAAAAATACAATCCAAAAAAAAAGAAAAAAAACATAAATTTGCTTAGTTTGAATATTAAGTTGAATTAGAGTTAGATTAATTTTCTTTGAAATTAAGTTGAACTAGAGTTAGATTAATTTTGAAAAGTTAGTATTCCACATGCAGAATTTGGTTAGTATTCCACAGTCCACACGTTTGGTGATAGGAGAAAGATAGTACATAGATTAATTAATTAATTGATGAAAGCCTGTATTGTATTAACTCTTATATGGAATTACCAATAACCAATAACCCTTTTGTGTCCTACAATATAATATATTCTTGCTTATTAAAAAAAAAACCAATAACCAACCCAAGAACAAGTATAAAATTAAAAGTTGAATAATTATATCACAAAATTGCATCTTATTACAGTAATTTCTGAAAGTGAATCAGTGAAATAAAACAACTTAATTATTTGATAAAAATAAAAAACCAACCTTAATTAAAATTAAAACGCTTTTTCTAATGATTATATATGATGATAATATATATATATATATATATATATATATATATATATATATATATATATATATACACACGTCGACAATATTAGTATGTATAAACCACTTTTAGAATTAGATGCAAAACAAGTTTATATTTCACCTTCAGAACCTTTTCCACTACACAGGTTTTCTTTGCAATTGTTCAACTGCTATAATATGTATCTACAAAGCTCTGATACCAATTGATAGATTTAAAATAAATATGATAGACAGAAATTATAGCATATTATAATATTATAGAATATTCAAAATTAATAAGAACAGTGTAGTTTACAAGATTGAAGAGACTGTCGTCGGAGAGTGTGAGTATGAGAGAATTTTTACCCTCATTGTCGTCTAGAGTATTTCAATTGTCTAATGGGGAGACACTTAAATACCTAAATGACTGAGGACATATACCTCTCATTGGGCTTAACTGAATAGCTCAATCCATCATGGTCCATTCAGATACAAAACTCAATTAAACAATTTATTTATTTAGTGTTTAATAACAATAAATCATAATATAATTAATTAATAATTAATTATATCAATCTATATTTGATTAATTAAATAATTAATCTAACACTCTTCCGTAAGAAAATTTCCCTGCACCACAAGTACTTTAGATGAATTATAAATTTCTGCAAGTGGTCGATGGATGACCATTATATATATATATAAATTGTATTGAAAATAAGAAGAATAAAAAAAATTAAAATATAAGTTAAATTAGCAATCCAAAAAAAAAAAGAGCAAAAACGTAAATTTGCTTAGTTTGAATATTAAGTTGAACTAGAGTTAGATTAATTTTGAAAAGTCATCACATACAGAATTTAGTTAGTATTCCACATATAGATTAATTAATTAATTGATGAAAGCATCCACATATAGATTAATTAATTAATTGATGAAAGCATCCACACATAGATTAATTAATTAATTGATGAAAGCATCCACATATCGATTAATTAATTAATTAATTGATGAAAGCGTGTATTGTATTACATCAGTGATCTTGGGATCAATTGATAGATTTAAAATAAATAAGATAGACATAAATTATAGTATATTATAATATTATTAAATATTTAAAATTAATAAGAACGGTGTACCTCACGAGATTGAAGAGATTGTCGTCGGAAAGTGTGAGTATGAGAGAATCACTACACTTATTGTCGTTTAAGATTTTTGGAGTATTTCAATTGTTTAATAGGGAGACACTTAAATAGCTAAACGGCTGAGGACAAGGACCTCTCATTGGACTTAACTGAATGCTTCAACCCATCATGGTCCATTCAGGTACAAAACTCAATCAAACAATTCATCTATTTAGTGTTTAATAACAATAGACCATAATATAATTAAATATGTCAATCCATATTTAATTAATTAAATAATTAATCTAACACTCTTCCGTACAAAAGTTCCCCTACACCACAAGTACTTTAGACGAATTATAAATTCCTGCAAGTGGTTGATCGATGACCATTATATATATATATATTGTTTTTTTTTAAATAAAAAAGAAAATTTTGGCCCCAACTAGTCTATCACTTTTATTAACAACTAGCGGGGGTGACGCACATTTGTTTACATTTAAAATTTAAAAAAAATAGAATTAATAAAAATTAATAAATATGAAAAAAAAAAATTATATTTAAAAAAATAGAATAAATACCTGTGGATATCGGTTGGTGATGTGTATTTGTTTAAAAAAAATGTAAAAATAAACACTACAAAAAAAACAGGAATTTGCTAGGTGAATATCACCCCGCAAACCCAAAATTCACCATGCAACGTCACAATTGCGGGGTGTTTGAAATACTTCGCAAAAACCGTAGTCGCAACTTTTTGTCAGGTGAAAATCACCCCGCAACCTTGCCAGGTACAAATCACCCCGCAACTTTGCCAGGTACAAATCACCCCGCAAGTGCATTTGCACAGTTGATATGAGACACCCGTGTCAGAGCTGTTAAAAGCACGCAGAGCAGGCATGGGTCAGATTTGTTCAGAATTTTGTGGGGTGCAAATCACCCAGCAAATCTTTAATATTAATTATTTCTCTCAGCAGAGCAGGCGTAGGGCTGGTAGGTTTATAGGGTTCAGAAAATTTGCGGGGTGCATACCACCTAGCAAATTTTGATTATTCAATTTTGCTGGGTAAAATTCACCTGGCAAAGGAGTTATATTTACCAAGTTTAAATCACCACGCAAATACTAAAGCTAAATCTATTAAAAATAATAGTATTCTGTTATATAAATAATATTATAAATATAGTATTAATAACATCTTATTTAAGAAACTAATAATATAAATATAATATTAATAATAAATAAATCTAAATCCGTTTTACTAAATAATAATAATAATATTCTGTTTTAAATAAATTATATTTTTCTGTTTATAAAAAAGTAACAGTATTTTACTTTTAAAAATATAATATTTAGTTTAAAAATTATATTATACATATTTATATTAATTTCGGTTTTAATAATAAACTAAATCCAAATATATTATTTATTTACTAAATCTAAATCTAAATCTTAAACTAAATCTAAATCTATTATTTATTTACAAAAATAATAATCTATATTTTAAATATTATTTATTTACTATTTTATAAAAAAAATATATATTTTTTTAACATATTTATAAACAGATTATTTACAAAAATATTTTTAACATACAAACTAAACAAATCTAAACAGTTTTTATAAATCTAAATCTATTATTTATTAACAAATACTGTAACATCACCTAACATACAAATACTCTAACATACAACTGCCAGAAATCAAATCTACAAAAAAATCATTAAAACTAAACTCTAACATACAAAAACTCTAATATCATACAACAGCCAGAATAAGGTGAAAAAAAAAAGTTGATAAAAAATGAGTACCTATTGATGAAGAAGACCACAAACTCGTACAGGAGAGGAAGTGAAATGGGTAGGAAGAAGAATGGAATTTTTTGGAAGAAGAATGAAATGGGTAGGAAGAAGAATGAAATGGGTAGGAGAAGAAGAATGAAAAACGTGTAGGAGTGAAGTGTGAAAATGAATCAGCACAAATAATAAATATATGTCTGCTCATTTGACCGTTGCGCCTTGGAAAACGTGTCTCTCACGTTGCTAGGTGATTTTCACCCCGCAACGTTGCCGAATGTAAATCACGCCGCAACACATGCAGTTGCAGGGTGGTATTCACTTCGCAACTTTTCTGACGTTGTTGAGTTAAAATCACCCTGCAACACTTACTGACACAACCTGCCCTCTCTGCTATGAATTTACATGCCGGAACGTTTCATTTTTTGAAATTTTAAAAAAACATTGCGGGGTGATTTACACTCGGCTAACTTTGTTTCAAAAATTCCGTTCCCTCCAAATTAGTTGCGAGGTGAATTTTTTAATAAATTTTATTTATATATATATATATTTTAAATAAATGAGTTGCGGGGTGTTTCGCATGCGGCAACGTATTTATTTTGCTAGGAGAGTTTCACCCAGCAAAACCACCCAGCAAATATGCATATTTCTTGTAGTGAAAAAAGAAGACAAAATTATTTTACCAAAAAAAAATTTTAGAAAAAGAACATATTTTATTTATATTTGAAGCATAGATATAGTTTTTTCATATATACAAATATTTGGATCAATCGTATATTTTCCCCGTGAGTTCGCATGGGTATTGATTTGTCAATGACAAAATATTTTCTAGTATTTTCATAAATAATAAACTTGTTCTCGTAAAAAAATACTATTAACACCCACTTATTAATTTAAAAATATTTTAAATTAACTTATAAAAGACATTTATTTTTTCCCGTATTTAGATATTTAAATTTATTTATAATAAAAATATTTTTCTCATTTTTGGATAAGTATAACACTTTTTCCCCGTAGATATATATATTTTCCTTATTTACATCAATAACATATAATTGTCAAATGTTTCTCGTATTTTAATTGATGAATAAGTATTTAATATATTGTAAATGAGATTAATTGCTACGCACTGACAGTGCAAAAAGTTTTATATTGTCAATTCATCACCATTATCTGTTTACATTACTTTACAAATTTTTAAAATAAAAGTCAAACTTCTTCCAACATCTATCGGCTATGATTCACTGACAGTGTAAAACTTCTTTACACTGTCAGTGTATTTCAATTAAATCCATTGTAAATATGTTCAATTGATTGAAAAATATCACACTTTTCCCATATTTGAAAAATATTACATTTTTTCCTATAATTAAATTAAACTAAAAATAAAATTAATCTAAAAATTAAATACTATCTTAAATAAAAATTAACAATTATTTATTGTAATATTAATAACCTATGACATGATGCTTGACATGTGAACATGAATATGCATTACTTTAATTTCAATCAAATCTCAAAATTTAAACTATATTCTAAATTAACCTATAAAGTATGATGAACGTTTTGTATATTGTTGTTATAACAAAATAATATTAAACACATGAGGTAATAATTCAATACTAATCATTTAAAATATATGATAAATTACACTTTGTATCTACAAGTCAGATTTATTATCCATCTATTCATTCTCATAATCATAAATAACAACTATCTCAAAATTCGTTGTGATATAAATAACAACTATCTCAAAACATTAAAATATAATACAGGAAGAGAAGACTTCAAGTGTTTTGCTGTCATGGCAACAGGAAGAGAACTTTCATAATAACATATACACCATATATGTATCTCACAAGTTTCAGTCGAGTTCGTAGTACATGAAGAGTGAATTTCTCAATTCTTGTAACCCTCACAATTCATGGAGTTTTGAGAAATTCCCATGACCGAGGGTATTGATAAATTGTTGCTAGCAGAAGCATAGATATCTATAAAATGCTCGGTATTTTCTATGGGTGAACAAATTTTTTCACCTTGTTCTGCCTCATTAGATGCTACGGGTACATTCCCATCATCTGGATAGGTTTCTGTGACCCCTATGTCTTCTGTATCATCGGAACTGCCTGGAGATGACACATCCTCTTGCAGAGATATTTCTAGTATGTGATTAACCCCATTTCCACAATCCCTAAGAAGGTAAGGCAAAGAACATGCTTGAGGTGTAACTTCGGCCACTTGCTGGAAGATGGTTTATGTGGCTTAGTTGGTATCTCTGACTAAGTTGGTATCTGTGGCTAAATACATAAAACATTTAGTCTACTCAGAATGTAGAATTTGCTCATCACTGAATAACTATGTGGAATAATATGGCCCAGGAGAGGGTAGCCCCGAAGCTAATGTAATTGGATAAAATGCAAAGCACCATTAAAATTTACTATAGGAGCCTTGTTTGGCATCAGGACTCAAATCTCAGCAACTGAAATGAGGGGTCCGGTCATGCCCGTAAAACATGCTGAAAAAGGAATATTCTACAGGCCCAAGGGACAAATTCAAATGATATCTGAAAAACAAAATGTATGTGTAGACAGATAAAAGTGCATACCTCCATTGAAAATATCGAATTATTGAAACGGTAATGAGACGATCGGTGGTCAAAAGAATGGCACTGCGCCGATGTTCCACGCTACAATCAATTGGGATCAAACAGAACCCTATAATCTATTGTAAACTGTGTAGTGCCTTATATCTTCGCCTATCAGCTTTTAGACGAAACTCCAAACCATCATATACATAGAGTGCCTCGTGTTCTGAGTAAGACAAGTAAATCTTGTTCACATAACCATAACTGCACGGCCAAAATTTTAAATTACGTAATAAATGGACATGAGAGCACAGCCAAAATGCCAAAAATAATAACTCAAATTAATCCCCGGTGTATGATCATAAACACCAACATTTTGCAAGTACAAGATTGAAGATATAATGGCATCAGTTCAAAGATAAAAATACATTATATCTCATTCTAGCCCATCCAACAATACTGTAAAGAAAATTTTCAACACGATTTTTGAGCTAGAGAAATTTAGGCAAAAGAATGAAACAGTCCAGCCCCGATAGTGAAAACCTGCCTAATATTAAGGATGCCTCTGCAGACATATCTTACAATGATTTCGAGGTCAACTAATCAAAACTCGTCCATCATCCAACTAAGCATTTGAGAATATCAGACAACATTGAAATTGCAGACATAACCAAAAAGTATAGATAAATAGCAATAAACACAAAATTTAGAATCTATATGTCAAGGCTAACCTGGTAGGCCTGCAACTTTGATTGCATGTCATCAATATATGCTTCGCACCTTGCAACATGCTCTTCCTTTTCCTATTTTTCTCCCTCGTTTGTCCAACTGTTTGAGTCAATCTACAAACTTCATCCTCTAGCGATTGGCGGATTTCTTCCCGAGTCACGTTTTCTGTTGCAAATCTTTTCAATTCTTCATCAAAACGCTTGCACGGCTTCAGCATTCTTCAATCTTTCAATCTTATAACATTCTTCAATCTTTCAATCTTTTCAATCCGCTCAACCTATTTCCACAACAATCTTCACCAAATTGAAATACTCATCAAACAGAAATAAGAAAATCAGGATTAAAGATAAAAGCGATATCTTACCTCTCCAGAAGCGCCCATATCTTACCTCTCCAGAAGCATTGTTGAATGTCTTGTGTTGATAAACCTGCTTAACAAAAGCTCATATTAAACTTAGTTATTTGGGATATGCTAATGCTATAATAGTTTAACTTTCAAGTACTTATTGCATAAAGGCCTATCATATAAGTGTTTGTTTATGTTTAAACTGTTTCTATAACAAAAACTAACACACAGTCAAATCGAGCTATTTTCATGTAAGTTGTTTTCATTAGTTAATATGAGTAGCTTATGGACCTAATGTGAAAATAGCCTGAACATGTCATAAGCTTATTTATCAAACAGTTTCACAAGTGTTTATATCCGTGGATAAAATAAGAAATGTTGATCCAAACTGGCCAAAACTACAGGAATATCTGTCACACATCTTCGAATTGCCTTTTTTCTTCTCAATCTATTCAGATGATTTCGTAGTGGATGAAAAGTTTATGTGGGAGAATTCACTATGAGGATATTTAGCAAGGAGCATACTAATCTTGATCCCAATCATTTGTCTACAAACTTATATTTGAATTCAAACCTAAAACATTGCAACAACGTTAAAACTTTTGAAGAAGAACTTTGCTAGCACTGCCTAAACATTAGCAACAGATTATAAGTGGTCCAGTAAACTCGTTATTTAGCTCACATACCTGCCTATGGCTTCAATAAAACACATCATAAAGAGTGTTGCAAAGAGAGTGAGTATGATCTTATCAAGTTTCCTCTCCAGTGCACTTCTTATGGAAGGAACATTCATTGAATTCACCATCACCTGCAATGTTTTTCAGAATATCTGTAATACACATTTAACAATTACAGAAGGAAAACATGCTGCGACAACAAAGTGAATGATATCAAAATAAAATCCTAAAATGAATGAAATAGAAAAACTTGAATATAACAATACACACAACAACAAAAAAGGATAAATACCTAAGGCGCATGAGTTACAGAACAAACCAACAAAGCTTGTGATCCGCAACCAATCAACGTTTGGCGTTATCGTAAACGACAATCTTCAAAGTTCTTTTTTCCACCTTCGTTGATGTGTTTATATGCGGATATTGCTCTTAGGTGAGGATGAGCAGATGAAGAATTAGTAATAGATGTCACTGTATTAAAATATATATAAAAACATGAGTTGCAGTGGGATAAATCACAAGAATAGTAGAAACATAGCTGCAGTGGGATAAACCAACGTTTCCTCACTATGAAATCGCTGTCACACACTTATCACCAGAAAACTACATGGCAATGATGCTTGTAAGCATGAGGAAGAAATTTATTGCAAGCAAGAGCAAGAAATTTAAGGTTTGATAGCCTTCGATAATATAAAGAAAAAAGCATGACCACTTCTAGTCTTAAATTTTTCCTATTTCTTAATCATGTTTTTTTACATCTCCAATTTTAGGTTTTTCTATTGACATTGATGACAATTTCTAGCCTTAAAATTTTCCTTTTAAATACATTATTCTTCATCAAATTAGTTAAGCTTGTGATAACAAAATTGTAATATGGTATTGCAAAATAGATAGTTAAATTACCTATTCTGAGCATTCTCAAAATCTGGAGGTTGCTTTGTTTCATAGACCCATCCTGGAGCAAATATTGCAGCAGAGACTTCATTCTTTCTTATTACATAAAGAAAAAAGAAGTTTTGGTCCCTCCTGGATGTGAGGATTCCACAAAGCCAACAATTCGAGTCGGTTAGTAATAAAGCCTCCACCCTTCGAGCAGCCATTCGATGACAACCTTCATACATAGTTGTCGTTTGTCAAGGCCCTGTTGGATGAATGAAATCTCACAAAATCATCACCAACAAAAGCAAGCTGCTTCACAATCCCCTCAACCTATTTCCACAACAATCTTCACCAAATAGAAATAATCATCAAACAGAAATAACAAAAATCATGATTAAAGATATAAGCGAACAAAACCTCGAGAGCAACATTTTTGTGTTTCTCATAGAGTTTGTCGGCGAGGTTATGGAGCCTGCCATCCGACATCACGATCCTTGGAATCTCTCCAATACCATCATCACCAACATTGATATTTTCTAAATCACCAGCATGTCTATGTATATCAGGTCCTGTCTTCTTTTTGCTCCATGAAAGTTGGGAACGGTCAAAAAAGACCGGGTCTTGTCTTCTCCTGTGCAAAGCTGATGTAGCATTAACATTCATGATATCTTCCATAACAGCTATCTTCCATAGTTTCTTGGATTCGTTGAGGTCAGAAATCTTCTCAACGGGTCTCGTCATGCTTGCAATGTATGTGGGTTTGTTTGGAAGAAACCAGGAGAAGAAGTTGTAGGGTTCAAGTTATTTGCAAAAAAAGGATAGGATTTGCATGATTTAGGGTTTGGGATATAAAAGAGAAGCAAAACCGGTTATTGGAAGCATAAAGCAGAAGGAAAGTCTCTGCAAAAACGTTGGAAAAGTAAAAATAGCCCATAGACATCTAGGGCATAGGGCATGCAAAGAGTTGTTTATCCTACCAAAGTAATATTTACTTTTCCAAACCCAATTTATTTTTTTTGTTAACCAAACCCAATTTAGCCAAACCAGAACGTGGATTGCAAAGCAATAAAGAGTTAGTGTTCAATTAAGCTATCCACGTGGCATGCTTAGGAGCCAAAGGGGCAGATTAGTCTTTTATAAAACATCTTATGTTCTTATATGGTAGATTGATCTTTTCAGAATTCTCTATTATTTTATTGGGCCCAACTAACATTTAGAGCACTTAGAAATTCCAATTGTTCTAACTGACAAAGGTATAATATATATCAACTCAGTTGATCTTAACTGAAATCCAATTGAAAATTAAAATATATATATATATATATATATATATATATATATATATATTTCGAACAATGTAAATAATAAAAAACAAATTGTATTGAAAATAAGAAGAATAAAAAAAATTGAAATATAATTTGAATTAGCAATAAAAAAAAAGAGCAAAAACGTAAATTTGCTTAGTTTGAATATTAAGTTGAATTAGAATTAGATTAATTTTCTTTGGAATTAATTTGAACTAGAGTTAGATTAATATTCAAAAGTTAGTATTCCACATATAGATTAATTAATTAATTGATGAAAGCATCCACATATCGATTAATTAATTAATTAATTGATGAAAGCATCCACATATCGATTAATTAATTAACTGATGAAAGCATCCACATATCGATTAATTAATTAATTAATTAATTGATGAAAGCATGTAGTGTATGTATTTGGCATGATGGAATGGAAACAAAACGAATGAATGATAAAAATGTGAAATTATGGCTTCGCCCAGGCTCGAACTGGGGACCTTCAGTGTGTTAGACTGACGTGATAACCAACTACACCACGAAACCAGTTGATATTCAATTTGCAATTACTGTTTTACTATCCATAATAAGTAAATCAAGCAATTTTCAAATACCTCCTAAACCTTGTGACTAGGGGTGCAGCTTTGCAGGTACGTTTAATTTGATCTCAGTTTTCAAATCAAATTAGTCTCTGTCTATTTTTCTCATACTATTATTAATCAACTATATTCACTAATATTTTTTTTATTTATTTTGTGTATCTCAATTCACCTCTTTTTATTTATTACATACATTTTATTTAATGAAATCTACAAAACTTTACTTTTTATTTCAAACTTTCTTATTTTTTATTTTATTATAAAAAAATAATTATATATCATTTTTAAGATAACACTTTTGATATAATGTAATAATTTACTTTAACTTTTGAGTCATCGATTTTGAATTACCTAATTTCAATTTTCAAAAACAAAAATAATTTCAATTTTTTTTTTAATTCAAAGGGAGGGAGATTCAAGAGATCGCTAACTCACACGGTAGGCTTACATGGTCAAATAGATATCACTCAATCAGAAGCATACACACATATGAATTAATCATGCAAATGGATTTGTTTCCATACTTATTTCAAAAATAAATATCAAGTAAATTTTTTGGTCTGGTACTTAGTGAAATTTTCAAAAGTTGGTTGCTAGCCAATTCGACAGATCGAAGGAGATTATGTAACACCCCCAATCTATAACCCGAGTAATTAAAGCGATAACAAATAATCAGAGTAGAATTAAAACATTCATGGCATAGACGGAGCGTCACATCACGATGATGAAATATAATAACCTGCTCATAAAGATATGCAACAATCAGGTAGCAACATAAACAGAGGAACTCAGTTCCTAACACCCACAATTCAAATATAGAATAAAAGCGGAAAATCTGCAACTGAAATCTCATATATATAAACATAAAAGTTTGTCTGTCATATACAGAGTTATACATGTCAAATCTAGAAAGATATATATACATAATGTCACATAACGATCTCCCCGACTACCCGGTGCTACATATCAGAGCCGACCGACAAAAGAATGAAGACATAATCTTCACAAAAAGACCTTCAGCATCTAATCTGCAATTCCTCATAGAGCATTCAAAACAGCAGAAGGGTGAGAAACACAATTATAATATAGTTGCCTACAATTATGTAATAACACAAATACACATGTAAAACAATCTCACCATAACTTAAACCATAATTCAAATACAAAACAACACAATTCATATCTCATACATCCTTCACAAAGGCATATCAATCATGCTCAATACATTTATCACCAACATATATATATATATATATATATATATATATATATATATATATATATATATATATATATATATATATATATATATATATATATATATATATATATATATATATCAACTCATCAATTCCATTCACAATTCTCACACATAATCAATCCATTCATGACTTATGCAAATGCACAAAGACCGACACAACGACTCTATGCAATGCAATGCGGTACCGTTCCATCCATCATTCTCATCATTAATTCACTCAGGAATTATTGGAATCATCGCTTGTTACTTAGTGTAACTCCCCGTCAAGCAAACGATGTTCCCCGTCGCTTTAGGTCCTCTTTGTATAAGGCACACGACGTTTATGGATCACTTTAGGTCCTCTTTGTATAAGGAAAACGACCCGGTCGCTTTAGGTCCTCTTTGTATAAGGCACACGATCGTCCATAACGTCGCTTTAGGTCCTCTTTGTATAAGGCACACGACCGTTACAGCAGATTCCCTCGGGAATCATTTCGTCGCTCACACCCACTAGGGCACACGACATCACAAGAATGCATATCATGATGCTTGGCATACAATGACTCATGACAATCAAATGCATACACATATACAACCATGTAAACCATTTCAACATCCATAATCATGCATATACAATCAAACATAACACAATGCATTTATTTTCCATAAGGCCACAAACCATCATCACAACATTTCATCACATACATTCACATCATATAACAGCACACAAGCTATACGTTATATATCAAAGGCGTATCGCATGTTAACACATCAATTACACACAATTACGACGGTAAAAGTCGACAAAACGACACATTTCTAATTACCGACATAATTAAATCGGCCACTAGCCCCAAAACCATTTTATAAGAAAGAACATCTTATTAGCTTTCCAACGCATCCAACCGCGCCTCAATCCGACTCACGACCCAAAAGTTATGACAAGAACACAATGGAAAATCTGCCTTGTTCGCTTTCCTATTCGCAATGCGAACCCCCAGCGATCCAAAACTCTCACCAGATTCATGCCAACACAACGGTGTTCGACATCTTCTGCCATACAACGCTTCAAAAGGTGCCATTCCAATACTCGAATGGAAACTGTTGTTATACGTGAATTCAACCAACGAAAGATAACTATCCCAAGCACCACCTTGCTCAAGAACACAAGCTCTCAGCAAATCTTCCAATGACTGAATAGTTCTCTCGGCCTGACCATCCGTCTGAGGATGATAAGCAGAACTCAATCTCAACTTGGAACCTAACGCCTTTTGCAAACTTTCCCAAAATCTGGAAGTAAACCTCAGATCACGATCTGAAACAATACACAACGGAACACCATGTAGCTTCACAATCACACGGATATAAATCTCAGCCAACCTCTCCAAAGAAAAACTGATGTTAATCGGAATGAAATGCGCCGATTTAGTCAGCCTATCCACAACCACCCAAATGGCATTATGTCCCCTCTGAGTATTCGGCAACCCTGTCACAAAATCCATAGAAATGCTGTCCCATTTCCACTCGGGAATATCCAATGGTTGCAATAATCCACTAGGCTTCTGATGTTCTACCTTTGACTTCTGACACATCAAACACGCATAAACAAACTGAGCCACACCCCTCTTCAATCTGGACCACTAAAAGATCTTCTTCAAATCTTAATACATTTTATTAGCTCCCGGATGTATACTCAAACTACTCCGGTGTCCTTCCTCTAAAGTCATCTTTTTCAATCCCGAATCATCAGGAATACAAATTCTACCACGAAATCTCAAAACACCCTTATCATCCACTTTAAAGTCACCATTCACACCTTTACCTCCAACCGTCATCAAATCAACAAATTTCACATCCAGCTTTTGTTTCTCGCTAACGGTCAACAGAAACTCATTAGTGACCCTTAACATACCAAGCCTCACGCTGTCAGATGTCAATTCACACACCAAAATCAAATCTCTAAATGCTTCCAAAAGTTCCTACTCTTTAACCATCAAAGCGGACATATGTAAAGATTTTCGGCTGAACGCATCGGCTACCACATTAGCTTTACCAGGATGGTAATTTAAGCTAAAATCGTAGTCCTTAAAAAATTCCAACCATCTACGTTGCCTCATATTCATCTCTTTCTGATCAAACAAGTATTTCAAACTCTTATGATCACTAAAGACTTCGAATCTTGCACCGTAGAGATAATGCCTCCAAATTTTCAACACAAAAACCACAGCCGCTAATTCCAAATCATGAGTAGGGTAATTTTTCTCATGGACCCTCAATTGCCTCGAAGCATAAGCCACCACCTTACCTTCTTGCATCAACACTCCACCTAAACCAATCAAAGACGCATCGCAATACACCACAAACGGTTCATTAGGATTCGGTAAGATCAAAATCGGAGCTGTAGTCAATCTTCTCTTCAGCTCACTAAAAATTTCCTCACACTGAATATCCCAAATAAATGCTTTACCTTTACAAGTCAGCTGGGTCAAAGGAAGTGCTAACTTGGAAAAGCCTTCAATGAATCTTCGATAATATCCAGCTAAACCCAAAAAGCTTCTAATTTCAGTAACAGATATAGGAGCCTCCCATTGTAGAACTGCATCTACTTTGGATGGATCCACAACAATACCATTACCTGAAATCACATGCCCAAGAAAACTCACTTCTGACAACCAGAACTCACACTTGGACAACTTGGCATAAAGTCTCTTTTCCTTCAAGATTTACAATATA
The DNA here is from genome assembly GCA_022829125.1 of Lathyrus tuberosus. Lineage (NCBI taxonomy): Eukaryota > Viridiplantae > Streptophyta > Magnoliopsida > Fabales > Fabaceae > Lathyrus > Lathyrus tuberosus. The sequence continues at coordinate 20,248,037 of JALAZF010000006.1, forward strand.
ATACGCAAATGCTCCGCATGTTCCTCCCGAGACTTAGAACAAATCAAGATGTCATCGATAAACACAACAACAAATTGATCCAAATGCTCATGGAAAATGCGATTCATATACTCCATTAACACTCCCGACGCATTAGAAACCCCGAACGGCATCACGGAATATTCGTAATGTCCGTATCGTGTCCTAAAAGCCGTCTTTTGAATATCTTCCTCTTTCACTCTAATCTGATTATAACCTGACCTCAAATCAATTTTACTAAACACACACGCACTTACCAACTGGTCCATCAAATCATCAATTCTTGGAAGAGGATACTTATTCTTAATCGTCACCTTATTCAGCTGCCGATAATCAATACACAATTGCATACTTCCATCTTTCTTTTTCACCAATAAAACTGGAGCACCCCAAGGCGATTCACTCGGCCTCACAAACCTCTTTTCTAAAAATTCATTCCCAGAACCACGTCTAAACCCTCCAACGGCAGACACACCAAATCCATATCAAAATCCTTACCATAAATGGTCAAAGGACAACTTAAACAAACCAAAGAAGTAGTTACCGACCCCATTGCTGGAGTATCGATAACCATCTCTCCATCCATCAACGACAACAAAAATTCAAGTGCTGCGCACACTCAGACGAAATAAACGAATGATTCGCTCCGGTATCAATAATAACAACTAAAGGTGTACTATTAATAAAACAACTACCTCTGATCAGACGATCTGCACTAGTAGTCTGAGTTCCTGCCAATGCAAATACTTTCCCTCCAGCTTGAGCTTGCTTTGGTTTTGAACACTTCGTACTAACATGACCAGGTTCACCACAGTTGAAACACTTCACCACATTCCTCTTGCAATCAGCTGCAACATGTCCTATACCTCCACAATTGGAACACTTCCTCATATCCTTTCTACATTCAAACTGACGATGTCCTAAGTCACCACACCTAAAACATCTCAGAGGATTATACGTACCTCCCCCACTTGGCCTTTTATCAAAATTAGCCCTTTGCTTACCCTTGTTAGCTGGTGACACATAAGGACCACCACAAAACTGTTGCTTTCCTTTCCTTTCGTTCACACTCTTATAATGAGTAGAACGAGCTTTGCTATCCTCCTCATAAATTCTACAACAATCCACCAAATCCGAAAACCTCCTAATTCTTTGATAACCAATTTCCTGCTTGATCTCAGGACGCAACCCGTTCTCAAACTTCACACATTTGGAAAACTCCGCAGTTGCTTCAACATAATGTGGATAAAACTGAACAAGCTCCACAACTTAGCAGTGTAATTAGTAACAGACATGTAACCCTGTTTCAACTCCAAGAACTTTATCTCTTTCTTTCCTCTAACATCTTCAGGAAAATACTTCCTCAAAAACTCCCTGCTAAACAAAGCCCAAGTGACCTCTTCACCTGTAGCTTCCCACACATGACACACACTAACCCACCAATCATCAACCTCCTCCTGCAACATGTGAGTACCCAATCTCACCTCATGTTCCTCAGCACAGTCCATCAATCGAAAGATTCTTTCAATCTCCTTAAGCCAAATCTGAGCACCATTAGGATCATGTCTTCCTTTTAAGATAGGCGGTTTGTTCTTCCTGAACTCATCATTCCCACCAGCATTAGGTGCACCCCGCACAGCTTGAGCCATAGCTTGCATAGCAGCAGCAAGAGCAGCGTCATTCCTTCCAGCCATATTCTGTTCATATCCAATAACAGTAACTATGGTTAAACAATCAGCTCGCCAGAACACAACTGACGCACAACAAACAACTTGGTCAAAACGACCGACACGAACTGGCACGGACTGACACAAACTAGCTCTGATACCACTTAATGTAACACTCCCAATCTATAACCCAAGTAATTAAAGCGATAACAAATAATCAGAGTAGAATTAAAACATTCATGGCATAGACGGAGCGTCAGATCATGATGATGAAATATAATAACCTGCTCATAAAGATATGCAACAATCAGGTAGCAACATAAACAGAGGAACTCAGTTCCTAACACCCACAATTCAGATACAGAATAAAAGCGGAAAATCTGCAACTGAATTCTCATATATATATAAACATAAAAGTTTATCTGTTATATACAGAGTCATACATGTCAAATCCAGAAAGATATATATACATAATGTCACATAACGATCTCCCCGACTACCCGGTGCTACATATCAGAGCCGACCGACAAAAGAATAAAGACATAATCTTCACAAAAAGACCTCCAGCATCTAATCTGCAATGCCTCATAGAGTATTCAAAACAGCAAAAGGGTGAGAAACACAATTATAATATAGTTGCCTACAATTATGTAATAACACAAATACACATGTAAAACAATCTCACCACAACTTACACCATAACTCAAATACAAAACAACACAATTCATATCTCATACATCCTTCACAAAGGCATATCAATCATGCTTAATACATTTATCACCAACATATATATATATATATCAACTCATTAATTCCATTCACAATTCTCACACATAATCAATCCATTCATGACTTATACAAATGCACAGATACCGACACAACGACTCTATGCAATGCAATGCGATATCGTTCCATCCATCATTCTCATCATTAATTCACTAAAAAATTATTGCAATCATTGCTTGTTACTTAGTGTAACTCCCCGTCGGGAAAACGATGTTCCCCGTCGCTTTAGGTCCTCTTTGTATAAGGAACACGGCATTTATGGATCGCTTTAGGTCCTCTTTGTATAAGGCACACGACTCGATCGCTTTAGGTCCTCTTTGTATAAGGCACACGATCGTCCATAACGTCGCTTTAGGTCCTCTTTGTATAAGGCACATGACCGTTACAGCAGATTCCCTCGGGAATCGTTTCGTCGCTCACACCCACTAGGGCACACGACATCACAAGAATGCATATCATGATGCTTGGCATACAATGACTCATGACAATGAAACGCATACACATATACAACCATGTAAACCATTTCAACATCCATAATCATGCATATACAATCAAACATAACATAATGCATTTATTTGCCATAAGGTCACAAACCATCATCACAACATTTCATCACATACATTCATATCATATAACAACACACAAGCTATACGTTATATATAAAAAGTGTATCGCATGTTAACACATCAATTACACACAATTACGACGGTAAAATTCGACAAAATGACACATTTCCAATTACCGACATAATTAAATCGGCCACTAGCCCCAAAACCATTTTATAAGAAAGAACATCTTATTAGCTTTCCAACGCATCCAACCGCGCCTCAATCCGACTCACGACCCAAAAGTTATGACAAGAACACAATGGAAAATCTGCCCTGTTCACTTTCCTATTTGCAATGCGAACCCCCAGCGAACCATGGCAGAGAAAAAACAGCATAAAGTTCGCAATGCGAACACCCAGCGAACCTTCGCTTTCCCCTTCGCAATGTGAATTCCCTGCGAACCGTGGCAGAGAAAAAACAGCAGAAAGTTTGCAATGTGAACCTCCCGCGAACCCTCGCTTTCCTTCGCTGCCCTATTCGCAGTGCGAACCTGCGAACTCAGAAATCCTAGCAGCGCTGTTGTTCACTCCAACACAACATTTCCTCCACCAAAACACTTCCAAACCATAACATAACAACCAGAACATATCGCAATCATAACAACAAGTATTCTACAATATTTATACCGCATTTCAACCGCAAAAACATCGATTTCTATCATTTTCTCTCATTTCGACCTAGAATTGAAAAGCTAGGAAAACCAGCAAACATTCCAACACACACATACACAATCACACACAAGCATAGCATAACCGAGTTTCACACCCTTACCCGATTAATCGCGCTTCGAAGTGTCGGTTGAATCGGTTTCTTACACTCCAAGTTTTCCTCTTTTTCTTCTTCTCCTTCTCTATTTCTCTTAACTTCTTTTTCTCTCTTTTTCTTTCTATGTTTCTATTTAATGAAAAACAATATCTAACCAAGCCAAAAAGACCAAAATACCCCTACACTCAATTTTCTCGCAAACGTTCCCAAAACGCGATAAAACATAATAACCAAGAATAAAATAATATAAAGACCAAAATAATTAAATTGAATCAATTAAATAAATATAAAAAAAACCTGGGCGTTACAGACTCGATCAAAGCAAATTCAAAATAAAACCAAATAACTATCTTATCCAAACGCCAAAGACACGTGGAGATCAATCGAAGGCAAGCAAAGCATGCAGAAATGACGTGTCGGATGGAATACAGTTGAACGTTGAGGACAATTAGTTTCATAATACTATAAATAGGGATTCTAGTGTTAGGATTCAGAGTGGCAAAAATCATTGTAAACTTCAATACAAACTCAAAGTACCCATACACAAGTGAGAAACGAGTCTCTGAAGAAAATGTACATGCCTACCAACTTTTACTTTGCAAATGAAGTTTTTACATGTTATCTACATTTATTTGTTTTATGTTCATTCAAGTTATCATTTCGACTTGGTCGAAATTGCTGTTACATTTACTTTCAAACTTAATCATTTTTCCAAAATAGTCAACAAAAATACTCGTCAACATTAATGCACACTTCTCTTTTCTTAAAAATTTCGCACAACATGCCCCTAGATTTACTAGTTTGGCTCTTCAACAATAAATTTAAAAATAAGTTATTGTTTACCAAAATCACTGGTGAACAAATTGGCACGCCCAGTGGGACTTGTTTGTGCAACATTTTAAACTTTTTTTAAAAGATTTTTATTTTTATTTCTTTTTGGCAGTTTTTTCTTTTGTTGAATAATGTTTTTTGCGTCTGGACTTTTGTGCGCTTGAGGAGTGGTAGAACTCTAGTCGAAATGGTTCTCCCTAAGAACACTTCACTTCCCCAAAATAACGTTTCAGACACTGAACAACTTGTTGAATTGACAATTGGAACGACAGAGAATTCGTATCCCATAGGAATCAATGAACATATCCTTACCCCCCAATAGCGAGTGCAACATCGTTACCAGGAGTGATGGCTTTATTGCCTACGGCAACAAGCATTCCAACTACTCCAATGCCCACATACACTGTTACATGAGATCATAGGCCTTCGTATGTGTCAGGTTTTACGATACCGCCAGTTTCTAGGGATTTCCCATACAATATGCCAACTACGATGATGGCAGAATTACAGAGTAACGTGTTAACATATGTAGAGAATAATGCAACGATAATGTATCTTTTGAATCCATATGTGGCATCAGGATATGCTATTAGCAACCCTGGTCAAATAAAACAACCTAGAGGGATTAGATTTGCCCCTCCAAATATGTCTTCTCTAACAACAAATTTCATGTTGTCCATAAGACAACAAATGGATGAAAGTAACCACGAGATGGTTAAGATGCTTAATCAGCAAATCAGTGCAATGTTCAATCCTCTAATTCATATCACTAACTAAAGTTACAAATTATTTGCCAATCAAATGGGTCGAATAGCCGATTCCTCAAATTGTGCAACACGGGCCAATAGAAATACTTGACAATAGGGTTGCCCTGGTAACCAAGGGAAACAATAATAGATAGGTTTTTGACCTATCGGACCTCCTGTGCATGGGGGAGAAAAAAACATGTAGGTAAACTTAACCCTAGAGTATTTTGGTAAATAAAGACCCAGATTCTGAGGATGTGGTCAGGAATGTTCGACAAGATAACCTAAGGAGGCAAAATAATTTAGCCCACGTGGACAAAAACATCCTAGTCCATAATGGCCTTAATGTAGGACTACATCGGCCAATTTTTCTGTCTCCTTTGTCTGAATATGTGTTGCAAGTTGAACTCCCTGGGGGCTATAAAGTCCCTAAATTCACCAAGTTCGTAGGAGACACAAGTGAATCAACTGTAAAATACATTGCTTGATACCAAACTGAGGCAGGCGATATAGAAAATAATGAGAATTTGAAAATGATATTTTTCCCAAATTCCCTAACAAAAAATGCCTTTACATGGTTCATAACACTCCCTATTCACTTCATAAATAATTGGAATCAATTGGAGAGAGTGTTCCATGAACAATTTTATATGGAGCAGTCGAAGATTAGCCTAAAAGAATTAGCTAGTGTAAGGCGTAAAGCGCCTGAGTCAATTGATGACTATCTAAATAGGTTCAGGTTGTTGAAGGCAAGGTGCTTTACCCAAATTCTTGAACATGAATTGGTCAAAATGTCCGCTAGGGGTGTAGACTACTTTATTATAAAGAAACTAGATACATAATATCTGAGAGATATGGCTCAGTTGGCATATAAGGTTTGAGAAGTCGAATAGTTAAAAGCTGAGAAGGCCATGTCGAACAAATTCCATAAAAAAGAAAAGGTTGTCTATATAGAGGCAGATGAGAGAGACCAGGAATATGAAATAGGATATGAGGAGGTCAAAGAGAACGATGTAAACGTGGTTGAACTTAACCCAGGGTCTCTCTATGTTTGTAAACTATTGAAATCATCAGAGGAAAAGAACCCAGTCGAACCTAAAAATGAAAAATTTGTCGCTAAGACGTACACTTTTGATGTAACTAAGTGCGACGAAATTTTTTACCTCCTAGTTGTTGATGGCCAAATCATAGTCCCTAAGGGACTAAAGAGACCACCTTTAGAGCAACGAGAGAAAAGAGGATTCTGCAAGTTTCATAATTTTCTAGGTCATAAGACTTCATATTATGTCCTTTTGAAGGATTTGGTGCAAGGAGCGTTGAATAGAGTATGGATGAAGTTTGATGATAAGGCTAAAGCCCCAATGCAGGTGGACTCTGACCCTTTATAAATCAAAGACATAAACTATGCTGAATCACTCGAATGTTTGATGGTCGAGGTTACTAAGAGCCCCGACGTGGCAATGGAAGTTTATAAGTCAGAATATGCTAAGAAATTCAAAGTGATTTACTCCAATTCTTATGAGGAAATCGATTTCCTCAAAAAATGCAAATTGAAAGGCTCGGAGGTAATGTTGTGCCCCAGGTACAATGTTTTCTTTGATAAAAAGGCTACTGAAGGCCTTGAGAAAACTAAGCCCCAACCTTCTAAGGGGGGAAAATGACCCCAGTTTGAGGCCAAATTATTCTTTCAACAAAAGAGGCCTCCTCTATGGGACACATAATGTGGCCACAAGCTACAAAGAAGGTCGAAATATGACCTGCGTGCCTCAGTCGAAGGTTCTAGTTAGGGAGTGGGTACGCCTCCACAACAGAGGAAACACCAACCAAAAGAATGGACAGATGTTGGAGCTAAACACGACTTGGCTAAACAACCCTCAAGCCACCAAGAAATATGCTTGTAGTCCAAATTACATGGGGAAGAACCCCATGACTCGAACGCAATGACGAAGGTACCAACACCAAAAGAAGGTGTTTCGAGAAATGTCGGGTTCTTGCAGCAACCAAAAACAAGAACTAGAAAACAAGATGGCCAACAAGCTAGTCAAAGAAATAATCTTTCCCCCACTATCACATATCAAACCTAAAGTCAAAATGGAAAAAAGGCCAATGAAGGATAGGATGAACCCGTCTTTAACAACTGACAGGAAGAGGGTAAAAATGAAGATTAGAAATGATAGGAGATAATTTCTCAGGCCCAGAGGGAGATTTTGATGTCCTATGCAACGTGGTGTCGGCGTTGCCCATCGAGTACGACATGGTGACTAAAGTAGCTGACGTAGAATAGAAATATTTTGCAAAACATCTGGCTGAACACAAGTCAGTTTGTTATTATGTGATGAATGACAGCTATGTCAAAGAGCATAATGGTGTCTTTGAAAAACCAGACATAGGTATGAAAATCCATCTAAAACCTCTTTTCATCAAGGAAAAAGTTGACAATCATGGTATCAATAAATTCCTAGTTGATAGTGGCGCAGTAGTTAACTTGATGCTGCATTCCTTATTAAGAATGAGGGAAGTTCGACACTGACTTAAGGCCTCAAAACATGGTGCTATCCAATTATGAAGGTAAGACTGGCCATTCTCTGGGGGCAATCCAGGTAGATTTAGTTGTCAGAACCATAATTCGAGTAACCTTATTCATGGTCATTCCTTCCAAAGTCAACTATAACTTATTGTTGGGAGGGAATGGATACATAGTGTTAGCGTCATCCCCTCATCTCTCCATCAAATAATATCAATATGGAGAGAAGAAGGCATTGTCGAAAATGTGGAAGTAGGTCAAAGTTACTACATGGCAGAAGTGAACCATGATAGTAGAAGAACCTTTGGTAGGAACCTAGAAAACATTGCGCCATGCCCACTAAAGGATCAAGGGTCCAGGACCCATAAGAATGTATTCCACTCAGTTAGGCTTCGCCCAACTCATATTTTCATGTGGGAATGAGAAATTTGGGGGGAGAAACCATCATAGAAAGATGAAATAACCCCAACGATCTAGGGCGATGATAATGCTTACTATATCTGAGTCAAGCGCTTAGACCAGGATTACGACATATGTGGCCGAGAATAAAAAAAATTGGCTCTTGAAGCCAAGTTACAAACTAAAATGACCTTGAAGGCCAAAAATGTGATCTAATCGAACACATGGAGTCGAGTTGCGGCTTATGTGGATGACAATAAATAAAAATGGCCATAGAGGCTAAGTTACACCATGAAATGGCTGGTGAAGCCAATTTAGTTAAAGTTGTTGATCACATGCTAGACTAGAGGCTCAAATGCATATATGATGATGAGGCTTTGCGCTTTGAAAAAAACCAACGACTTCAACTGAAAAAATCAAAGCTCAAGATTATTTAGAAGAAATCAACTTAAGAGATAGATCAATCAAGATTCCTACTTATATCAGTGCCAAGATAGATCCAAGCTTAAAAAACCAGGTGATACAACTGCTAAAGAACTAAAAAGATTGCTTCACATAGGACTATGATGAAATGTTAGGCCTTAGTTGAGACCTGGTATAATTGAAGTTACCCATTCAATTGGGAAAGAAACCTGTGAATTAGTCACCAAGGAGGTTTGCTCCGACAATCATGTCAAAGATAAAAGAAGAAATCAAAAGACTGTTGAGAAGCAAATTAATCAGAATAACTAAGTATGTCGAATGGCTTGCTAACATAGTTCTTGTTATTAAAATGAACTGAACATTGCAGGTATGCATAGATTTTAGAGATTTAAGCAAAGCTACCCCTAAAGATGAATACCTCATGCCTATCACAGAAATGCTTGTCGACTCGGCAGCAGGCCACGAATACCTAAGTATGCTAGATGGCTATTATGGATATTGTTGCGGTGAGAATCGGATATTAAGCTATTATATTAACTTGAATCACAAAACATTAAATGTTCACCACCGAACTTTAATTTATCCAAAGGAAAAGGAAAAGATCGAATAAAACCCTAATTGAGCAATGTAACAACAATGCAAAGAGATCTAAGGTTCGGGGGTTGATTATACTAAGGGAAGGTATTAGCACCCTAAGTATATATAGTAATCTATAGGAACCTCTTGAAATATTTGTGTTATGTTATTGTTGTTTTCTATTGATTGGAAATGTTCTATGGGGAAAGACCTAGAAGTTTTACTAAGTATGCTCGCCAAGACTTTGCAGTCTTATGCCTACGTATCCTTACAATGATGGAATTAGAGCAATCGTAGTTCACCTTAATAAGGGTGAAGAACACTTGATTATGATCAAGGTTCCAAGGGAAGGTAAGTGTTTATAACAATAACACTTAAATAGAGCTTACAAACTCTAACCTAAGGATAAATTGAAAAGTTAATGGCCTAACTAAGTCATAAGGGAAGTTGAGGTAAGGCTAAGCTACCTATGACATAGAGTCAACAAAAAAGATATTTCCTTTGGATTTAGGCAACAAAAGAAAAGGAGAATGACTTGACAATGTCAAAATAAACAAAGAGTTCATTTGTGGATGGATGAGATGAACAAGAATGATATTCAAATATGAAATCAAAGTAAACATGTTAAGGATGACATTCAAACATGATATCAACCAAGATGGATAAAGAGTGATAAAGATGATATTCAAACATGATATCAACCAAGGTAAACAAAACGTGAATGACTTAACAAAGTTATAAACAAGACATGGTAACAACCAAAGATGACATACAAACATGGATGATAAAGATCAAAGTATACATGTGACATGGTTCTAACAAGAGTGAGGTGTCATGGTATATTGAGATGTTCATTCAAGACATATTCATAACAATAACATATAACAACATATGAATATGTAAAATAGAAAGTGACAATATTTAACAACAACATCATGAAGGATATAACAATCTCATGGTCATGGAACATTATCAACATGTGAATCAAGACATAACAATATCAAGCAAGGATTCAAATCAGCATTGATATAACAATATCAACATTTCATAGATCAAAAGTTTAAGTATACAACAAGGGTAAGCATGAATTAAAGTCAAGGTTAGGACATGGACTAGAGTTTACTAACACTATGAATACAAAACAATCATGGACAAGTTGTAGCAATACTTAATCATGAATACAATTTAAGAATTCAAACATGGATAAGTTATAACAAAACTTAATCATGAATACAATTAAAAAACATGGTTCAATACATCAAGATAACAACCAAGGGTACATCTTAAGGTTCATGGTGCTCACATTCAAGGGTTAAAACATCACAAGGGTTTGAACATGGTAAGCATACAAGTTAGGAATCATATGAAGACATGTTATCAAATTTTAAGGTATTTATAAACACCAAATCAAAGGTAAACAAACACAAGGGCATACATGCACACAAGGGTTCAACAAAGTATGAAAGAATCACAAGTATCATGGCAAAGGTCAATAGATAAGCTTCACAACCAAACATGGAAAAACAATTCATTTACACATGAAAAAGTATGCATTAAAGTACTTTAAACTTGGGCAAAAAAACAAAGAATCTTGTTATCAACATCACACAGAGTTCTAACATGGTGTATCGTATTCATACAAGTTATCATGAGCAAATAGGATCAAGAAATATGTTAAAAACATTCACCTAAAGGCCTAGAATCACCTTGAAAAGTACCTCACATTATCTAAATAAAAAATGGATGAAAATAATATTTTCTTTGGAATTTTTGACATATTCACAAAATAGGCATTGAAGATAACATGTGTACAAAAAATCAGGCCAAAATGGATTAATTTGAGTGGTGAAATAATCAAAGAAAAAATAGGAAGAATGGCAAAAAAGACAAGTTGTAAAAAAATAATGGGATGTTGCCAAAGGGATTTGATCCCATGACCTTGTGCCTGTAGGTCAAAATACCAACCACCAAGCCACACGTTGTGTGGTGATAATGGATGCGTGCATGAAATAAAATATCAAACTCACTTCAGAAAATTGAAAAAAAAAACAAAAGGGTCTGGGGCGAGGGGGATTCGAACCCCAGACCCCTCACTCATACACATTCCAAACACGCACATTATTACCACAGGGGTGGTGATACGTCCATTATTTAAAATGGAAAGAAACCAACAAATATTAAAAACACATTCATAAATGAAAACTGCCACCTCAACTCACCATCAACCTCACGCATCTCTCTCTTTCCTCTTCCTCGTGTTTTTTTTCTTCTTCTTCATTTTTCTTCCAATATTTCCACTCTTATATCTCACTCATTTCTTAATGAAAATTAAAAATGTAAAAAATCAAAATTGTTATATTTTTTTCAAGGAATCCAATGGTATTATTTTCATGATCTAACACTCACTGCATAACTCACACGAAAGGCAAAACCAGATCACAAACCCTAGATTTCTAACATCAACAACTTCACATATGAACATGATATAATGTGTCATACCCCAAATTTTGACCACTTAGATTCCCCATCATTGTGAAAATCATCATCATAATATGGATGAACCATCATGCTTCTTCAGTCTCCCCAAAGATGGGTGAGCATCCAATACAATCAAAATTAGGGTTTCAAGCCCTCTCTGAGCTTTAGACAAAGGCTCAATCAAGAAATGACATGATTTTCAACTTGTCTAATCTCTTAAACATCCACAATGGATCAAAAAGGACTCCCACTTCAAGGATTAAGCACAAGGCTGCTCCCTTCTAGGTGGATCAAGTCTCAAGATCGACAGTGTCACCAAATTAGGGTTTTGGTCGACCAGGGCCTCCAGATGGAAATTTTCATCTGGGCACAAGCCATTGATCCAAAACATGACCTAATATACTTCATGGAACCTCATGAACCCATGCATCAAGTCAATTTTGCCTCAGGGGATGCATTCATCAAAAATCAGGAATTAGGGTTTCTTGACCTAATTCACCCCTAAGTTGACTTTTGGGACAAACCATGAGCCAAGACCTCAAGAGAGGATTTGAGGGTCTCTAATATACCATATTGATCCATTTGGAACAATGGATTAATCCAAGAAGTTTGAGCAACAAGTCTCAATTCCATCTGCACCACAATTAGGGTTTTAAGGGAAAAGTCAACGGTAACTTTGACTTTTGACCAGGACATGCTCCCAAACCCTAATACATGATTGAATATACCTTATGACACCCATGGAACATGTCCATCAAGTTTGATTTAGGTCAAGGACATGATTTCCTGAAGAATTGCACAGTTTGGAATTCATCTGATAAAAAGTCAACTGTGCACAAAAGTCAACTTTGACTTTTTGAGGTTTTTCACCAAAATGGATTTTTAACCCTAAAATGATGTTAAATGTATGATTTGAATCATTATTCATCAAGAAAAATCAAGAAAAGTGAGATAACTTGTAAAAGGGGTAACCATAAAACTTAGAAATTTTTCTAAGTTAAAAATAAAGTGGCAAGGGTACCAACTTTGAAGGACCATAACTCCTAAACCACAAAGCCATTTTTTCTCATCCAAAGATGGATTTGTAGCCCTCATTATCACCTACAAAAACTTCAACTACAAGTCATTCCAATTCATTAAGGATTTTGAGTTATGGAGTGATCAAAGTGGCTGAAAAGTGAAAAAGTCACTTTTTCCAACACTTGGTGAAATTTTCACTAAGTCAGATTTTGCCTCACTTTTTGCCAAATGTAGGGGGATTTTTCACTTGGAATCAAAAGAGATCAAAACCAAACTTGTTCAAACAGTTGTTGTATCATGTAAGAGCTTTCCAAAATGGCCAAGAACATTGCCAAATTCAACCTACACCATGAGATACAACATTGCCAAGTTGTCTTGCTGAAATCTGTCAAGGCAAGGCAGAATTTGCAACTTTGGTCGATTTGCCAAAATCAGCCAAATTCAATTGCTCCTATCCACTTGGACACCTCAGAGGATTGAATCTAAAGGGGACAATCACTGAGCCAAGCCTCCAAAGTCCATGGAACAAGAAATAACATGTTGAACCTAGAATGGCCAAAATAGGGACAAGACTTCAAATTTGGAATGAGGCATTCAATGGAACCATCAAGGTGGCATGGACTGAGCCATTCTCATCTGAAATCAGTCAAGACTTATCCGAGACCAAGGGAACCAAAGCTCTGTGCCCTAACCTCTAGTCAATGGCTAGAGGAGACTTGGATTTTCATTGGACAACATTGGCCAAACCTACTTACCAGCTGCCATTCACTATTCCTTGCAAAACAAACTTGCTCTTCTATAAATAGAGCTCAATTGTGGTCAGTTTGAGTACACCAAAGCCATCAAACATATGTTTTCCTCAAAATCTCTTCTTTCACTCCAATTTTGCCTTCTAAGGCAAGTCACTATCGGGTTTTGAGTTTGAGAGCAATTCCAATCAAACAAATCACTCACACACCTCACATACATCACATATGAGCTGATCAAACACTTAGATTACTTCTGAAACATCAATTTCACAAAATCACCAGCTGGTTGCTCAAGGTTTTAACCAAAGTGCAGCTGAGGTACCACAAAATGATCCAGCCAATTTCAATCAAGTCCAACCATCCAAACACAATCCATAGGGTGTAGGGAAGCTGTTCAGATCATCACCACTCATCTGTAACACCTCCAAATCAAAAATCACTTTGAACTTGCTGTCACGACTTGGAGGTAAGCACATGCTTGGTCATCTCTCAATCTATGCATATTTCCTCGCACAATAATTTGGCCATATGTTCATAATCATGCATGGAATGTTTTCACTCAATTAATTGCATTGTTTGAATCGTGTATCAAAAATCCTAGCCTTCATGCAGAAATTAGGGTTCTTGAGGTCTCTTCGTGATTTCTTGTTGTATGTTTAATTTAAATGAAATTAAAGTACATAGACATGATCGTGAGATTGAGACGAGCATAATGATATGTGGATTGCATGATATGATTACGTATTCATGGCGATTGGATAGAAAATGCAAATCTGAGAAACCAAGAACGCGCGCGTGTTCTTCAGCTTGTTCTTGGCGCCATTTTTAGAAATTCAAATATTTGAATTTTGTGATTTTATTTAATTGATTCAAAAATTAATTTCTCTCTGAGTTTTAATGATTTTGAGTTGATTCCTTTTTTAATAATTCACAAAAATGTTAAAATATTTTATTTTCACAAAAAATCCCAAAAATATTATTTATTTCATATAATTGATATTTTTGCAAAGAATTAATATTTTGATTGTTTTTGGCATTTTAAATATTTTTTCTACATTGATTTTGCAACTTTTAATGCTTTCTAATTATTTTGTAAGTCAATACTTAATTTTTGAAGCATTAATCCAAGATCACAATTTGTTTTCCATGTGTTAAACAATTTTTGATCATTTTAATTGAATTTTTATTCAATTAAATACATTTTGAAAACAAATTAGGGTTTTGGATTAATTCAACCCTCATAAATCATTTTCAAAACTTTTTGGGCCTCTTGAGAGAGTGTAAGACCCATCCCCCCTTGTACAAAAACTTATTGGGCCTCACTCATTGTATAAGTCCCTCTGTACAAGTAAACGGCGCGATCGTCGCCCGTTTAAAAATAAAAATCATCTGGGCCTCTCCTTGAGCTATAAGACCCATTCAAAACACTTTGGGCCTCTCCTTGAGCTGTAAGCCCCAAACCTTTCTTTTTCAAAGCACTTTCTCCTTTGATTTTGAATATACTGTTGTTTTCAATCTTTCTTTGTTGAACAACTAACCAAACAGCATGGAAGCACTACAACCGAGTAAGTGGTTATCGCTTTCGTTTACTGCTTTCATATTATAAACTGTATTGTGGGGCTGCTCACTGTAAGTCTCCTTTCATAAACTCATATCTACTGAGTAATAATAGTATAGATATTTCGAGTTTCCCCGGCTACTACGTCTAGAACTAGGTGACGCCGTTTCATTTATTCATAGAAATAAACGCCTAGATCCCCAATAGGAGCACCAGATACAGTCTTCTCTTCGGCTGTCCTCCTTAGGAATCGTCAAGAAGCTCTACTCCCCAAGATGAATGTATTCTCCGTGAATGGCATCTTTGAGTTTCTTCCAAATTCTCAAACTTTCCTGACTTGATCTATTCCTCGTGGATAGCTTGCCTTGAATGTCTCGGGGTTTGGGTACCCACTACGGTCATAATCTTGGACCTTAACTAAGGAACCCTCTTTAAAAGCTAGAATTCGTTGGATAGTAAACCTCGCACGTTTACCAGTGGATTTTATGTTTAAAAGAGTTATCTCTCCTAATGGAAAGGAGATGATAGACCCACGGGCTTCTTAAAAGCATCGGCCTCCTCTTGGGCATTATTCAAGGACACTACGGCTTCTTAGAAGTATTCACAGCCTCCTCTTAGGCTTCGTATAATGATCTCTTCCTCCGGGAATGATAGCCTCCTCTTGGGCTTCGTACAAGGACCCGTCGGCTTCTTAAAAGTTTCCAGCCTCCTCTTGGGCTTCGTACAAATTGTCCTGACGACCTCCTAGAGGTATAGGAACAAAACCTAGTCATCCTCATAGAACAGTCCTTTCGTAGAGTCTACTACTGTTTCTCAAAGCATAGTACCAAAGATAAAACTCTAGACTTGGACAGTCTAACTTCCTTGAGTCTCAAAGACATTCTCAAGCGACCCCTTCGTTAAATAGGAAGGAAACCCGCAGACTCGGACAGTCTCAAAACCCCTATGGATTTCCCATTTCCTTAAAGAACAGGAAATAACCCTGATCCTCTGATCAAGCGCCAAAGCATAGCCTTACTTTTAATCAGTCTCTTTATAAGAACTGATTTTCTCTTTTAACCAACATACTGGACCTGTCACTCAACTGAAACAGCCAACCTTTCGCCTCTATCTCGGGCTTTGTACGAGATACAAAACATTCTCTTGTTGAGTATAAAAGACTCTCTTGTTGAGTCAACCTCCTTTAGCCTCTCTCTCGGGCTTTGTACGAGACACACAAAGACTCTCTTGTTGAGTCAAACTTTTAGCCTTCATCTCGGGCTTCATACGAGATAGAAAAACACTCTCTTGTTGAGTATAAAAGATTCTCCTGTTGAGTCAACCCTTTTAGCCTCTCTCTCGGGCTTTGTACGGGACACAAAATAGCCTCCTCTTAGGCTTTGTATAAGAAAACCACTGGTTGATCCAATCAACCTTTTAGCATCAAAGTTGTGCCTCGTTCACAGCATACAAACATCAACAACTCCCTCCCCTTCGTCTAATCGCTGTAAGCGGCAAGCGTCTGGATCATCTATATCCATGCCACTGTCCCTCTTTTAGCATGAGAAATTCCTAAGGAAAGATGGCATTGCTCTACACTGAGTTAAAGTCTTCTCCTTCAGGTTAAAACCCTTTCTTCGGAAATTATGGCATTGCTCGGATCCTCGTATCCCAGTTAAAGTAATTCTCCTTCTCCCCTCTTTAGAGATGACAAATTCTCTCTAAAGTCGAGGTCCTTTCGCTTCACGTCTTGGGCTTTGAACAAGACACAAATAGACCTTTCAGCTTCACATCTTGGGCTTTAAACAAGATATAAACCACCTTTCGCTTCACGTCTTGGGCTTTGAACAAGACACCAAAACACCTATTTCCTCCCATAGAATAGGAGGAACTACGAACGCTCTGATTTCCCTATTTCGGTAAACGGGAATACGTAGGCATAAGATCGAAAGAAAAGATCTTAGCGAGCGCAATCAACAAAAAACCCAAATCCCATATCTCCGTCAATCAAAAGCAGTAATTCAAAAGCATCAGTCCTAACATCCTAATCCTTGTTCCCCGCCAGAAACCGTCTGCCCAGGTAAAAAGAAAGAAAACAGTATTGGCGAAAATACAAATGACCAATACAAAGGCCCCCCACATTGATAGCATTCGTAACCTAACAGACCGATGTTTAAACTCAGTATGCAAAGCAGGGTTAATTGGAGACATCTATTTCCCTTCCTTATTCAGCTCACAATAGGATAAAAAATGAATCGACCTGTAGTCAAAGCTCAAACCGCAGAGAGCGACCAACGCTTAAGAACCGCGTTCAAAATCGCTCGCTACAGAAAAGTGGCGCCCACCGTGGGGCCTTTCAAAGTTAGATCTAGGCACGGTCTTCCTTCTCTTCACTTGTGTGAATACCACAGATTGGGGCTTCCGCCGGGGAACTCATTTCTGTCAGGAACTTAGGAATCATAGCTTTATAAGTCTAGGATGATTAGGACAAATATATATACTGCTTTTCCTAATTGCTATACGTGTTTATTTTTCTGCTAATGGGAATGCGTGTGATGCTGCATGTGGTGAGAATGAGTATACACTTAAGATAAGTGATGGCGACGGGGTCGACCATCAACCTCAGTGGAGGCTGACCAACGCAACCCATTCACTCTTCTAGCCAATGGGCCGGTTGTTAAGTCTGAGAAGCTGAGGAGCCAAACCCTTTCGTAGTACGGAAACTATCGGAAATAGTTGTTACGCGATACTACCCTCATTTGAGGCTGGTGATCTATTCTCGGTGAATGGCACTTACTCTAAGATTGCTTTACAACTCGCTGGCGATCCGCTTGTTGTCTTGCTTTCCTGGGAGGAGCTGATGATAATGAGTACAGGTACAAAAATCACCCTAGTATAAACCTTTGGGGATGGGTAGAGCCTTGACTTCATGACAACGACCCTTTGACCCTATGTTTTTTCTATGTTTTTGTGTGCTGCATTCATGCATTCGTTTAATAAAACATTAAAACATTCAAAAAACTTCTCTTCTAGTCTCTCTGTTTTTCAAATTAAACTAAGACTGTGATTGCAAGTATCAGAGAAAAAGATTGCATTAATGGATTTCGGTAGAAGGAGAACTCGCCAGTATACCTTCAAGGTTCCAAAGCTAGCAGATTTGAGAAAGTTAGCGAGGATGATCGTTAACCCAGAGGCTTTCAGAGCCAAGCACGGTGGTTTGCTACCACTGTTAAGAGTCCATGTGATTAAGGGGATCATGGACGCGCTCATTCAGTTCTACGATCCGGTTTATCACTGTTTCACGTTCCCGGATTACCAGCTATCACCAACGCTGGAGGAGTATTCTCATCTGACTGATTTACATATCACTGATCGAGCTCCATTTTCTGGACTGGAAGAAATTCCAAAGAATCAGACTATTGCAATAGCAATTCATTTGGACGAGTCTGAGGTCAGGACTCACATGACCACTAAGGGTGGCATCCAAGGTTTGCCAGCCCAGTTCTTGACAAAAAAATCTCTATACTTCGCTAGTATAGGGAACGAGACTGCTTTTGAAAGCATCTTTGTCTTGCTCACCTACGGGTTATTTTTGTTTCCCAACATCGATAACTTCGTCGATATCAACGCTATTAAGGTTTTTCTCATTGGAAACCCTGTGCCGACTTTGCTCGCAGATGCGTATCATTCTGTACACTTGGGAAATTTGTACAGCGGAGGGGAGATCACATGCTGTGTACCTTTGCTCTACAAATGGTTTATATCCCACTTGCCTAAGTCCGCTGCTTTTTGGGATTGCAAGAGTGCCTTACGTTGGTCGCAGAAGATCATGTCTCTCACCAACTCTGATATAGATTGGTGTAATAGGATTTATGAGGGAATCAAAATCATTGACCATTGTGGAAACTTCCCCAGCGTACCCCTCATAGGAACTAAAGGAGGAATCAACTATCATCCGATATTGGTTCTTCGTCAATTTGGATACCCGATGAGACACATCCCACTGGGTGTTCATCTGGAAGGTCTTTTCTTCAAAGAAGGAGAAAGTGACAGAGCACTAAAGATGGAAATAGTGCAAGCTTGGAAACATGTTCATAAGATAGGACGAGAGTCTTTGGGAAAACCGGACTGTGTCTCGGTGGAGCCTTATCTCCATTGGGTACATACTAGAGCTCTCAAGCTAAAGATGCCTTATCCTCGTTACAGAATTCTTCCACCGAGGGAAACTGTCATGTACTTCATGACGGAAACTGAAAAGCTTCAGGTTACTCTCAACAAGGTTCAAAAGGAAAGAAGGTCTTGGAAGAACAAGTACCGCACCCTCGACGTAGAGTGTATCCAAATACAGCAATTACTAAAAGAGAAAGATGCTCTGATTGAAATTTTGGAGCAGCATGCTGTAGAGAATCAAGATGACCAAAGGAATTTGCTCGCTCCTTTCACCTGGCAAAGGAATGACAACCCGACAACGGCCTAAGCGCCCCGGTCAAAGAAGAGGACTCGGGACCCATTAGTTTAGGTTTCTGTTTCTGCACTTTGTAATCTACTGTATTTCCATTTCTGTAATCCTTTGGAATTCAATAAAAAGGGGTTTCCCCACTGTTTGATATTTGCAATCTAATTGTCGAAGTTTATTTTGATTAAACAAAAAAAAACAACAATTAATATAATCATTGCATTCACCATTCTCACATCGCGTATTCTTCTTCCCTACGAATCTCACGTTTGTGTCTCGATTCTAGAGTCAAACTGTCTCATTCGTACAATACTCGGGCCAATCGTCAGAAAAAGATGGATGATCTTGAGGAAGAAAACAGAGAGTTGAAAGAAGAGATCGACGCTCTGAGAGAGGATATGAGAAAGCTTCGTAATGACATGCAAGCCATGGCAGAAGCTCAGCTACAAAGAACTGTGATCTCAGAGATCACCTCAACGCCCATCATAGAAAAGTATGATCCTAGGTATCAGATGCCGAAAGATCGTCCTTGGGGCATGCCTGTTAACTATATCCCGGAAGGATATGTTCCGCCGATCACTGAAGATCAGGGAATCGCAACAGAAGCCGCTGGGCCTGAAGGTTACAAACTTCGGGAAAGCGAAGATGCCAGGGGCATACTGAAGACTCCTGAAGGTTACAAACTTCGGGAGGCGCCAAGACTTACTGCCGTAGTCACGGTACCACCCCCTGTGGTGCACACTGTCTCGGAAGGACAGATTCCACAGACACCTTCTGGTAAGAAGGAAACTATGTTTGACAGAATGGAGGAATTCCAGGAACAGTTCCTGGAAATGCAGAAGGAACTGCAAGCCATTCGCGATCAAGATCTATTTGGAAAGGACGCCGCAGACCTCTGCTTGGTCCCAAATGTGAAAGTCCCGCACAAGTTCCAAGTGCCCGACTTTGAAAAATACAAGGGTAACTCTTGCCCTCAGAGCCATCTGGTGATGTACGCTCGGCGGATGTCAGCTCAGACGGAGAATCAGGACCTGCTGATTCACTACTTTCAGGATAGTTTAACCGGTGCCGCACTCAAATGGTACATGGGTTTAAACCGTACTACGATCAGTACATTCAGAGATCTTGGTACTGCCTTCGTCCAACAATACAAATACAATTTGGACATGACACCCGACAGAGATCAACTCAGATCAATGTCACAAAAGGACAAGGAAACCTTTAAGGAGTATGCTCAAAGGTGGCGTGAAATTGCCGCTTAAATTTGTCCACCTCTTGAGGAAAAAGAGATGACAAAGATCTTCTTAAAGACCTTAAGCTCATTTTACTACGACTGAATGGTTGCCAGTGCGCCTAGTGATTTCACCGAAATGGTCGGCATGGGCGTACGTCTTGAGGAAGCCGTCCGAGAAGGACGTTTGGTAAAAGACACTGGATCAACGAGCGGTACTAAAAAATATGGTAGTGCTCTCCCTAAGAAAAAGGAGCAAGATACTGGGAATATCTCTCTTGGAAAGCAAAGGCGACGTTATCAACCAGTAGCAGCTGTAACTCCTGCTATCGGCCCTACGCCTATTCCTACAAATCAACCTCAGGTTGCGCAGAACCAACCTGACCAGCAAAGGACACAACAGCCTCTTCAGCAGGCTCGTCCTCCATATAACAACAACCGTACAACACGGCCACCAGGATTTGATCCTATACCTGTAACGTACGCAAAGCTGTTTCAGTTACTGCTGGCTAAAGGGCACATTCAGACTAAGTCCCCTCTTACAGTTCCATAAAATCCACCTTTTTGGTTTAAGGCGGATCAGACGTGCCCTTATCATCAAGGAGGTTCAGGGCATAACATTGAGACTTGTCTCAATTTCAAATCCGACGTGCAAAAGCTTGTTAGGAGCGGGCTCTTATCTTTCAAAGATACAAATCCCAACGTTCTCACGAACCCGCTGCCTTAACATGAGAAGGCTGCAGTCAATTTGATAGAAGGAGAGACTAACGATGTCTATCAAATTCACGATGTACTCTTGTTGAAAACCAACCTGGTTAAGATGCATTGTAGACAGAGTGGATATGGCCATGTGCCACCTCATAATTATCACCAGTGTGATATCTGCTCTAAAGACAACCAAGGATGTTCTGTAGTGCAAGCAGCTCTACAGGAACAGATGGATCTCGGATGGATCCAAGAGCACCGAGTTTGTGGAGTTAACATGGTCTACACGAATTCTAATGTCATTCAGAACCACGATATCCGTGCAATGAATGTCAACTTGGTGGCGATGCACTCAAGGCAAAGCCAGTATCATAATCTGCCACGACACGATTACAGTTCTTGTCTGACTTGCTCGGTAAACAAACAGGGATGCTCTTTCATACAAGAGACCCTCCAGCGTCAGATGGATCTTGGATGGATCCAAGACTACCATGATAGGAACTCCTATCAAATCAACATGGTTCAGATCTTCGATATCCGCGTAATGAATACCAACCTGGTAGAGTTACATGATGAGCAGGTCCGACTTGGATTCTTAATATCACATGACTATCAAAGCTGTAAAGCGGGTTGCGAAAACGATCGAGGTTGTACCCTTGTCCAGGAGGCACTTCAACACTTGTTAAATCATTGGTGGATGTCAATTTACATGGATGAAGATACTCAGCAAATTAGTATCAGTAACAGGAATCCTACTCGGCGTCAAAGTCAGGATGTCCGATCAGTGGAAGCTAACCTAGTGAGGCTACATTGTATTCAAAGTGGGCGTGGCCAGGTGCCACCACACAATTATGACCGTTGTAGCGTCTGTTCGGAAAGTAACCAAGGGTGTTACCTTGTGAGAGCAGCTCTTCAGGGTCAGGTCGTTCATGGAGAAATTCGTCCATATCCAAGTTCAGGACCCATCATTTGGTCGCCGAACTACCTTCCCGAGCAAATTGAGGATGTTGTCACGATCTCTGGTCATCACAGTACCAGGGATGTTTTTGCCATCATCCCTCTACTTGACGAATCTAGAGTTCCTAACCGGGAACGGATCAAGGTTACTTATGATGGTCAGAAAAATCAGAAGGTTCCCATAGTCATCTATCTACCGGGGCCGCTACTGTATGAATCAACTAAGGTTATCCCTTACAAATACGGTGCAACAACAATTGAAAATGGAAAGGAAATTCCATTACCCTCCGTCGTGAATATTGCAGACATCAGTCGTGTAACACGGAGCGGTCGAATCTTCAACCGAGGGGTTGGAGAATCCAACAAGGAAAAGGAACTTCAGGCAGAAATTCCTGATCCACCAGTCGGTCAATCTAGTAATCCCGACTTTTCAAAAGACAAAGATGAGATGCTAAAGCTCATCCAAAGGAGTGAATATAACATTGTTGATCAGCTGTTACAAACTCCTTCAAAGATCTCGGTATTATCACTGTTACTCAGTTCAGAAGCCCACATGGAGGCTCTGCAAAAAGTCTTAGAGCAAGCTTTTATGGAACAGGATGTAAAAATCAGACAGTTCAATAGTATTGTCTCTAACATCACTTCCTGCAACAATTTGGGATTTAGTGATGAGGAATTACCTGAAGAGGGTCGTCGTGATAACATGGCGCTCAATATCACAATTAACTGCCAGGACGATGCTTTAGCCAGCGTACTGGTAGACACAGGGTCAGCCCTGAATGTTATGCCAAAGTCCACCTTGATGCAATTATCATTCAAGGGCCCTCCGATGAGAGTCAGCGAGGTCGTCGTCAAAGCATTCTACGGATCCAGAAAAACGGTTATCGGAGAAGTTGATCTTCCCATAACTATTGGTCCTCACACTTTCCAAATCACTTTCCAGGTCATGGACATCTGGGCAACATACAGTTGTTTATTAGGAAGACCTTGGATACATCAGGCTGGAGCGGTTACTTCAACCCTCCACCAAAAGCTAAAGTTCGTCAAGAACGATCAACTTGTCACGGTTTGTGGGGAACAAGCCTTGCTTGTAAGCAACTTATCATCATCTACTTGTGTGGAACCCGAGGAGGTTATTGGAACTCAGTTCCAAGCACTATCGATGAGCAAGGACAATCAGTTCAAAGAAGGAACTTCAATTTCTTCATCCAAAGATGCTATCAAAGCGGTCGAGAGTACCGATACAAAAGGATAGGGGCGGCTTGTTATTCCTATTGACAATAAAACAAAGAAGGGTCTTGGTTTTTCTGCAACCTGTACCCAGACAACTGCTAGCGATGAAAGTCTTCATCCCCTTCAAAACTTCTTCCACAGTGGAGGTTTTCTTCACCCAGTGTCTCAGACAGTTCATGCTATCAATGAGGAAGATCCCTCTGACACAGATGAAGAATGGAAGTCCTATCTTAACTAGGACGGCTATATGTCTCAGGAAGAGGTGCCTGTGCCTTTTTGCTTTCCTACAGAAAGTCCGAGATTTATACCCAGGTCATATGTTGAAATGATCTACGGAGATTGTGATCCGGAAGGATGTCGTGCTCCGCCAAATTCATTAGAGGGGGACACTCTAATGAAAGACAATTTTGACTACACCTACTATGGCCCGATGGATGGTCTGCCAATGTGGCAGCCTTACCCAGGAAACTTGGGGCAAGAGAGTCAGCCGAACATTGAAAATCAGTTGACCATCATTGAACAGAATACCTGTGTCCCCACCATGTCATGGGATCAACACTCAGGTCATTCAGAAATTACTCAACATGACGATGAATTCGCAACGTTTGCAGGACTAGAATTCATCAACTATGCTTTTCCCGAGGTCAACGTCATCGAGAGGGATGACTTCTCCAGTTCCAAAGAAGTTTGGGACACTCTGGGAGAACCAAGTGGAAAATACGACTATATGGTCAAGTACACCGCTCCCGAAAGCTCTCGTATCAGGCTTGAAGATATCCAGCCTACTGGATGGGGAGATGCAGCTGAGAGCACCAATACTCTGCAAAATGCAACAGAGGAATCCTCCTACGACAATTCTGCCTGGGAAACAGATTCCAATGATCCTGCTCCACCAGAAATCAGCGTCATTTCTGAAGACAAATCAAGGAAGGTGCCAGACTTTGTGATTCACCGAGGAGTTCTCCGCCAGTGGGTTGCTGTCGAGGTTCCGAAGGTCATTCATCAGTCAAAGTAAATGCCATCTTTAAGCCTTTCACCCTGCCCAGGTGAAACAGATGTTTTGATAGGGCTCGCTTTCTGTAAATTTCCCTCTTCACTTTGCCCAAAGCGACAGAGTTTTGTTTTATAGGGCTGTAGTTTCAAGATTCGACTTGTACATTAATAAAATAACGTCGTTCTGTAATTTCCGCATTAATTGCTGTTTTCTTTTTTGCTTTTCTCAGAAAATGGTAATCCTAAAAAAACATTCAATAATAAAAACAAGCAGTAAAATCAAAACACTGCACACACTTACATTTTCTCTATCTCTTCTAAACACGAATCATCACGTCATGCAGATTACTTGTTTTATACCCCGTTGAAACATACGATCCGATGCCTTCTTCCGACTTTGAGTTCCCGACATTCGAGGCTGAAAAAGAAGTTGACAACGAAATTCCAGAAGAGATCTCCCGACTACTCAGACAAGAGGAAAGGTCCATTGAACCTCACAAAGAGCCGTTGGAAACGGTGAACTTGGGTTCAGAAAAAGAGAGAAACGAAATCAGGATTGGAGAACTGCTCAGTCCAACTGCCAGAGAAGATCTGATAAAGCTTCTCAAAGAATTCCCCGATGTGTTCGCTTGGTCCTATCAGGATATGCCAGGGTTGGATACCAGCATCTTGGAACATCACTTACCGCTAAGATCGGAATGTCCGCCAGTAAAGCAAAGGTTGAGACGCACTCACCCGGACATGGCCATCAAAATCAAAGATGAGGTGCAAAAACAGATTGACGCGGGTTTCCTTGCTACATCTGAATATCCTCAATGGTTAGCCAACATCGTACCCGTTCCCAAAAAGGACGAAAAGGTCAGAATGTGTGTTGATTACAGAGATCTAAACAAGGCAAGTCCAAAGGACGACTTTCCTTTACCACACATTGACATGCTGGTAGACAGCACAACAAAGTTCAAAGTTTTCTCCTTCATGGATGGATTCTCGGGCTATAACCAGATCAAAATGGCGCCGAAAGACATGGAGAAAACTCCGTTCATTACCCCATGGGGTACCTTTTGTTACAAGGTAATGCCGTTCGGTTTGAAGAATGCCGGGGGAACCTATCAAAGGGCCATGACTACTCTGTTTCATGACATGATACATAAGGAAATCGAGGTATATGTCGATGATTTGATTGCAAAATCAAGAACAGAGGATGAGCACGTTGAACATCTGTCAAAATTGTTCGAACGTCTAAGAAAATTCAAGCTCCGCTTGAATCCTAACAAGTGCACCTTCGGTGTCCGTTCAGGGAAACTACTAGGGTTCATCGTCAGCCAGAAAGGAATTGAAGTTGATCCTGACAAGGTCAAGGCCATTCAAGAAATGCCTTCTCCGAAAACTGAAAAACAAGTCAGAGGATTCCTGGGACGTTTGAACTACATCTCCAGATTCATATTCCTTATGACCGCCACGTGTGCACCAATTTTCAAGTTACTCAAAAAGAACCAGGATTACGTTTGGTCAGAAGATTGCCAAACCGCCTTCGACAGTATCAAGGAATATCTGTTGAATCCTCCGATTCTATCACCACCAGTGGAAGGAAGACCACTGATCATTTACCTCACAGTCCTAGAGGACTCAATGGGATGTGTACTTGGCCAACAAGACGAAACCAAAAGGAAAGAGTCTGCCATTTACTATCTAAGCAAGAAATTCACCGACTGCGAAACTCGGTACACGATGCTTGAGAAAACTTGTTGCGCTTTGGCTTGGGCAGCCAAACGTCTTCGCCAGTACATGATTCGTCATACTACTTGGTTGGTCTCCAAAATGGATCCAATCAAGTACGTTTTCGAAAAACCTGCTCTCACGGGAAGGATTGCCCGTTGGCAGATGTTACTATCAGAATATGACATAGAGTACCATGCTCAGAAAGCCGTTAAAGGAAGTATTTTAGCCGATCATTTGGCTCATCAACCAATTGACGATCAAGAACCAATCGGGTTTGACTTCCCAGACGAAGATGTCATGTATCTAAAGATGAAAGACTGCGATGAACCGCTACCCAGTGAAGGGCCAGAACCAGGTTCCCAGTGGGGACTTATCTTTGACGGAGCAGTCAATCATTATGGAAACGGAATTGGGGCAATCATTGTTACCCCTCAGGGTTCCCACATTCCTTTCACCGCTCGACTTACGTTCAAATGTACGAACAACGAGGCCGAACACGAAGCTTGTATTATGGGTCTCGAAGAAGCGATTAATTTAAGGATCAAAAATTTGGACGTATACGGCGACTCAGCCCTGGTTATTAACTAGATAAAAGGAGATTGGAACACATACCAATCAGGATTGATTCCTTACAAAGACTATGCAAGGAGGTTGTTACCCTTCTTCAACAGAGTCGACTTTCATCACATCCCTCGTGATGAGAATCACATGGCTGATGCATTAGCCACTCTCTCTTCCATGATTAGTGTAGGTCGATGGAATGACATACCTAAGATCGACATCATGCGCCTTGAACGGCCCGCTTACATCTTCGCGATTGAAGCAGTCATAGACGACAGACCTTGGTATCACGATATCAAATGCTTCCTTCAGAAACAAGAGTACCCATCTGGGGCACTCAGAAAAGACAGGAAAACCCTCAGAAGATTGGCTGGAAACTTCTTCCTGAGCGGTGACACTCTTTATAAGAGAAATTTTGACATGGTCTTGCTCCGATGCGTCGACAGACCAGAAGCAGACATGCTCATGAAATAAATTCACGAAGGATCCTTTGGCACTCATGCCAATGGGCACACAATGGCGAGAAAAATTCTCAGGGCCGGGTATTATTGGTTGACCATGGAATCCGACTGCTACAAGTACATGAGGAGGTGTCACAAGTGTTAGATATACTCCGACAAAATTCATGTACCGCCATCACATCTCAAAGTTCTTTCTTTCCCGTGGCCTTTTTCCATATGGGGAATCGACATGATTGGTATGATTGAGCCCAAGGCTTCAAACGGACATCGGTTCATCCTTGTAGCCATTGATTATTTCACCAAGTGGGTCGAAGCAGCGTCATACGCCAATGTAACCCGACAAGTGGTGGTCCGATTTATCAAAAACAATATCATCTGCCGTTATGGTGGTCCAAGTGAGATCATTACTAATAATGGATCTAACTTGAATAATAAGATGATGAAAGAGTTGTGTGCAGAGTTCAAGATCGAACACCATAACTCATCTCCCTACCGACCCAAGATGTACGGAGCGGTAGAAGCGGCTAACAAGAACATCAAGAGGATTGTTCAGAAGATGGTTGTAACCTATAAAGATTGGCACGAAATGCTACCCTTTGCTCTTCACGGTTATCGAACATCTGTCCGCACTTCAACAGGGGCAACCCCTTTCTCTCTAGTATATGGCATGGAGGCAGTTCTCCCCATAGAAGTAGAGATCCCATCAATCCGGGTATTGATGGAAGCTAAGCTCACCGAGGCTGAATGGTGTCAAAATCGACACGACGAACTGAACCTGATCGAAGAGAAGCGAATCACGGCACTATGCCACGGTCAGTTGTATCAACAGAGAATGAAGAGGGCGTTCGACAAAAAGGTCCGACCTCGTGTCTTCAGGAAAGGAGACCTTGTGCTCAAGAAGATACAATCATTTCTAACTGATTCCCGGGGCAAATGGACCCCGAATTATGATGGCCCCTATGTGGTCACAAAAGCTTTCTCAGGCGGCGCCTTGAGACTTGCAACCATGGACGGAGAGGAATTTGCCTACCCCACGAATGTTGATGTAGTCAAGAAATACTTCGCCTAAAACTAAAAAAAAAACGTCTCGGTGGATTGAAAACCCGAAAGGGCGGTCCAGGCAAAAGTTAGAGACATGAAAAAAAATCATCCCGATGGATTGGAAATCTCATAGTACAATCCAGGAAAAAGTTAGGGATAATGGCAAGTAACTATGTTCAACAGAGGCAAGTCCCTCAGCAGCAGTTGCATCATCTATCGGAGGAAATCTCCAGTCAAAGGTCATCTTCGACGGAAGCTCAAGATGTCCCGAACTCAAAGTTGGTAGAAGGATAGTGGTCGTTATGTTTCAACGTAGCCCTTTTCCCTGTAAATTACCATTTTCTAACTTTGTATATACTCTTTGGAATCACGCGTTTGGCTGATCTCCATCTTATCAATAAAATTTGAGCCCTTGTGCTTTTGTTTGTAATTCTTTACCTGTTTTAGCTTTACAGAACGACGTTGTTTAAACTTAATCAACGATTCTTGAAACGAAACAAAGATAAATTTACTTGTTAAAACTTTTTCTGCTTTTAAATTAAAGATGACATTTCTTTTGACTGTTGAACATCAGAAGAACATCGATCGCTTCTCCCGAAGTAAGCGGACTTCAAAGTGCAGAATCAAAGTACTCCTTCTAAGCCAGTATGCCTGAATGAAGGATCAACAATGTCAGAGACCATGTTTCGTCTGACATCTTCGGCCGAGTTCTCATCTCCTAAGCTCGATCAACATAGCTCCCAATGGGACTATCTCTCCTAAGCAAGGTGGAATTGTTATTTTGAATCAACGGTACTTCTTTGCCCCGCGATGGCCGAGTATCCAATTGTGTTCATCCATTAGTCTGTATGTCGCGTCTGTTTTGCCAGCATATACATACATACATCATGCATTTTTTATTTGCATTCACATTTCGTGTTGCATCACTATCACTCTAGTCGGTCTTGTCCCCTAGTGGTAGAAGTCCTCTCAATCGAGTTGTCAGTTCTTGCCTCGTCAGGAAATACTGTGTCTGAACAACCTCGCTTTCGGTTTAATTCTGGAAAGAAGTTGGTCCTTGACCACTTTGATAACTTGAACCTCTGAAAAGCCAGAGAAAAATTTCAATAAACATCACTCTTCGCCATTGAAGATGATATCCTTGCTTTCCCGGATTAAGGAAAATCCACAGAGAAAGCCCCGTGATCAGAGATTCGGCAGCACGCCAGTTTTGCTCCGAAAAACCACTTATGAGAAGGTCATTGGCACCTCAAAATTGGATCCCATCATATGGCGTTTCTCCGGGAAGATCCCGAGAAAAGTATGATGAAAGATCCCAAATGAAAACAGTCTCTCAAGAGACTCGCTTTCCCCAGTAGAAACAAATGGCGTCTCCAACGGAGAAGTTTGTACAACTCTACAACTCAGACGACTGGGGTCCCCAGCAAGTCTGACAACAAAACATTTTCTACTCAAATGGCGTCTCCCCAGGAAAATTCGGCGAGAAGTTTGAAGGAAAACCACTACACATAGCGTCCCTTGTCAATAAAGTTTATTGACAAAAGAAACTAAGACCAGTTCCTTGGTAGGAAACCAGGATCGAGGGGAAGTTGACAAAAGAAACTAAGACCACTTCCTTGGTAGGAAACCAGGATCGAGGGGAAGTTGACAAAAGAAACTAAGACTAGTTCCTTGGTAGGAAACCAGGATCGAGGGGAAGTTCATTTCAGAGACTGAGACCAGTTCTTGGTAGGAAACCAAGAACGAGGGGAAGTTCAAAAGAAACCAAGACCAGTTCCTTGGTAGGAAACCAGGATCGAGGGGAAGTTTATTTCAAAAGAGACTGAGACCAGTTCCATGGTAGGAAACCAGGATCGAGGGGAAGATTTACCTTTTCTAAGCATCATTTCTTAGCTAAAGAAGATGAATACGTAAGCTACCATTCATAACCACCATCAAAATTTCGGGTATTCCGATATTTTATCCTCTTGCACCCCGAATGCCCGAATCCCTTCGTCATTCACACCTTCGGGTCCAAGAAGATTAAATAGGGGCATCTGTCATACCCCAAATTTTGACCACTTAGATTCCCCATCATTGCGAAAATCATCATCACAATATGGATGAACCATCATGCTTCATCAGTCTCCCCAAAGATGGGTGAGCATCTAATACAATCAAAATTAGGGTTTCAAGCCCTCTCTGAGCTTTAGACAAACGCTCAATCAAGAAATGACATAATTTTCAACTTGTCTAATCTCTTAAACATCCACAATGGATCAAAAAGGAC
Source organism: Lathyrus tuberosus (assembly GCA_022829125.1). NCBI lineage: Eukaryota > Viridiplantae > Streptophyta > Magnoliopsida > Fabales > Fabaceae > Lathyrus > Lathyrus tuberosus. The sequence goes on from JALAZF010000006.1 coordinate 20,278,790, forward strand.
TCCCACTTCAAGGATTAAGCACAAGGCTGCTCCCTTCTAGGTGGATCAAGTCTCAAGATCGACAGTGTCACCAAATTAGGGTTTTGGTCGACCAGGGCCTCCAGATGGAAATTTTCATCTGGGCACAAGCCATTGATCCAAAACATGACCTAATATACTTCATGGAACCTCATGAACCCATGCATCAAGTCAATTTTGCCTCAGGGGATGCATTCATCAAAAATCAGGAATTAGGGTTTCTTGACCTAATTCACCCCTAAGTTGACTTTTGGGACAAACCATGAGCCAAGACCTCAAGAGAGGATTTGAGGGTCTCTAATATACCATATTGATTCATTTGGAACAATGGATTAATCCAAGAAGTTTGAGCAACAAGTCTTAATTCCATCTGCACCACAATTAGGGTTTTAAGGGAAAAGTCAACTGTAACTTTGACTTTTGACCAGGACATGCTCCCAAACCCTAATACATGATTGAATATACCCTATGACACCCATGGAACATGTCCATCAAGTTTGATTTAGGTCAAGGACATGATTTCCTGAAGAATTGCACAGTTTGGAATTCATCTGATAAAAAGTCAACTGTGCACAAAAGTCAACTTTGACTTTTTGAGATTTTTCACCAAAATGGATTTTTAACCCTAAAATGATGTTAAATGTATGATTTGAATCATCATTCATCAAGAAAAATCAAGAAAAGTGAGATAACTTGTAAAAGGGGTAACCATAAAACTTAGAAATTTTTCTAAGTTAAAAATAAAGTGGCAAGGGTACCAACTTTGAAGGACCATAACTCCTAAACCACAAGGCCATTTTTTCTCATCCAAAGATGGATTTGTAGCCCTCATTATCACCTACAAAAACTTCAACTACAAGTCATTCCAATTCATTAAGGATTTTGAGTTATGGAGTGATCAAAGTGGCTGAAAAGTGAAAAAGTCACTTTTTCCAACACTTAGTGAAATTTTCACTAAGTCAGATTTTGCCTCACTTTTTGCCAAATGTAGGGGGATTTTTCACTTGGAATCAAAAGAGATCAAAACCAAACTTGTTCAAACAGTTGTTGTATCATGTAAGAGCTTTCCAAAATGGCCAAGAACATTGCCAAATTCAACCTACACCATGAGATACAACATTGCCAAGTTGCCTTGCTGAAATCTGTCAAGGCAAGGCAAAATTTGCAACTTTGGTCGATTTGCCAAAATCAGCCAAATTCAATTGCTCCTATCCACTTGGACATCTCAGAGGATTGAATCTAAAAGGGACAATCACTGAGCCAAGCCTCCAAAGTCCATGGAACAAGAAATAACATGTTGAACCTAGAATGGCCAAAATAGGGACAAGACTTCAAATTTGGAATGAGGCATTCAATGGAACCATCAAGGTGGCATGGATTGAGCCATTCTCATCTGAAATCAGTCAAGACTTATCCAAGACCAAGGGAACCAAAGCTCTGTGCCCTAACCTCTAGTCAATGGCTAGAGGAGACTTGGATTTTCATTGGACAACATTGGCCAAACCTACTTACCAGCTGCCATTCACTATTCCTTGCAAAACAAACTTGCTCTACTATAAATAGAGCTCAATTGTGGTCAGTTTGAGTACACCAAAGCCATCAAACAGATGCTTTCCTCAAAATCTCTTCTTTCACTCCAATTTTGCCTTCTAAGGCAAGTCATTATCGGGTTTTGAGTTTGAGAGCAATTCCAATCAAACTAATCACTCACACACCTCACATACATCACATATGAGCTGATCAAACACTTAGATTACTTCTGAAACATCAATTTCACAAAATCACCAGCTGGTTGCTCAAGGTTTTAACCAAAGTGCAGCTGAGGTACCACAAAATGATCCAGCCAATTTCAATCAAGTCCAACCATCCAAACACAATCCATAGGGTGTAGGGAAGCTGTTCAGGTCATCACCACTCATCTGTGACACCTCCAAATCAAAAATCACTTTGAACTTGCTATCACGGCTTGGAGGTAAGCACATGCTTGGCCATCTCTCAATCTATGCATATTTCCTCGCACAATAATTTGGCCATATGTTCATAATCATGCATGGAATGTTTTCCCTCAATTAATTGCATTGTTTGAATCGTGTATCAAAAATCCTAGCCTTCATGCAGAAATTAGGGTTCTTGAGGTCTCTTCGTGATTTCTTGTTGTATGTTTAATTTAAATGAAATTAAAGTACATAGACATGATCGTGAGGTTGAGACGAGCATAATGATATGTGGATTGCATGATATGATTACGTATTCATGGAGATTGGATAGAAAATGCAAATCTGAGAAACCAAGAACGCGCGCGTGTTCTTCAGCTTGTTCTTGGCGCCATTTTTAGAAATTCAAATATTTGAATTTTGTGATTTTATTTAATTGATTCAAAAATTAATTTCTCTCTGAGTTTTAATGATTTTGAGTTGATTCCTTTTTTAATAATTCACAAAAATGTTAAAATATTTATTTTCACAAAAAATCCCAAAAATATTATTTATTTCATATAATTGATATTTTTGCAAGGAATTAATATTTTGATTGTTTTTGGCATTTTAAATATTTTTTCTACATTGATTTTGCAACTTTTAATGCTTTCTAATTATTTTGTAGGTCAATACTTAATTTTTGAAGCATTAATCCAAGATCACAATTTGTTTTCCATGTGTTAAACAATTTTTGATCATTTTAATTGAATTTTTATTCAATTAAATACATTTTGAAAACAAATTAGGGTTTTGGATTAATTCAACCCTCATAAATCATTTTCAAAACTTTTTGGGCCTCTTGAGAGAGTGTAAGACCCATCCCGCTTTGTACAAAAACTTATTGGGCCTCACTCATTGTATAAGTCCCTCTGTGCAAGTAAACGGCGCAATCGTCGCCCGTTTAAAAATAAAAATCATCTGGGCCTCTCCTTGAGCTATAAGACCCATTCAAAACACTTTGGGCCTCTCCTTGAGCTGTAAGCCCCAAACCTTTCTTTTTCAAAGCACTTTCTCCTTTGATTTTGAATATACTGTTGTTTTCAATCTTTCTTTGTTGAACAACTAACCAAACAGCATGGAAGCACTACAACCGAGTAAGTGGTTATCGCTTTCGTTTACTGCTTTCATATTATAAACTGTATTGTGGGGCTGCTCACTGTAAGTCTCCTTTCATAAACTCATATCTACTGCGTAATAATAGTATAGATATTTCGATTTTCCCCGGCTACTACGTCTAGAACTAGGTGACGCCGTTTCATTTATTTATAGAAATAGACGCCTAGATCCCCAATAGGAGCACCAGATACAGTCTTCTCTTCGGCTGTCCTCCTTAGGAATCGTCAAGAAGCTCTACTCCCCAAGATGAATGTATTCTCCGTGAATGGCATCTTTGAGTTTCTTCCAAATTCTCGAACTTTCCTGACTTGATCTATTCCTCGTGGATAGCTTGCCTTGAATGTCTCGGGGTTTGGGTACCCACTACGGTCATAATCTTGGACCTTAACTAAGGAACCCTCTTTAAAAGCTAGAAGTCGCTGGATAGTAAACCTCGCACGTTTACCAGTGGTTTTTATCTTTAAAAGAGTTATCTCTCCTAATGGAAAGGAGATGATAGACCCACGGGCTTCTTAAAAGCATCGGCCTCCTCTTGGGCATTATTCAAGGACACTACGACTTCTTAGAAGTATTCACAGCCTCCTCTTAGGCTTCGTATAATGATCTCTTCCTCCGGGAATGATAGCCTCCTCTTGGGCTTCGTACAAGGACCCGTCGGCTTCTTAAAAGTTTCCAGCCTCCTCTTGGGCTTCGTACAAATTGTCCCGACGACCTCCTAGAGGTATAGGAACAGAACCTAGTCATCCTCATAGAACAGTCCTTTCGTAGAGTCTACTACTGTTTCTCAAAGCATAGTACCAAAGATAAAACTCTAGACTTGGACAGTCTAACTTCCTTGAGTCTCAAAGACATTCTCAAGCGACCCCTTCGTTAAATAGGAAGGAAACCCGCAGACTCGGACAGTCTCAAAACCCCTATGGATTTCCCATTTCCTTAAAGAACAGGAAATAACCCTGATCCTCTGATTAAGCGCCAAAGCATAGCCTTACTTTTAATCAGTCTCTTTATAAGAACTGATTTTCTCTTTTAACCAACATACTGGACCTGTCACTCAACTAAAACAGCCAACCTTTCGCCTCTATCTCGGGCTTTGTATGAGATACAAAACATTCTCTTGTTGAGTATAAAAGACTCTCTTGTTGAGTCAACCTCCTTTAGCCTCTCTCTCGGGTTTTGTACGAGACACACAAAGACTCTCTTGTTGAGTCAAACTTTTAGCCTTCATCTCGGGCTTCATACGAGATACAAAAACATTCTCTTGTTGAGTATAAACGATTCTCCTGTTGAGTCAACCCTTTAACCTCTCTCTCGGGCTTTGTACGGGACACAAAATAGCCTCCTCTTAGGCTTTGTATAAGAAAACCACTGGTTGATCCAATCAACCTTTTAGCATCAAAGCTGTGCCTCGTTCACAGCATACAAACATCAATAACTCCTTCCCCTTCGTCTAATCGCTGTAAGCGGCAAGCCTCTGGATCATCTATATCCACGCCACTGTCCCTCTTTTAGCATGAGAAATTCCTAAAGAAAGATGGCATTGCTCTACACTGAGTTAAAGTCTTCTCCTTCAGGTTAAAACCCTTTCTTCGGAAATTATGGCATTGCTCGGATCCGCGTATCCCAGTTAAAGTAATTCTCCTTCTCCCCTCTTTAGAGATGACAAATTCTCTCTAAAGTCGAGGTCCTTTCGCTTCACGTCTTGGGCTTTGAACAAGAACAAATAGACCTTTCAGCTTCACATCTTGGGCTTTGAACAAGATATAAACCACCTTTCGCTTCACGTCTTGGGCTTTGAACAAGACACCAAAACACCCATTTCCTCCCATAGAATAGGAGGAACTACGAATGCTCTGATTTCCCTATTTCGGTAAACGGGAATACATAGGCATAAGATCGAAAGAAAAGATCTTAGCAAGCGCAATCAACAAAAAACCCAAATCCCATATCTCCGTCAATCAAAAGCAGTAATTCAAAAGCATCAGTCCTAACATCCTAATCCTTGTTCCCCGCCAGAAACCGTCTGCCCAGGTAAAAAGAAAGAAAACAGTATTGGCGAAAATACAAATAACCAATACAAAGGCCCCCAAATTGATAGCATTCGTAACCTAACAGACCGCTGTTTAAACTCAGTATGCAAAGAAGGGTTAATTGGAGACATCTATTTCCCTTCCTTATTCAGCTCACAATAGGATAAAAAATGAATCGACCTGTAGTCAAAGCTCAAACCGCAGAGAGCGACCAGCGCTTAAGAACCGCGTCCAAAATCGCTCGCTACATAATGCAAACAGCAATAGGAACACACTAAACACAAAAGGTTCTATATTTTTGCTTCAAATATTATTCAAGAATGATGCATGGATCAAGAGTTTCAAGGTGCAAAAACCTTACCTATTGAGCAACGTCCATTTCCTCTTCACAAGGGATACATAACAAGATAAAGATCCTATGAGCCTCCTTGATCCTTAAAGAGAGTGTTTGAATGATTAGTTTGGCCTGCAACAGCTTGTATTCTTTCACACGACCCCTTTTGCAAAATATGAAAGTGAAAGTGGTAGATGATTATATGGATGGTACATAAAAGATTTGAGTGTTTGGATGGATTACATATGACTTATAGAAGATGTTTGGATGGTTAGTAGAGAGAAAACTCAACAGAAATGAAAGTTAGAGCTTTCAGGTTTTTGAACTTGCATAAATGGTGGTTTTTGCAAGTTCTGGTATATAGAGAAGTTTGTTGAGGTTTGAGGTGCGTTTTGTTGTGTGTTTTAAGGCTTAGAAGTGGCCTCCATTTATAGGAGAAGTTGAGGGATTGAGGGTTGATCAGATTGTAATGGATTGGAGTTTTGGTTTGGTTGAGAATGAAAGGGTGGTTTCATGAAAATGTGAAGTTCCAAGGCAGTACCAAGGCTATCTAAAGTGGTTGGAAGCCTTTTGATCTTGCTTCTGCAGAAGAAACAATCACAAAGCTCCATACAAGCTGACTTTGTGATTAAAGCTTCTTTTCAAGAATGACAATGTGATCTTTTTGGCAAAATCTCCCCAAAATTGAATGAACACTTGGATAATAGCTTAAATCTTTGTGTAATGCCTCAAAAATTTGTGTAATCTTCTGATTAAGGAGAGATTTTCAAGTTACATGACCTTTAATAAAGGGATTTGCATATTTGAATTGGTTTTTCTCAAGTTCTTGACATGAAAATGACTTAAGATTCAAGTTTGAAGTGCCAACTTCACCTCTTCAAATCTCCTAGCTCAAGCATGGAAAAAATGAGTTCTTGAACTCTTTGGAAAGCTTGAAACATGCTTTACAACTTTCATGTTTTGAGTTTTCCTTGAATCAAAATGGATCATGATGAAAAATGGCCCTAATGTGAGCTACTTTTTCAAGGCAGATTTGTATCAAAATTTTTCTAAGTGTTTTAACTTCACACTTGAATGAAACACTAACCTTATGGCTTCATAACTTGAAATTTATGCACTTTTTGGGAATTCATCCTCAAGGACAAAGTTGTAGTATGGAATGAGCTCTTCAATTTGGTATTTGGAGCAAAGAAAATGGATGCATGGATTGGAAGTTATGGCCTTGGCAAGTTGGACAAAAATCAATGTATTTCCATAACTTAGAAAAAATTTCAAATTCTTCAATGTTGCCATTTTTGCAATTAACCTCAATTCTCTTGATTTTTCTTGATAAAATTCATCAATCAAACACATTTCCATGAAATTTATCTTGAGAAGTTCAATTTTGATCAAGGAACTCAAAAGTCAAAGGTTTGACTTTCTAGTGATTGGCTTGCGTATCAGATGAATTTCCACTTGTTGATCTTCAATGATTTCCATCTCTTGAGCTATTTGGACACCATCGATGGACTCCAAGGATGTATTTTAATATCTTTAATCATGCCTCAAGGCTTGAGATCTTGCCTTGATCAAAAATCAAAGATGCAGTTTACTTTGGTTGAAAAAGCCTAATTTGTGACCAGATGAATTTGAATCTTGAAGAACTTGCAATGAAGCCATATTGTACTTGATTATTGATGGAGGAAGATCTCTTAATTGTATGAGAACTTTATTGATTGATGATCAACCCAAAAATTTTACTTATCAATCCTTTGAGCTTCTTGAGGCAAACCCTAATTCACAGATGAAACAAAACAAAGTCATATCTTGACAATTGGTTAGCTATGTATGAATGATTAACCTAAAATGTTTAGCAAATGATGATGCAATATAGGGGTAAAATTTGGGGTATGACAGATATAATCAAATCTTCATTGTTGAAGATGATGTACCAAAAATAGATTTTGGGTGCCCGGGTGCTTTGGGGACTTACGAATAGGTGGTAATGCTCTTTCGATTGAAAAATGTTGGCGCGATATATCAAAGAGCAATGAATTTAATTTCCATTACTTTATAGCAACCTTCATGCAGGTCCATATAGATGAAATTGTCATCAAATCATCATCTAAGATGGTCACATCAACCACCTTCGACAATCCTTAGAAAGGATGAGGAAATATGGATTAAAAATGAATCCTCTAAAAAGTGCCTTTGTTTAGTGCAGGAGACTTCCTTGGATTCATAGTCCATAAGACTAAGGCAATATTGGAAACAAGGTCTCGTTGACCAAAAAGAAGCTGCAGTTATAACTAGGAAAAATCAACTTCCTAAGAAAGTTTATGAAAGCACTTGTTGTTTGACTAAATTTTCCTAAAACATTCTGATGATAAACTTGAAGAATCTGCAGAAGAAAAAGATGTCGAAGGAAATGTCTCGACATCCTGACTGACTTGGTAAGTTAGCAGGTTTTAATCTGTTGCAAGAATTAAGGAGCGGGTCAAGGAAACACATGATCAAAGATAGAAAGCCCAACAGAAGACTATATAAGAAGACTTAGACCTAGGGTTAAGCACTGTACTTTTGTATTACTTGTAACTTTGTAACCTAATTCTCTTGTGTTGAATAAGGGTTTAGGGTTTGAGAGTCGTTGGCTCTCTTAGGAGTTTTAAGTCTCCCCTCTGTGATATGGGATACAGAGTGGAAGGCATAGGTACAGGGACACAACCAGAAGCCTGTAGGTAATGGTTGTTGTATTGTTCTTAGACGAAGCTTTGAAGCAAGTCCAAGATAACTTTGAGGTCAAGAAACCGCGATAGATTTTGTATTGGCAGAAGATAGAGATATCACAGGTTGTGATTAGGATGTGAGTGAGGTATCTCATATCAAGGTTGTAAACGTCTGAGTTTAGCCTTGGTAAAGATGTTCATTGGGTAGATGTTAGGGATAAAGTTGTAAATGGGGGAGTTTAGCTTTGTAACAGTTCTACAGATATTGAAGTCTTCATCCTAGATTGGTATCCCCCAGATGAAGGTGAGTTGCACCGAACTGGTTTAACACATACTGTCTTATTTAACATTCTAAAATTTACAGTTGTGTTATTATTCTTGACTGACATGTCGGATGAGATGTCGTGACATCTGTGGGTGTGCAGTTCTGATATTCAATGTATCATTCTGTTGTTGCGCCTCTGAGTTTAAATGATTATGTAGCACAATGTCTTGACATGTGTTAGGACATCTGCTGTCTGTATTGGCCAGAATTCCAATTGGTATCAGAGCAGGCATCCTGTCTGGTTCTGGATGAGATCTTTGGGAGATACTTTCTGGCGTTTAAACAAGGAGGAGTTTGAATATCATATCAATCAACTTAGACATACTCAAGGGTATTAATGGATGAGATGGATGTTCTGGATCAAAATGAATAACCCGGAGGTTGTTCATGTTGCTGAGGAGGTTCTACAACAACTACAGGAGAAATGGCTAGTTCTCTTGTTGGTGTGTCTTATAAGATGTTGTGACATCTTATTAGGGCAAGCAGGATCTATTCCTTGGTGGTTCCGCTGCATGTGTTTCTGATGGAAGAGCTATAGAATTATGGGATTCTGGAGTTGTTACTGAATACAGTTGGTGGAAGGTCTCAATCGCCGGCCTCTATATTTGAAGACATATGCATTCTTTTATTCCAAAGTCGGGAGCGATGGAGTGAAAGAAGTTGTGGTTAGATATCTGGTATGGTGACTTGGTACTTGGAAGCTTGGTTTCTTGGTACAGTTGAAGTCAGTTGAAGAGGAGAGGAGTTGAGTTAAGTTTATTAGGTTCTTGCTCTAAGAGTTTGATAAATTATTGGTCTGCTAGGTTGTCAAAGATACTTGAGAATTCTCTCAAGTCCACTTATAAAGGCATCTATGTCGTGTATCTGGAGTCTTCTAGTTACTCTTCTGACTAGAAGGTGTTTCTTTGAAACACAATCTAAAGAAAGTGGAGTTGATTTATTTTCACCATCCAAAACAACAAGGAAGGATTCATCTCTCTTGACCCTAAGAGTGGATCCAATCTGATTGAAGAATTGTTGAGGTAAATAAGATTTGTTCAGAGAAAGTCTTAGTTACTTGAGTCAAGGGTGGCAGCCTTGGTATCTCAACATTGTCCTTTGAAGAAGATACTTGCAAAAAGATTGAATACTTTATAAGTTTTCATGACATGATCTAGTGGAGCTCAGCTACAGCAGTGAAGAAGGATTATTGGACAGGGATTTAAGATCAATTGCTATTTGTGGAATCCACAGGTATTTAATTGATTATCCTTGAGAGTCAAGATTGCTGATGTTCAACAAGATGTTGGAACATCTCATCATCAGAGTTTCTACAGAATCATGGGAGGGGTACTGCATACGCTTTAGCATATGTTTTAGTCTTAGGTGGTGACCTAAGAAGTGGCTTCAGTCGGGTGTGACAGAAGCATGTGTTCTTTGGAGAGTTTCCTGGCAAGAAACTAATCTGGACTTTGATGCTGTTGAAGATGAAGATGAAGACATCATAATCTTGATGGTTACAGCTTGGATCAGTTTATTTTTGATCTAGGTGCTTTGGAGCATGGTTTTTTCTCTGTTTGTGAAGGTCGAGGATAAGTGGCAGTTATCTCTGGCTTTCTACTGACGGCTCTACTGAGGAAAGTGGCATTCTTTGGTATGGTTATGGGGTAGTCTTGGACTACTTATTTTATGAAGATTCAAACGTGGCAGGTTTGAAGTCTTTGGAGTTCTAAAGCAGGATGGAGGTTGTCTACTCAAACTTGGTTGTTGAATCAAGTCTATGAGAGCATGGAACTCTTGTTCTACTAAGGGAGGAGGTTCTTCTAAGTGGAAGAAGGAGGAGCTGAATTCAACAGTTAGATGTCATACCAAAATGTTCTGACATCTAACTTAACATCAGAAGACTCAGCTGGTGATGTGGCACATCATCTTAAGATAAGGTGATCTATAGGAGAATGGAAGTTATGGATGCTTCAAAAAGGTTTATCTCATGTAGTTTGTGGGAGCTGTGGATGGGAAGATGTTACATGACTAAGAGGCTTGGTGAACCCAAGATGTCTTGCTATGGGGAAAGTAGTTCATGTGACTTGAAGATCTGATTTCATTAGTGGATGAGTGTATCTTGTGGGAGTTCTGAAAATGAGTGAGGTCAATCAAAAGGTGGCATTTGGTTGGTTTCACAATGTGCATTCAAGCAGGATGCTTGAAACTGACTGCTCTTGTATAGAAGAGTAGTTAGTTGAAATTGTAAGGAGGTTTTGGTTCTCTGGGAGCTTGTGGTAGAAATTCTGGGTTGAGGATGGAAGCATACCTTCTTTTGGTGGATGAGAGTTTATTTCTCTCTGGGTTTCTGAAGTTTTCTTTGTTCAAGCTGGTGGCGCAGTGTTGTGTGAAGATCTTCAGTGTGGATTACTATGCTGATAGCAAGTCCAGTGGTGGAGCACATCAAAAACCATGGTGTGTGGTGTCTGTGGTGTGTGGAGGATGTCCTAACTGATGTTAGAACATCTTTGGGTTAGTTATCCTTGGTGAAGGATTTCAGGTTCTGTGAGGAACTGGTTACTTGCATCATGTTTAAGAAGTATCTACATTGTCGTATGGGAGAATGATGGGGTAGAAGAATTGTCTTGGAGGTCTGATGTAATGTTTTGGAAGACTGAAGTGGATCATGGGTTGATTGCACGAAGGTCTGGTTTCTAATGCGTTCAGAAATGGATATTCACCATAAAATCAGAAGTATTCCAGGTTATCATACGGGAGAATGATAAGGAATGATTGTCTTGGATTGTGGGGTATCTATCTCTATTGCTGGCTGGGTAAGGTCAGTGGAAAATATTACGAAGGGGATGTTGCCCTGGCTGCAAGTCATGCTAGTAATGGATCAGTTTGGCAGCTGTGAAGTTCTGGAGCATGCATATGATAGCTAACATCGTTATAACAAACTAAGGGGCCCTGTGCGTCTCTTTGAGGAATGTGAATCATTCTGATTCAATTGGTTTGTGCCTCAAGACGCTGGAGGTCTATACATGAGAATTCAAGAGGAGTTCGTGTGGTGTGTAGATGGTTGCAGGATGGGGGGATCAATGGGACTTTGATCTCAAGCCAAGAGTTTGTTATGGTTGGTATACGTTTCCTCACGGGTAGCATGATGGTGATCATGTGTGAGTGATTATTTTTTCTTGTCAGAGGAAGCAATAAGAGAGTTGATGATTGTGTTCAGCTGGTAAGTTGAACTGAGGGTGCACTCTTGAAGACGTGAAGATGCGTCTTATGTTTTCCATTCATTAGCTTAGGTGTTCTGTGGAGGAGCACTGGTTACCTTAGATAGGGGGAGATGCCTCTTGATCTAAGATGATTTATTGCGAGGATGCAATTGAAGTTCTAGTTTGCATTTGTGTGTCAAGCAAACTGAGATGTCAAGGAGGATGTCTTGACATTGTTGTATTGTTACAAGTTGGGGGAAACTTGGCAGTGCATGTGAGATGGTTCTTATTGGATACTTAAGAATCATTGATTGAGTCTGAGGGAATTTATTTTTCTCTGCAGACTGTGATCATAATTTTGTGAAGAAATCTCTGCATTGTCAAATCAGAAGAAGAATCTAGGGATAACAGACAATGTCTGACATGATGTCAGGACATTGATATAAAACATGTGTGCATATAATAGGTTCTTTGGTCGACGTTCTTAAAAGAAGAAATAGTCAAAGCAGACATGGTCAGTGTGGTACTGGTGGAGTTATTGCCTTCGATTAATGATCCTTTGAATTGACTAGCGTTATTTTCTGTGGTTTGTTACTTTCTAAGAAAATGGCTCGGCTATAAATAGGATTGCTTTGATCTTCTTTAGTCTCAATACTCTCTTTGGGTTGGTGGTAGACTGGGTTCTTCAAAATCTGGGTATGTTGCGTCTAGGTTTGAGGCTTTCTTGGTCACTTTTGCCAAGTTTTGGCTAAAAAGGGGGAGATTGGTTTTCTGATGCTGTATGGGTTTGGGTACATTCCTGCAGTTGTTTTGCAAGAATGTTGGTTAAGATGTTCTGACATCTTAACAATCTTATTTTTCTTGTGTCTTGTGATCTGAGTTGTGAAGCAGGTTGTGTCTTGTGACCTGAGTTACGCAATCTATGTTCTCAGTGTTACGAAGTCTACAACTGTTGCTTCTTTTCTGAAGGAGTCTTCTAGTTCCCAAGACCCCTCTTGGAAGGAGGGGGAATATGTTGAGGGGGAGACTCTCTCAGACCTTAGCTCAAATAAATTCTCAAGATAAGGGAGTCTTGATGAAGGAGCCTTGCTGTTTGCAGAATGCAAAAGAAAATGTTTGTTTTAGCCAAAATTTGTCAAAAGGGGGAGATTGAAAGCACCGGTTGTTTGACTAAATTTTGTTAAAACATTCTGATGATAAACTTGAAGAATCTGTAGAAGAAAAAGATGTCAAAGGAAATGTCTCGACATCCTGACTAACTTAGTAAGTTAGCAGGTTTTAATCTGTTGCAAGAATTAAGGAGCAGATCAAGGAAACACAGGATCAAAGATAGAAAGCCCAACAGAAGACTATATAAGGAGACTTAGACCTAGGGTTAAGCACTGTACTTTTGTATTACTTGTAACTTTGTAACCTAATTCTCTTGTGTTGAATAAGGGTTTAGGGTTTGAGAGTCGTTGGCTCTCTTAGGAGTTGTAAGTCTCCACTCTATGATATGGGATACAGAGTGGAAGGCATAGGTACAGGGACACAACCAGAAGCCTGTAGGTAATGGTTGTTGTATTGTTCTTGGGCGAAGCTTTGAAGCAAGTCCAAGATAACTTGGAGGTCAAGAAACCGCGACAGGTTCTGTATTGGTAGAAGACAGAGATATCACAGGTTATGATTAGGATGTGAGTGAGGTATCTCATATCAAGGTTGTAAACGTTTGATTTTAGCCTTGGTAAAGATGTTCATTGTGTAGATGTTAGGCATAAAGTTGTAAACGGGGGAGTTTAGCTTTGTAACAGTTCTACAGATAGTGAAGTCTTCATCCTGGATTGGTATCCCCCAGATGTAGGCGAGTTGCACAGAACTTGGTTAACACATACTGTCTTATTTAACATTCTACAATTTACAGTTGTGTTATTGTTCTTGACTGACATGTTGGATCAGATGTCGTGACATCTGTGAGTGTGCAGTTTTGATATTCAATGTATCAGTCTGCTGTTGCGCCTCTGAGTTTATATGATTATGTAGCACAATGTCTTGACATGTGTTAGGACATATGTTGTCTGTATAGGCCAGAATTTCAGTTTATTTCCAACTTAAGTGGCAAAACCCAAGCGTTATTGCCACTAATCCTTCTAAAAGGAAAAGAGGATTTAAGATGGGAGTTGGAGCATCAAGAGGCATTTGACTAGATAAAGGCCTACTTAACAAACCCTTCAATCATAATACCTCATGTGAAAGGGAAACCAATGAAATTATACATCTCTACATTGGAGTTAACAATGGGCAACATCTTGGCCGAAGAGGACCACAATGGCGTCAAAAGGACCATTTATTATCTTAGTAGGGTCCTGAATGATGCAGAAACTAGATATAGTGAAATAGAAAAACTATGTTTGTGCTTGTACTTTTCTTGTACAAAATTGAAACATTATATAATGCTCGTTGATGTTTACGTTTATTCGTATTTCAACATCATCAAACACATGTTTTCCAAATCCATTTAGCATAGTCGAATTGGGAAGTGGGCCTTAGCCTTAACTGAATATTCCTTAACATATACACCCCTAAAGGCCATGAAAGGACAAATTTTGGCTAACTTTATAGTCGATCATGCAATTGTCAAAATAATACAGAATTACATAGACTTAAAACCTTGAGATCTGTACTTCGATGGTTCTAGTCATAAAGAGGGAAATGGGATTAAAGTCTTAGTAATCTAACTCAAAGGAATCTTGACCAAGTTCAATTTTAGAATTTAGGATCATTTTTCTAACAAAGAGGTTGATTAAGAAGCCTTAAGATGGCCTTGAAATTTTACTTGACTTGGGGGAAAAGAGAGTCATGATCAGAGGAAACTCATAGTTGGTATTAAAACAACTAACTAAAGAATACAAATGTATCAAGGAAAACTTCGTACTATATTCTAGTATATCACGATCGTTCTTAGAAAAGTTATACTCTGTTGAAATTAGATTCGTGCCCAGTTTAAAAAATCAAGAGGAAAATGACTTATCTTAAATTGCTTCAGGCTATAAATTTCCAAAAGAAAAGTTGGAAGAGCTAATTAAGGTTAGAGCAAAACTAATCTCGGTCAGCATCCCCTTGTCATACCTCAATTTTATCCTACGATCTATCTATTCTTTAATTTATTTTGCGTTTGTATATTTTGTATTTTCAGGCCTAGATCTAGTTGGAACTTAGGAACACCTGATCAGGGTTTCTTATTACATTTCATTGTGTCATCCTATTTTCATTCAAATTCCTTTACATCATTATCCATTGTCATTCGTGTTTTGTATTGGCATACCATCATTTTGGGTCCTTTTCACCTAAAGCTAATACTCTTCTTTTAGTAAAATTTTATATGATTTACATGTCCATTTCATGTCTTCATTTGAAGTCTCATACCACATTTCATCCATAATGTGCTTTACATATTTTTGGTCATTTGGCTTTCGTTCAACACAAAGGATTAAGTAAAAAACAAATAGTTGAATAAGATTTTAATTCACTTGAGTTTTGAGCATATTAAAAATAAAATACATAAGTCCATACTGTTAATTTTCAAAGCAAATACACTTTTTACAATCAGATACATGGGGTAGGATGTGTTCCTTATTCCATGCACCAAATAATCACAATCTGGAAGCCTGACGGGATTGTGGAAAATATCATAGCAGATCAAAGTTTTTTCTATGCAGATGTAAACCATATTGACGTAAGGAACTTTGATCGGCAGCTGGCAAATATTTCGTCATGTACGCCCACGGGATCAAGTTATGACTTCAAAGGGGCTGATGTATATTACTCTATAAAGCTAGATCGTGTGCATGGATTTATGTGGGAGTATAATACCATCGAGGGCTATAACATATTGTATGAATCAGATGATAATGATGTCTAAATTGAGCACATTAGCTTGAATTTCGGCCTATGTGGCTGAAAATAAGTTAATAGGGGCCTTAGAGGCCGAATATCAAGAAATTATGGTTGTCGAAGCCATAGTGTTTGAAGTGAAACCAAAGAAAATTGGCCATAATTGCCAAGAAATAGCTTTCGAAAGTCGCATGCTCGATTGTATATATGATGATGAGCCTTTGGGGTTTGAAAAAGACCCATTAACCTCGACCAAAAAGATGCAAGCTCAATATCCTTTAGAATATGTAGATTTAGGAGATAAGACGACTAAAAGGCCAACTTACATAAGTGTCAAACACGACCCAAGCCTAAAAATAAAAGTAATCAAGGTTATGAAGGAGTTCAAAGAATGCTTCGCCTAGGATTACGATAAGATGCATGGACTTAGCCCAAATTTGGTGGAATTTAAACTACTCATTAATCTTGACAAGAGGCCTGTAAAGCAGGCCCCGTGGAGATTTACACCAGAAGTCATTTCGAAGATCAAGGCAGGGGTTAAGAGATTTTTCAAAAACAAGTTTATAAGACCTTCTAGGTACGTCAAATGGTTAGCAAATATTTTTGTAGTGATTAAAACAAATGAAAACCTTAGTTTTTGTATCCATCTTAGAGATTTAAATGCTACCACTCCAAAAGATGAATACCTAATGCCAGTAACAGAAATGCTAGTCGATTAAGAAGTTGGTTATAAGTAATTAAGTCTTCTAAATGGTTATTCTCTTTACAAATTTTTTATTGCAGCGGAAGATGTGTCCAAAATGGTGTTTCGATACCCCGGGCCTTAGGCACGTATGAGTGAGTGGTCATGCCCTTTGGCTTGAAAAACGTTGGCGCAACTTACCAGAGAGTAATGAACTCTATATTTCATGACTTTACTGAAATGTTTATGCATGTTTATATAGATGACATATTTATCAATCCTCATCAGAAAGTGGTCAATTATACCACCATCGACAGTCCTTTGAAAGGATGAGGAATTATAGATTAAGATGAATCCATTAAAGCGTGTTTTTTTGTGTCCATGCAGGCGATTTCCTAGGCTTCGTGGTCCATAAGAAAGGTATCGAAATAAACCTGAACAAGATGAAGGTTATACTCAACACAGATCCTCCGAAGAATAAAAAGCAACTTTAGTCTCTACTGGGGAAGATAAATTTAATAAGTAGATTTATATCAAATCTAAGTGGCAAAACAACGGTTTTTTTTGCCATTGCTTCGTCTAAAGAAGGAGGACAGATTTAGATGGGAACCAAAACATCAAAAAGAATTTGATGACATCAAGACATACTTGTCGAAGCCTCATATATTGTTACCCCCCATGAGAGACAAAATTATGAAATTATTTATTTATGCATCAAATTCAACTATAGGTAGTATATTAGCCTAAAAAGATGACGATGGCATCAAAAGGGCCATATATTATCTCAATCGAGTATTGAATGATGGAGAAACTAAGTATAACTTAATAGAGAAGTTGTGTCTTTCCTTGTATTTCTCTTGTATGAAACTGGAGTATTAAATCAAACCAACAGATGCGTTTGTTTATTCACATTATGATATTATCAAACATATGCTGTCATAGCCAATTTTACATAGTAGAATTAGAAAATGGGTATGGGCCTTAACTGAATATTCTATGGCGTACGCGTCATTAAAGGCCATGAAAGGTTAGATTGTCACTGCTTTTATAGTAGATCATGCAATAACCAAAGTAGTGTAAAACTATGTCGAGCAATCATCATGGAAGTTGTTCTTCGATGATTCTAGTCACGATAAAGGAATCGGTGTTGGAATTATGAATATTTCCCCCCAAGGAATCCCAACTAAGTATAAATTAAAAATAATGGTTGTTGCTCTAACAATAAGGTTGAGTATGAGGCATTAATAACAGGCTTTACGATCTTATTATACTTGGGGGAAACAAGAGTTGAGATCATAGGCAACTTAGAATTAGCGGTGAAGTAGTTAACAAAATAAACAAGTGCATTAACGAGAATTTAATATTGTATTTTGTTAAGGCGAATTCATTACTAAGAAGATTCGACATAGTCAACAATAAACATGTATCATGAATTGAGAATCAAGTGGCCTATGATTTATCCAAGATAGCTTCAGGGTATAGGGTCTCCAAAGAAAAATTGGAAAATCTAATTAAATTCAAATATAAATTGATTTTGACTAGTCTACTTTCCCCAAAATTCTCAAATTCAAAACGGGTGGGAGTAGAAGAACCAGGAGACTTAAACCCTAAATTTTTTGAAAGCTAGGGTTCCTCCTAGTGCAGAAGTGGGAGTCGAAGACATGAGACTCGCTCAAATCACTCCATATAATGGAAAAGCTATGTTTAAGGAGGATTTTGAGACTTACTTTGATATGTTTTACTGATGTAAAACATTTGTTTTAACTATGGCTCCATTTGACAGTCAACATGTAAACCTGCATGGTTCAGGAAACCATTTCGACATCCCTCATGACAAGTTGTGGCCCGTAACACTTTCCACTCCTCAAGGTTTCCATAGCCAGGGCTAATTTGCGTATTCAACGTTATCCAATCTTCCAAACCTGAATCAAAGAAAATGTTCTAGCATGAAGCTCTTACAAGAGAGAGCCATATTTGTTTAGCAGCAACACAATCACTCATGGTGTGACTCACAATTAGATTTATTTTGTGCACTCCATACAATAAGGATCTCTTATATTCATCTTGTTAAGGCGAGGATTAGTGGTAAGGTTTTCATGCATACGTAACCAAACGAAAGCTCTAATCTTTTCAAGGGCTTTCAAGGACCAGATGCTCTTCCAAATATTGGTTTGCTCATGATCACTACTGTTAAAGTTCAGCATGTGATATGCACTGTTAACAGAAAAAAATTCGTTCTTGGTGTCATACCCCAAATTTGTCCTACTTGTATATCACTTTCAGCTGTACTTTCCATCCACTAATCATCATTCAGAAAATCCAAAAATACGTTGTTTTCCTATTGCCTAAGCCTGTGCTTCATCTGAGGGTATCCAGTCATGAGTGTGTGGTATGGATTATTGTCCATCTGGTTTTGACCTAATGTTAATATAGCAAGGATTTGCTTCATGAGAGGGCCAGAGTTTGTAATGATTCAAGTGGTGTATGTTCATAGTTTCAATTAGGGTTTGTGCGTCAAGTCAGGTCATCAACGAATGAATCAAGTTTTTAGACGGCGACAAAGTCATGATCTTGAGATCATAAGGCATATTCCTGCTCGTTTGCTTCATGAGTATGCAAGTGGCAAGGTTCTAAGGTATCTGAATATCCAGATGGTCTCATGATTCAGGATGCATTCCAAAGTTGTTGGAATTTGGTCCTTGATGCATTTGCGAATCTAATTCAAGTGCAATGTTGGATTAAACTCAGTCAAGGTGTGCATATGTGGTTCTGATTCGAGAATTCATTGTCCATTCGCCATTATTTATCATCCATCCTTTGTTTCAGCCACTTTGTTTTTATGATGATAAGGATCTGGTTTCGTTACCCAAGCCATGTCGTCTTCTTGTTTTAATGTGCTTGGGCTCATGATTTATTGGCCCACTGCCTTCTTTTTTTAACCTGTGTCATCTTTTTTTAGGATGATGGGCTAAGCCCATATGATTCCTCTTTTTTTTTTTAATTTGTTTTTGTCAATTAAACAACTAGTTTATAAATTGATTTAGGTTTTAACCTTAGTGGTTAGATGTTTACTTTTTAACTATTTTTTGTTCTTAACTTTGTATTGATTTTAATTTTTTTTAGATTTTTGATTTCAAACTTTGATATGGTGACTATTTAATTTCGATTTGATTCTATGATCTTTATTTTTTTCACTCCATTCTTTTTCTTTTCACTTCTATGGGTCGATGATATCACTGTTAGCTCCCAATTTCGACGCCTGATATTGGATTAAGAGCTTTTGGGATTTTTGAAGCTTTAAGGGATTTCGACAGAAATTGTACTTGTAGAAGGTTTAGTCGAAGATGTCTTCATGCAAGAGGGAAGTATTTCAGGGACTTAGAAATATTTTTAATTTGGAGATGTTTTTTGACAGAAGGTTAATTAGCGTCGTTCGATTGGAAGATTCAAATTCAAATAATGGAGGGAATTTTGTCCTTATCCCTTAGAGAGAAAGGAAACGTGGTGAACATCTGAAGAATGAAGACATACAGGATGCCATGTGTTTCGCTCTGATTAATAGGCCGTTAGTGGGTAGTTATTTTTCACCATTATAAATAGCAAGTCTTAGCATTAATATTTGTGTGTGTTAAAATTGTACAAATTTCTCAAATCACTCAAAGTATCCGTGTGTAGCGAGAAACGAGTTGCTGAAGAAATGTACGTGTTATGTAACACCATTTTTCTTATTCTATTTAATTCAATTAATTTTTATTCAGAAGTCTACCTTTTCTCATTTACTTTGTTAAGTTACTTTCCAATGTCATTTTAATTATTTCTTCGTATTATCTTATATTCAAGTCTTGTCGAAATGCCTGTGTTTTCAAATATAAACGTAGTCGAAATGTTCAACATTTTTTTTCTTATCTTTTTAAATCGTTTTAGAACATGTCCTAGGATCTAGTTTGGTCGATCCTACAAGTTACTCATTTTTATATAAAATTGATAGACCAGAGGTTGTTTACTATTTTTTCCAGTAAATAAATTGGCACACCCAGTGGGACAAGTGCTAAGCGAATTTTTTTTAAGAAATTTAAAATTCTGCATTTTTTATTATCTCTTCTCTATTGAAAACTACGTTGTATGCTATTAAGAAGTGGTAAAGTAGCCACCACAAATGAAGATAGACCAAAGAGGAGATATACGAGGAAAATGGCAAGTACTAATCAGCCAAATAGTTTGAATCCTCAAACTACGTCCAGTATCAATGCAGAACCAATCCCAGGGCCTTCGAATGGAGGACCCGCGGTTTTTGTGCCCGTATCCGAAGCCATACCATCTATGCTAAGTTCGACCCCAACACATTCGATCGCTCATACTCAGCCCATTCTGAGTTATATTAGTTCAAGGGGTCCACCAAGGACTCCCCCACCAGTGGGAAATGCTAACTTCCAACCATTTTTCCCCCTGGATTTTCTATGCCTTTGCCTAGTCGAGACCCGCCTTATAGGATGCCAACTTCGATGATGGCAAACTTATAGAATGCTCCTCCAGTATTTACAGAACCCATAGTAACTTCACCTTTACAAGGGTCAGGATCTGGTGTTAACATGGGTCGAAATAACCAAACCTTAGGAATAAGATATTCAACCTAAGTGACAGGCTTGACGAACACTACTGCAGCATATTTAAGGAAATAAATGGATGAAAGTAACCATCAAATGGTCCAAATGATGTCCCAAACTATGGGAGAAATCTTTCAGCCTCTAATCCAAAATACCACCCAAACTAATCATCAAATGGCTGCGCAGATGACGCGCCTTGCAGATTTCTTTGGTGTGCCTAACCCTCCTCGACACCCTCAGAGAGAGTATATCGCAGGAAACCAAGGGGCCGTGTTCGAGGAGGACCCCACTATTAACCAGAACTAACAAATCCCAAGAAATATACCTCAGGCGAATTTGGCAAACCATGGAGTAGTCGAACCCCCTAGGAATCAACCACAAATTCCTGTAGGAGAATAACCGAGGATGGTTTTGGTAAATAGAAACCAGGACGCTGACAACGTTATACAACAGGTTTGACGTCATGACGTGGCAGCAGATAACAATTTGGCAGCTATGATTAAAAGGAATATGGTCCAAAATGGAGTAAACTTTGGCCTTCGCAGGCCAAATTATACATCTCCATTGTCAGAATATATTCTCCAGTCGGAGTTACCCCCTAGAACGAAAGTCCCTAAGTTCACTAAGTTTTCAGGGGACACCACTGAGTCCACTATCGAACACGTGGCTAGATATGTGATAGAGGCTGGAAAAATCGCAAATAATGAGAATCTTAGGATAAAATACTTCCCAAGTTCTCTGACGAAGAATGCCTTCACGTGGTTCAGAACCTTGCCACCAAATTCGATACACAATTAGACCCAGTTGGAACGGCTATTTCATGAGCAGTTCTATATGGGACAAACGAAGATCGGTCTGAAGGAGTTGGCTAGTATAAAATGAAAATTCACTGAGCCAATAGATAACTACTTGAACATATTCTGGCTACTCAAGGCTAGGTGCTTTACACAAATGCCGAAACATGAGTTAGTCGAAATGGCCGCTGGAGGCCTCGATTATTCCATTAGGAAGAAATTGGATACCCAATATTTAAGAGATATAGCTCAATTGGCTGCTAGAGTTTGACAACTATAACGCCTAAAGGAAGAAAAGGCTAGGGCGAATAAGAATAAAAGTATGGCCTGTGTCGAAGTTAATGACGAAGATGAAAAATATTATAATGAGCCAGTAAGTTTCGACGAAGGCGAGATTGATCTTGCTAAATTGAAACAAGGCCCGCCTTATTCTTGTAAGCTGTTGGCCCCTTCGAATGGGAAAAACCCTGTCGAACCAGAAAAGAATGATAAATTCCCCAAGAAAACTTACACTTTCGATGTTACTAAATGTGACAAAATTTTCGACTTGTTAGTTAAGGATGGTCAGATGATAGTGCCTCCTGGTGCTAAAATACCTCCCTTAGAACAGAGAAAAAAGAGAGGTTTTTGTAAGTATCACAATTTCTTGGGCCATAAGACTTCTCAATGTATTATTTTCAAGGAACTTGTCCAGAATGCTATCCAAGAAGGAAGGCTCAAGTTTGGTGAGAAGCCCAAAAGCCAGATGAAGATCGATTTAGACCCCTTACCAGTGGCTGATGCTCACTATGTAGAGCCAACGAAGGTTAATATGATCGAGGTTGCTGAAGGCCTTAACAACAATATCAACATGGTCAAAGTCGCTGATGACTTCAACGATGGAGCAGTCATGGTCAGGAGCACTGAAGGTCTCGACCAAGGATTCATAAAAAGTTTTTCTAGCGAGGTTGTCGAAAGTTTCACCAAGGACACTACTGCGGGTGTCGAAATAGGGGTTACTGAAGACGCCGATGAAGGAACCATTGAGGATTCCCAGTGGATGATGGTAACCAAAGAAACCGCTGATGGTTTCGTTCAGATGGACAAGGCTGCTGAGAGCCTTCAGATGGAATTGTGTAAGCTTGATATCATTGAGGATACCAAAATGGAGATCAACATGGTGGAGATAATGCAAGAGACACCCATGGAGGCCGATGATGAAAGTCGACAGGAAGAATACAATAAGCTGGCCTTCCCAAAAGAGGAAAGTCTGATTGACTTTATACACAGGTGTCAAAAGAAGAGGTCAGAAGTCATGTTGTGTCCCAGATGTAGCGATGTATTTGACAAGAAGGCAGCGTAGAATCTCGAAGGAGTTCGAAATTTCAAGCAAAGGCGCGAGGAGAAAGCCCTTCGTGGCCAGTGGGGTTTCGACCCAAGAAAGTCTGCTTTTAAGTAAGAACAACCTAAGACTAGAGTTCCAGGGGCAAGGCCCGCTAATTTTAAACCATTTGCAGAACTTTCCAACGGTAAATGGGTAAAACCAAATGAGAATAAGAAAAAGAGCCAACAGAAGTGGCAGAGTTTTTATGTAGAAAGAGGCACTTCGATGGCCTCAAAGAAACCAGCTTACGTCTCAGAGAACTACAAAGGGAAAAACCCCATGTCTAGGTCCCAGTGGAGGAGGGAACAAAGACAAATGAAAGCCCGGAGAGAAGCTGAGGCGAAAGCAGAATCCAGCACCAACGTACCAGTCGACAGAAAAAAGCCCAAGCCTGTTGAAAAAGCGCCTGCCGCAACACCAGAATAAGCAGGCAAGGAAGAGCATGATCGAAAGGCTGTTGAGGATAAATTGCTCACTGATAATTTTGATTTAGGATCAGAGCAGTCTCTCGACATTTTGGTCAATGTGGTATCTGTTCTACCAAGGGAGTTTGACCAGGTATGTGAGGTCGAAGATACGGCAGATAACATTGCTGTAGAAATGGCCACACATAGGCCAATTTGCTATTATGTGATGAATAATGGGTGTGTCGAAGAGTAAAATGCATTCTTTGAAAGGCCCAGTGAAGCTATGAAAAGCCATCTGAAGACGTACCAGTTAACAAAATTCTGGTGGATTGCGGCGCTACTGTAAACTTGATGTCGCACTTCATGTTGAGGAAGATAGGAAAGTTCGATACTTACACCAAACCCCACAACATGGTGTTATCCAATTACGAAGGGAAGGTTAGCAACACGTTGGGGGTAATCCAAGTAGACCTGGCGGTAGGGACAGTCACAAGGCCAACCATGTTTATGGTTGTAGAGACAAAGGCCAACTACAACCTATTATTGGGATGAGAATTGATCCACGGAATAGGAGTTGTGCCATCTTCGATGCACCAAAGAATCACCATTTGGCGAACAGATGGTATTGTTGAGAACATTGAACCCGACCAGAGTTATTTCTTGGCTTCAGCTAACCATGTCAATAGTCAAAACTTCAATAGGAATTTGGCTAATATCGCTCCATGTAACCCATCCAATTTTGTGTTCACTCCAGACGACAACGTGTATTGTTCACTGTACCTACATCTAACAAATGGGTTCCAGTGGGATTGGGAAGTTGTAGGAGAAGATGATTTCTCTTATGAAGGGAAATCCGGAGTTAACCCCACAGGCTGGGGAAGTGAATTCGACGATGATGCCTGAGTTTGAGGCGCTCGAAAGGATTTCGGATTACATAGCAAAAAAACACTACAAACGACCTTGGAGGCCGAAGCTAAACATATGGCTGATGAAGCCAACAAAGAAGCAAATCAAGAAGGGCCTGGTAAGGACTTCGATACAGAACCACCTGATAAGGTTCAAGATGAAATGCAAGGCCAGAGGCTCGATGCGATTTATGATGACGAGCCTTTGGGTTTCGAGAAGGATCCGTTGGCAGCCAACATCAAAATGCTAATGCAAGATCCTTTGGATGAAATCGACTTGGGAGAGGGGTCAACGAAAAGACCAACTTATATCAGTGCAAACATCAACCCACAACTCAAGGTCGAAGTGATCCAGTTGTTAAAGGAGTTTAAAGACTGCTTTTCATGGGATTACGATGATATGTCTGGCTTAAGCAGAGAGCTGGTCGAACTGAAGCTGCCAATTAAATCTGGAAAGAAGCCAATCAATAAAAATCCAAGGCGGTTTGCACCAGCAATTCTCTCGAAGATCAAGGAGGAAGTCGAAAGGCTTCTTCATTGCAGATTTATTCGAACGGCCAGGTATATCGAATGGCTAACAAACATTGTGCCTATTATAAAAAAGAATGGTACTTTGAGGGTTTGCATAGACTTTAGAGATCTAAATGTTGCGACCCCAAAGGATGAATATTCAATGCATGTGGCGGAAGTGCTAGTCGACTCTGCCGCTGGCCATGAATACCTTTGCATGCTTGATAGGTATTCCGGGTATAACCAAATATTCATTGCTGAAGAGGATGTCCCCAAAACGGTGTTTCGATGCCCTGGGGCCTTAGGCACTTACGAATGGGTAGTTATTCCTTTTGGCCTAAAAAATGCTGGGGAAACATATCAAAGAGCAATGAATACAATCTTCCATGATTACATAGAGAATTTTATGCAAATTTACATTGACGACATTGTTGTAAAGTTTGTTTTAGGGAAGAATCATATTGACCATCTTCGACAATCATTCGAAAGGATGCGAAGGCATGGTCTTAAAATAAATCCTCTCAAATGTGCTTTCTGTGTGTAGGCGAGGGATTTCTTAGGCTTTGTGGTCCATGAGAAGGGAATCGAAATAAATCAGAATAAGACCAAGGCCATTATGGAGGCGAAAGCGCCATCAACAAAGAAGGAACTGCAGTCACTGTTGGGAAAGATCAATTTCTTAAGAAGATTTATCTCTAACCTCAGCAGGAGAACTCAAGCCTTCTCACCTCTACTCTAACTAAGAAAGGAGGGATTCGATTGGGGGCAAGCTCAACAGGAAGCTTTCAACAAAATCAAAGAGTATTTGAGTCATCCTCTAATTCTAGCACCACCTTGTAGAAATAGGAGCATGAGGTTGTACATATCTGCGTCAGACAAAACTTTAGGGAGCATGTTGGCTCAAGAGGATGAAAATGGCATCGAAAGAGCCATTTACTACCTTAGTAGGGTTTTGAACGATGCAGAAACTAGGTATAGCATAGTTGAAAAATTATGTTTATGCTTGTATTTTTCTTGTACAAAGTTAAAGCATTATATAAAGCTAGTTGATGTTTATGTTTCATCTCATTTCGATATCATTAAACACATGTTGTCTAAGCCAATTTTGCATAGTCGAATTGGTAAATGGGCATTGGCTTTAACTGAGTATTCTCTGACGTATATGCCTTTAAGGGTTGTTAAGGGACAAGTAGTAGCTAACTTTATTGTCGACCACTCTATAAACAAAAACGTGTCGAATTATCTTGAGCTTGAACCTTGGAAATTGTATTTCGACGGTTCTAGTCATAAAGATGGTATAGGTGTAGGAGTCCTGATCATTTCTCCTAATAGAATTCCAACAAAATTCAAGTATAAAGTCGAATGGATTTGTTCGAATAATGAGGATGAATATGAAGCCTTAATAGTCGGACTTGAAATTTTGTTGCAATTGGGGGCAACTCGAGTCGAAATAATGGGAGACTCAGAGTTAGTCATAAAATAAATTATAAGGGAGTACAAATGTGTTAAAGAGAATCTCATTATATACTTCGTAATAACCAATCGACTACTGAAAAAGTTCGAAGTAGTAAATATTCGACACATACCTCGATTGGAAAATCAAGTAGCAAATGACCTGGCTCAGATTGCTTCTGGATATGAGGCATCGAAGGAAAGATTAGAAGATGCAATCGAAGTCAGAGGAAGAGTTGTATCATCCAGATTGTCCCCATCAGACTTGGAAACAACGAAGCTTCGATACGTTGATAAAGAAAATTTAAAAATCTTAGCAGTGGATAGCTTAACAGACGAAGATTGGAGGAAACCAATAGTTGAATATTTGCATAACCCAACGGCATTCACTGATCAGTAAACCAGGTATCGAGCTTTAAGTTACGTTCTTTTGGGTAATGAGTTATTTAAAAAGACTCCTGTGGGAGTTTTACTTAAGTGCCTTAGTGGGTCAGAAGAATACTTAGCCCTTTCAACAGTTCATAGTGGGGCATGTGGTGCTCATCAGGTAGGACACAAGATGAAATGGCTTTTGTTCCGACAAGGGATGTATTGGCCTACTATATTAAAGGATTGCATCGAAATCGCTAAGGGATGCCAGGAGTTCCAAGTGCATGCAGGTGTACAACATGTTCCTGCAAGCGAACTACACTCCATAGTCAAACCATGGCCCTTTAGAGGCTGGGCTTTGGATTTGGTTGGTGAGATTCGACCAGCGTCATGTAAAAATCAAAGGTATATTTTGGTAGGCATTGATTATTTTACGAAATGGATCGAAGCTGTGCCATTACCAAATGTTGACCAAGAAGACGTGATCGAGTTTATTAAAAAACACATTATTTATAGGTTTAGAATCCCATAAACCATTACGACATATCAAGGATCAGTGTTTACTGGTCGGAAAATGCAAGAGTTTGCTAAAGAAATGGGTTTCAAACTCTTAACCTCTACACCTTATTATGCTCAGGCTAATGGTCAGGTCGAAGCAGCAAATAAAGTGGTGATTAGCCTAATTAAGAAGCATGTGGGAAAGAAGTCTAGAAATTGGCACAAAAATTTGGACCAAGTTCTTTGGGCATGTCGAACCTTCCCCAAAGAGGCGACTAATTCCACACCTTTTCGATTGACCTTCGGCCATGATGCAGTATTACCAGTTGAAATCTATCTTCAGTCGACAAAAATCCAGAGGCATCATGAAATCCCATCTGAGTCATATTGGAATATGATGTTAAACGAATTGGTGGACTTAGATGAGGAAAGACTTAATGCTTTAGAATTGTTGAAAAGACAGAAGAAGAGAGTAGAACAGTCTTATAATAAGAAAGTTAAAGTTAAGACTTTTTCGCCTGAAGAATTGGTTTGGAAAGTAATTTTGCCTATGGATCAAAAGGATAGATCTTTGGGAAAATGGTCTCCTAAGTGGGAAGGTCCTTTTCAAATCATACAAGTTTTTTCGAATAGTGCTTATGAGATCGAAGAATTAGATCAAGATAAGAGAATCTTGAGGGTAAATGGGAAGTACTTAAAGAAGTACAAGCCTGCACTTCAAGAAGTAAAAATAGCTAGAGAATAATCACGCATGCGAAATAATCAAAGCTAATATGGAAAAATAAAACATAGTGCCAAAATGGATAAATTCGTTACATCAAAAAGCAAATAAGCATTACAGAATCCAAGGAATAATGATGAGGCATAAAAATAAAAAGTTTTTGAAATTAGAACGGCAGGTTGTCTTTCATGGTAGAGTACTTTGCCTTCAAAAGTTCTAACCGCCTCTCACAGAGGGATTGGTTCAACCTCATGGTCTCCAATTCTGCTTCTAGTTTCTGAGCTTTGTTAGCAAAATCCAGACCTACATTAAGCTCTTTCGCCACCTGAGAGTTGTCAAACTTTTCGAGCTCAGCGTTCTGCTTCTTCGCGTTCGAAATCTCTGTTTGCAGCTCTTTAATTTGTGCCTCCTAGGAGTTGATACTTTGGTTATTGGCTTCGATTTGAGTCTTGTTCTGTTCTTGGATTTGCTCCAAATCAGCCAGTCGATTGGTAGATTCTGAAGCAGCGTCCCATGCAGCCGCGACTGAGCCAGTTTGATTTTTAATGTCTTTCGAGACTTGTTTGATTTTGGCAAGATCAGCAGCAATTTGATCTATCATTGAGGTTAGCTCTAAGATAATATTGGAAATTTTTAGAGAAGCAGTTAGAATATCAACCTCTTTGAGAAGGTTCTTCAAAGCAATTGGAGAAGTGGGGTCAGATTCAATAAGTCGAAACAAGTCACCCTTGAAGACTTTTTCTTTGATCTTTGACAATATCTGGCTGGAAGGATCAGCAGTGGATTGACCGCCAAATACATAGCGCAAATTGAGGTTTTTTTCAGATGAACTTCCCCTAGAACCAAGTAAGACTTTTAAGTACTCACGGGGGTTGTTCTTTTTCAGAGCCTCTAGTTCTTCTGCAGAAAGGGTCACAGAGGCTTTGCTCAAATCCTTCGCAGTTGACAGGTTAGGGTAAGGAGCTTTTTCGACAATTATCTCTTCATGAATGTCTTCTTCGTCTTCTTCATCTTGATCATTACCCTCTTCGACATTTTCATCGCCATCCATAAACTCCTCAATAGGCATTGATTGGTTGGGGAACATGAACTGTTTACCTCCCTCTTCCATAACATCATTTTGGACGGCATATGAGGTTCCGACTCTTGGGGACCTATCATCATCTTCGTCTTCGTCTTCGACTTGCACCTCAGGGGTTTTCACCTCCATGTTAGCCCTAGTTGTTTCAGCCTGTGTGTTTTTGTCTTGATCATCTTTGTGATCGGATTCACTGGTGTGAGAAGCTTGAGTGGTGGTCTTGGGTGGAGAAGTTTCACGTTGTTTCTCGACCACTTGATTGATTTTGCTCATTGAGCTCTTCTCAGAATCCTTTGCTGAAGTAGGGTGATATGTTGGTCACCTTCACTATTAAGGATTGTTGGGTTAGCTGATTCGGCGGCCGGTTGAGTTGAAACTCCTGCGTCATCCTGAAAAGCATAAACGGAGTTAGTGGTCGAACAGAAAGACTAAGGACGATGAGGTGTATATGTGAATCATTTTTATATCTTAGGATCTTCTGCCCCAGGACTTGAGTTGTCACTTTCAGGTTACTCTGCAGCCTTTTTCGACATCTCTTCAGGAGTTGGCTCCAAGATGGTTAGTTTAGTGGGTTTCTTGATCAAGACCTTCATGCCTTTCGCCTGAGATTGAGCAATGGCTTCGTTTATCTTTGGTTTCCTTTTCTTCTTCTTCAGAGGTTGTTCAACAGTAGGAGATAAGTCTTCATTATTAGATTCGATTATCACTAATGTGTCATCCTTGGCCTTCCTTTTCTGAGGAGTCAGGGGTTGCTTTCGAGCGCCCTGAAGAGGAAAATGTTAGAAAATAGCAAACATAAAGTGACAAACTTAATAAAGGGTGCGAATATACCTTTGTTGTTGTTGATGTCTTGCTCCCTTCCTCTTCCTTCATCTCTGCAAGCTTTCTAGTTGGTGGTTTCTTCGGAGGAATCTGTCATACCCCAAATTTTGACCACTAAGATTTCCCATCATT
This sequence comes from Lathyrus tuberosus, assembly GCA_022829125.1. Classification (NCBI taxonomy): domain Eukaryota; kingdom Viridiplantae; phylum Streptophyta; class Magnoliopsida; order Fabales; family Fabaceae; genus Lathyrus; species Lathyrus tuberosus. Next base: position 20,308,680 of record JALAZF010000006.1, read on the forward strand.
GTGCAAATCATCATCACAATATGGGTGTATCATTATGCCTAATTAGTCTCCCCAAAGATGGGTGAGCATTCACTACAAACAATACTTAGGGTTTCAAGCCCTCTCAGAGCTCTTAGACGAAGGATCAATCAAGGAATGACATGATCTTTAATTTGTCTAAACCTCTCAAATATCCACAATGGATCAAGAGGACTCCCACAGCAAGAATCAAGCACAAGGTTGCAACATTCTAAGTGGATTAAGCGTCAAGATCGCCAGTGTCACCAAATTAGGGTTTTGGTCGACCAGGGCCTCCAGATGGAAATCTTCCTCTGGGCATGAGCCAATGCTTCAAAGCATAACCTATGATACTCCAAGGGACATCTTGAACTCAATCATCAAGTCAATTTTGCCTCAGGGGATGCATTCATAAAAAATCAAGAATTAGGGTTTCTTGACCTAATTCACCACTAAGTTGACTTTTGGGACAAAACATGAGCCAAGACCTCAAGAGATTATTTGAGGGTCCCTAACACACTACATTGATCCATTTGCAACAATGGATTGATCCAAGAAGCTTGAGCAGCAAGTTTAAATTTCATCAGAACCACAATTAGGGTTTCGCGGGAAAAGTCAACTGTGCCTTTGACTTTTGACCCAGACATGCTCCCAAACCTTGGGGCATGATTCAATACACCCTATAATACCTATGAAATCAATCCATCAAGTTTGATTTAGGTCAAGGACTTGATTTCATAGAGGATCGCACAGTTTGAAGTTCATCTGACAAAAAGTCAACTGTGCACAAAAGTCAACTTTGACTTTTTGAGATTTTTCACAATTATGGTTCTTTGACCCTAAAATGATGTTAATGTGTGATTGGGATCATCATTCATCAAGGAAAATCAAGAAAAGTGGGATAACTTGTAAAAGGGGTAACCATAAAAACTTAGAAATTTTTCTAAGTTATGGAACAAAGTGGCTAGGGTACCAACTTTGGAGGATCATATCTCCTAAATCACAAGGCCATTTTTCCCCATTCAAATCTGGATTTGTAGCTCTCATGGCCCTCTACAAAAGCTTCAGCTACACCTCACTCCAGTTCCTCATGGATTTTGAGTTATGATTGGGTCAAAATGGCTGAAAACATGAAATGTCATTTTTTCCAACACTTAGTAAAATTTTCACTAAGTCAGAATCTGCCTTCACTTTTTTTCAAATGTAGAGGCATTTTTCACTTGGATCCAAAAGGTATCAAAATAAACTATGATCACACATGTGTGGTATCATATAAGGGCTTTCCAAAATGGCCAAGAACTTCACCAAACTCAATTTGAGCAAGAAGTTATGACAGTAGCAATATGCCTTGTTGCAACTGTCATAACAAGGCAGATTTGGGAGTTTTGCTTGATTTTCTCAAAATTTGCAAAGGGCAAGCAAGTCTATCCATCTGAACACCTCAAGGGGAGACCAAGGAGGGATAAACACTGATCCGTCAGCCTCCCAAGTCTTTGGAACCAAAAGTAGCATGTCAAACCTAAAAATGCCTAAAGAGGGGACAAGACTCCAATTTTATTTTGGAGCATTCAATGGATGCACCAAGGTGGCATGGACTGAGCCATTTCCAACTGAATTCAGTCAAGACATATCCAAGACCAAGAGAACCAACAGCCTGTGCCCTAACCTCTAGTCAATGGCTAGAGGAGACTTGAGATTCCAAAGTGCAACCATTAGCCAAACCTCTGCTGCAGTTGCCATTCACTATTGCAGCCAAAACAAACTTGATCTACTATAAATAGAGCTCATTTGTGCTCAGTTTGAGTACACCAAAGCACTACAACACTTGCTTTCCTCAAAATCTCTTTCTCTTGGCAAAAATGCCTTCTTTAGCAAGGTAACTCTGAGTTTTTGAGTTAGAGAGCAATTCCAACCAAACCAATCACACACACACCTCATAATTATCATATAGAGGTGATCCAAACACTCACAAGTGACCTGTAACACCAAAATCTCAAAGTCACCTCTCAAAACCTCAAAATAGGACTTTTGTGCATTTTTCAAGCCATGTCTTGATTCAGTCACTTTCCAAACTAGAGAAGACCTCAAACACACTCCAAATATCATCCTTGAACTATCCCAAATGGTTCCACACATCTGGAACACCATTTGAGAGAGTTGCTGTTTTGGCCACTTTAGCCCCTTTTGCAAGAAAGAGCTCAAACTTGATCTTGAGGTTTCCAGCTGACTCCAACCATCCTAAAAGCTTCTAAGAGATTATTTGAGGGTGTCCAAAGCATCAAATCATTTCTGGAACAAAGCCATTGGCAGATTGAACAAAAGCTCCATAAAGGGGTAAGCATCACAACTTGAATTCTTTGAATCATGTTTTGCTTTGAAGTCCACTAATCATGCATCTCTTATACATGTTATATGTGCTGTGTTTGCACCAATTTATCATGTAATTCACACATGTACCAAGAGGTAGCACAAAAAATGCAAATCATGGCCTATTTCAAAACCACTATCGGGTTTTTCAATAGGAGCATGATCTGAAAAAAAATACCACCACCATTGGATTCCTTGTGAAATTCTAGGCAGGATAGACCTAAATTTTGTCCCAATCCATGGAGAAATGAGAAAGTTATGGCCTTCACGTTTCTAACAAAAATCTTGCCTTGCCTTGCCTTGGGCTAGGTCAAAAATAAGGCAAGCCTTGTATATTTGTGGTTGTGTTTCAATCAACGGATGTATCACCACCACAGTGGTAAGGCGCGCGCCCTGTACACAAGAGGTATGGGGTTCGAATCCCCCTCGCCCCAGACTCTCTTTTTGCTATTTGTTCCACTTTTCTACTATTTTTCATATTATTTTTGCAAAAAATCAAAAAAATGTTGAAATATTTTATCCCACAAAAAAATCAAATTTGTCTTATTTATTTAATATAATTAGTATTTTTGTGAATAAATTCATTTTTAATTGTTTTTAAACATTTAAAAGTGAATATTTACCTTGAAAATCAAAACCAAATGAGTTTTAATTCATCTTGTGATTAAAACCTCATTTTTCAAACCTTAAACAAAAATCACAAGTGGTTTATTCAAACTTATTTGGTATTTTTTTATCATTTTATCGATTTTCTTTAAATATTTACTTTTAAAGAAAAACAAATTTAGGGTTTCTTTGATTTCCACCCTCATAAACCTTTTTCAAACACTTTGGGCCTCTAGTAGAGTATAAGACCCAACCCTTTTTGAAAATCAAAATGATTTGGGCCTCAGTGTGTTGTATAAGTCCCGACACCATCAAAAAGTTCGGCGCGATCGTCGCCTTTTTAACAAAAAACTTTTGGGCCTCTAATAGAGTGTCAGACCCAAACCATTTTTTTATAACCAAAACCTTTTTGGGCCTCAATGCATTGTATAAGACCCAGTACGTTAAAGAAACCTCGACGTGATCGCCAGTTCAAAAACAAAACCATCTGGGCCTACCCTCGTGTTATAAGCCCCATTCCTTTTCTTTAAAACACCTTTGGGCCTCTTGAGAGAGTGTAAGACCCATCCCTTTGTACAGAAAACCTTTTTGGGCCTCAGTCACTTGTATAAGTCCCTGTATAATTTCAAAACAATAGTGCAATCACTGATAAAACCTTGGGCCTCTCCTTGAGCTGTAAGCCCCAACAATCTTTTCAAAGTACTTTATCCTTTGATTTAGAATATAATATTGTTATAAAACCTTTCTTTGTTGAACAAACTAACAAAACAACATGGAAGCTCTACAACCGAGTAAGTGTTTACCCGCTTCCTTTATCCGCTTTCATATATATATAACTGTATTGTGGGGCTGCTCACTGTAAGTCTTCTTTCACATCCTTTTATATACTTGTCAAATATCAACTGTGTAATAAAGTATAGTTATTTAGAGTTTTCCCCGGCAACTACGTCTAGCACTAGGTAAAGCCCTGTTGGTCACTCTTAAATACAAACAAAACTAGATCCCCATAGGATTTCCAGATACAGTCTTCCCTCCTCTTGGGGTTAAACAATATGGAGACGTGAAAGGCAGCATTCTCGGTGAACCCTTTCTCAGACTGTCACCCTTAAAAATTATCAAAGAAACTCTAACTCCCCAGAGATGATCTTTTCTCTGTGAATGGCATATCTTGAGTTTCTTCCAAATTCTCAGACTTTCCCGGCTTGATCTATTCTTGGTGAATGGCATGTCTTGAGCTTCTCGAGGTTTGGGGACCCACGAGCTTCTTAAAAGCATCCCCGCTTCCTCTTGGGCATTGTACAAGGACCCTTCGGCTTCTTAAAAGCTCTCATGCCTTCTCTTGGGATTAGTACAAGGACCCAGAGACCTCTACAAGTATAGGAATAGAACCTAGTCATCAATTTGCTAGAGCTGTCTTTCTGAGTCAAGTGTCAGACTAGTTAATGGGTTGACCTTCATCCCTTAACATACCAGCCTTCTCTTGGGCATTATACAAAGATCATTCTCTATCTGAGAATCGATTTCTCACAACACCAGCAGACTTGGACAATCTCAATAACCTTTGGATTTCCCATTTCCTCAAAGAACAGGAAATAACCCAGATCCTCTGATCAGTACCAAAGCACAGCCTTACCTTTAATCTTTCCCAGCATGGGTCAATTACTGTAAACTCACACAAATTCTCACCAGAGAAAAGAACTCAACTGTCACAATACAGTAAAAATTCCAACTCAGACTATTTTACTGTCATCAACCCATCGGAGCCTCATGGTATCTGACATCCTTCATAAGAACTGATTTTCTCTTTTATCCAACATATTGGGCCTGTCACTAAACTGAAACAGTCACCAGCATAGATAGCCTCCTATTGGGCTTTGTACAATGATTCTCCCCAGCAGAGCTAACCTTTTCACACTCTCTTGTTGAGTATAAAAGACTCTCTTGTTGAGTCAAACACTTTAGCCTCCATCTTGGGATTCATACGAGATAGAAAATACTCTCTTGTTGAGTATAAAAGACTCTCTTGTTGAGTCAAACACTTTTAGCCTCCGTCTTGGGCTTCATACAAGGCACAGCAAAAAAACTCTCTTGTTGAGTCAATCACCTGTCAAACAGACTCTCTTGTTGATTCAATTCCATTTTCGCCTCCGTCTCGGGCTTCATACGAGACACCAAATTACTCTCTTGTTGAGTATGACAGACTCTCTTGTTGAGTCAAACCCTTTTAGCCTCAATCTTAGGCTTTGTACAAGACAGAAAGAACATTTTCCCCTGAAAAGTCAAACTTCCCGCCTCCTCTTAGGCTTTGTATAAAGAAAACCTTGGTTGAGTCAATCAACCTTTTAGCATTAAAGTCATGCCTTGCTCACAGCATACAAACATCAACAACTCCTCTTTAGAGATGACAAATTCTCTCTCATCCAACCCTTCAGCTTCACATCTTGGGCTTTGAACAAGATACAAATTACCCCTTTAGCTTCATGTCCTGGGCTTTTAACAAGACACCAAAATAACCTTTTTCCTCCCATAGAATAGGAGGAAGTACAATCGCTCTGATTTCCCTGTTTCATCAAACGGGAATACGTAGGCATAAGATTAAAAAAAAATCTTAGCGAGCATACTAATCACAAACCCAAAATCCAGTATCTCCACCAAATCAACCCAAAAGCATCAAATCTAAACACATTACCAAAAACCTCACAAATAATCCAGACACTGTGTTCTTAACAAAATAACCAAAGATTGGGCCCCACATCCACATAGCATCTGTAACCTAACAGACCGCTGTTCAAACTCAGTATGCAAGCAGGGTTAATTAGAGACATCTATTTCCCTTCCTTAATCAGGTCAATAGGATAAAAAATGAATTGAACTATAGTAACCAGGCGATAGTGACTCAGGACCATAAAAATCGCGCTACAGAAAAAATGGCTCCCACCGTGGGGCCCGTCTTATCTTTCTTACAATCTTTGGTGAAAACCTTGAGTTCACAAAATGTCACAGAAATGACGACTCTGCTGGGGAGTCATTGTTTGTATAGGATCATAAGACTAGAGGTCTAGGATGATTAAGACAAATATATATACTGCTTTTCCTAATATATATGTGTTTATTTTTCTGCTAATGGGAATGCGTGTGATGCCGCATGTGGAAAGATTGAGTATACACCTAAGATAGGTGATGGCAATGCGGGTAATCTCGCGGGGAGTGAATCCCAGTTAAGAGTCCCCGATCGACCATCAAACTCAGTGGAGACTCTCTTTGCAGATACATTGCCTATACGACTTCGGTTGTTGAAAGTAGTGTGGTCGACTAGGTTATCTGAGAAGCTGAGGTTTTTAGTAGACTTAAGCAATTTTGTAGTGCGGAAGTTATCGGAAATAGTTGTCACGCGATACTACCCTTATCTGAGGTCACTCTAAGATACATCAGCTTGCTGGCGATCCGCTTGTTGTTGTTATCCCAAAAGGGGTCAATGATTTTGTGGACAGGTACAAAAAATCACCAGTATAAACCTTTGGGGGGGGGGGGGTAGAGCCTTGACTTCATGACACCGACCCTTTGACCCCATGTTTTTTCTAGGTTTTTGTGTGCTGCATTCATACATTCATTTAAAAAAATTAAAACAAAAAAATCTTCTCTTCTAGTCTCTCTTTTTCAAATTAAACTAAGACAATGATTGCAAATGTCAGAGAAAGGAGATTGCACTAATGGATTTCGGTAGAAGGAAAACTCATAAGTACACCTTCAAGGTTCCAAAACTAGAGGATTTAAGAGGATTGGCGAGAATGATCACCAACCACGAGGCTTTTAGAGCAAAGTATGAGGGACTACTGTCTCTATTAAGTGTCTATGTAATCGAAGGAATCCTGTCCATGTAACGCCCCGGTATTTGTTAGATTTATTTAATCGAGTCGATTTAATTATTTTTGTTTTTATATTATTTTATTCTTGGTTTTTATTTGGTAAATATGTTATGTTTATCGTTATTATGTTTTATCGCGTTTTGGGAGCGTTTGCGAGAAAATTGAGTGTAGGGGTATTTTGGTCATTTTGCTTGGTTAGATATTATTGTTTTTCTTAAAATAGAAACATAGAGATTAGAAAGAGAGAAAAAGAAGTTTAAGAGAAAAAGAGAGTGAGAAGAAGAAAAAGAGGAAAACTTGAAGTTTAAGAAATCGATTCAACCGACACTTCAAAGCACGATTAATCGGGTAAGGGTGCGAAACTCGGTTATTATATGCTTGTGTATGAATATGTATGTGTGTGTTTGAATGTTTACTTGTTTTTCATAGTTTTTCAATTCTAGGTTGAAATGAGAAAAATGAATAGAAATTGATGTTTTCACGGTTGGAAATCGATATGAATCACGTAGTATGATCGTATTATATGTATGAACATTGTTGATACTTGGTTTGATTGATTGAAAACGTTTTGGTTGGGAAAAGTTGAATTTTGGGGTTTGGAAGCCATGAGGAGCGCAGAAACAGAATTTCGGTTCTGGTGCGATTCCCCAGGCGAATCAGAATTCGCCAGGCGAATCAGGTCTTGCCGCAGCTTCGCCAGGCGAAGAGGGATTCGCCAGGCGAAATTATAATTCGCCAGGCGAATCTGGCAGTTTTTCAATAAATTATTTTCTTTGAAAATTCATAACTTTTGATCCGTAACTCGGACGAGACGTTCTTAGTACCGTTGGAAAGCTAATGAGTTGTTTTTTCTTATAAAAATGGTTTTGATATTAGTGGCCAATTTAATTGTGTCGGGAATTTGGAAACGTGTCATTTTGTCGACTTTTACCGTCGTAATTGTGTGCGATTGATGTGTTATCATGCGATATGCTTTTGATATATAACGTATAGCTTGTGTGTTGTTATATGATGTGAATGCATGTGATGAAATATTGTGATGATGGTTTGTGGCCTTATGGCAAATAAATGCCTTGTTTTGGGTTTGATTGCAATGCATGATTATTGATGTTGAGATGGTTCACATTGTTATATATGTATATGCATTTGATTGTCATGAGTCATTAGTATGCCATGCATCATGATATGCACCTTGTGATGTTGTGTGCCCTTGTGGGGTGTGAGCGACGAAATGATTCTAGAGGGAATCTGCTGTAACGGTCGTGAGCCTTATACAAAGAGGACCTAAAGCGACGTTATATACGATCATGAGCCTTATACAAAGAGGACCTAAAGCGATCGGATCGTGAGCCTTATACAAAGAGGACCTAAAGCGATCCATAAACGTCGTGAGCCTTATACCAAGAGGACCTAAAGAGACGGGGAACATCGTTTGCCCGACGGGGAGTTACACTAAGTAACAAGTGATGGTTCCAGTAATTCCTGAGTGAATTAATGATGATGAGAATGATGGATGGAATGGTACCGCATGCATAGAGTCGTTGTGTCGGTCTCTGTGCATTTGCATAAGTCATGAATGGATTGATTATGTGTGGGAAATTGTGAATGGGATTGATGAGTTGATATATATATTGGTGGTAAATGTATTAAGCATGATTGATATGCCTTTGTGATGGATGCATGAATTATGAATTGTTTTGTTTTGTATTTGAATTATGGTATACGTTGTGGTGAGAATGTTTTGCATGCGTATTTCATGTTATTACATAATTGTATGCAACTATATTATAATTGTGTTTCTCACACTTCTGCTATTTTGAATGCTCTATGAGGCATTGCAGATTAGATGCTGAAGGTCTTTTTGTGAAGATTATGTCTTCATTCTTTTGTCGGTCGGCTCTGATATGTGGCACCGGGTAGTCGGGGAGATCGTAATGTGATTATGTGTATATATATCCTTTTGGATTTTACATGTATGACTCTGTATATGACAGACAAACTTTTATGTTTATATATGAGATTTCAGTAGCAGATTTTCTGCTTTTATTCTGTATCTGAATTGTGGGTCTTAGGAACTGAGTTCCTCTGTTTATGTTGCTACCTAATTGTTACATATCTATATGAGCAGGTTATTATAATTCATTACTTTGATGTGACACTCCCGTCTATGCCATGAATGTTTTAATTATACTCTGATTATTTGTTATCGCTTTAATTACTCAGGGTATAGATTGGGGGTGTCACATTAAGTGGTATCAGAGCCAGTCCGTGTCGGTCATTTTGACCAAGTTGTTTGTTGTGCGACAGTTGTGTTCTGTCGAGCTGATTGTTTAACCATAGTTACTGTTATTGAATATGAACAAAATATGGCTGGTAGGAATGTTGTTGTTCTTGCTGCTGCTATGCAAGCTATGGCTCAGGCTGTGCGAAATACACCTAATTCTGGTGGGAATGATGAGTTCAGGAAGAACAAACCGCCTATCTTCAAAGGAAGATATGATCCTGATGGTGCTCAGATTTAGCTTAAGGAGATTTAAAGAATCTTTCGAGTGATGGACTGTGCTGAGGAACAGAAGGTGAGACTGGGTACTCACATGTTAAAGGAGGAGGATGATGATTGGTGGGTTAGTACGCGTCATGTGTGGGAAGCTACAGGTGAAGTTGTCACTTGGGCTTTGTTTAGCAGTGAGTTTTTGAGGAAGTATTTTCCTAAAGATGTTAGAGGAAAGAAAGAAATAGAGTTCTTGGAGTTGAAACAGGGTAACATGTCTGTTACTGATTACACTGCTAAGTTTGTGGAGCTTGTTCAGTTTTATCCACATTATGCTGAAGCAACTGCGAAGTTTTCCAAATGTGTGAAGTTTGAGAACGGGTTGCGTCCCGAGATCAAACAGGCAATTGGTTATCAAAGAATTAGGAGGTTTTCAGATTTGGTGGATTGTTGTAGAATTTATGAGGAGGATAGCAAAGCTCGTTCTACTCATTATAAGAGTGTGAACGAAAGGAAAGGAAAGCAACTGTTTCATGGTGGTCCTTATGTGGCACCAGCTGACAAGGGAAAGCAAAGGGCTAATTTTGCTAAAAGGCCAAGTGGGGGAGGTATGTATAATCCTCTGAGATGTTTTAAGTGTGGTGACTTAGGACATCGTCAGTTTGAATGTAGAAAGGATATGAGGAAGTGTTCCAATTGCGGAGGTATAGGACATGTAAGAACTGATTGCAAGTGGAATGGGGTGAAGTGTTTCAACTGTGGTGAATCTGGTCATATTAGTACGAGGTGTCCGAAACCAAAGCAAGCTCAAGCTAGAGGGAAAGTATTTGCATTGGCAGGAACTCAACCTACTAGTGCATATCATCTGATCAGAGGTACTTGTTTTATTAATAGTACGCCTTTAGTTGCTATTATTGATACTGGAGCGACTCATTCGTTTATTTCGTCTGAGTGTGCGCGGCGTTTGAATCTTTTGTTGTCGTCGATGGGTGGAGAGATGGTTATCGATACTCCAGCATTGGGGTCGGTAACTACTTCTCTGGTTTGTTTAAGTTGTCCTTTGACCATTTATGGTAAGGCTTTTGCTATGGATTTGGTGTGTCTGCCGTTGAAGGGTTTAGACGTAGTTCTGGGAATGAATTGGTTGCAGTTCAATCGAGTTCATATCGATTGTTATCATAAGTTGGTAAGATTTCCATCTCTTGAAGAAGACGAGGAATCAAGTTTCTTATCTACCAAAGAGTCGAAGAAACTTTTGGCGGATGAAGCTCAGTTGTTCGGGTTGTTTGCATCGTTGACTGTGGATATTCAAGTTGCAATTGATGTGTTTCTAGTCGTGTGTTATTTTCCAGAGGTGTTTTCGGAGGATATTTCTGATGTGCCGCCAGAAAGAGAGGTGGAGTTTTCTATAGATCTAGTTCCTGGTACTAGACCTGTATCTATGGCACCATATCGTATGTCGGCATCTGAGTTGGTTGAGCTGAAGAAGCAGTTGAATGAATTGTTAGAAAAGAGGTTTGTGAGGCCGAGTGTATCGCCTTGGGGTGCTCCAGTTTTATTGGTGAAGAAGAAAGATGGAAGTATGTGATTGTGTATTGATTATCGCCAGCTGAATAAGGTGACGATTAAGAATAAGTATCCTCTTCCGAGAATTGATGATTTGATGGACTAGTTGGTAGGTGCGTGTGTGTTTAGTAAAATTGATTTGAGGTCAGGCTATCATCAGATTAGAGTGAAGGAGGAAGATATTCAGAAGACGGCTTTTAGGACACGATACGGACATTACGAATATTCCGTGATGCCGTTCGGGGTTTCTAATGCGCCGGGAGTGTTTATGGAGTATATGAATCTCATTTTCCATGAGCATTTGGATCAATTTGTTGTTGTGTTTATTGATGACACCTTGATTTATTCTAAGTCTCGGGAGGAACATGCGGAACATTTGCATATTGTATTGCAAATTTTGAAGGAAAAGAAACTTTATGCCAAGTTGTCCAAGTGTGAGTTCTGGTTGTCAGAAGTGAGTTTTCTTGGGCATGTGATTTCAGGTAATGGTATTGCTGTGGATCCATCCAAAGTATATGCAGTTCTACAATGGGAGGATCCTAGATCTGTTACTGAAATTAGAAGCTTTTTGGGTTTAGCTAGATATTATCGAAGATTCATTGAAGGCTTTTCCAAGTTAGCACTTCCATTGACCCAGCTGACTTGTAAAGGTAAAGCGTTTATTTGGGATATTCAGTGTGAGGAAAGTTTTAGTGAGCTGAAGAGAAGATTGACTACAGCTCCAATTTTGATCTTACCGAATCCTAGTGAACCGTTTGTGGTGTATTGCGATGCGTCTTTGAGTAGTTTAGGTGGAGTGTTGATGCAAGAAGGTAAGGTTGTGGCTTATGCTTCGAGACAATTGAGGGTTCATGAGAAGAATTATCCTACTCGTGATTTGGAATTAGCTGCGGTGGTTTTTGTATTGAAAATTTGGAGACATTATCTCTACGGTGCAAGATTCAAAGTCTTTAGTGATCATAAGAGTTTAAAATACTTGTTTGATCAGAAAGAGTTGAATATGAGGCAACGAAGATGGTTGGAATTTTTGAAGGACTACGATTTTTGCTTGAATTACCATCTTGGTAAAGCTAATGTGGTAGCCGATGCGTTAAGCCGGAAATCTTTGCATATGTCTGCTTTGATGGTTAAAGAGTGAGAACTTTTGGAAGAATTTAGAGATTTGAGTTTGGTGTGTGAATTGACATCTGATAGCGTGAGGCTTGGTATGTTAAAGGTCACTAATGATTTTCTGTTGACCGTTAGCGAGAAACAGAGGCTGGATGTGAAATTTGTTGATTTGATGACGGTTGGAGGTAAAGGTGTGAATGGTGAATTTAAAATGGATGATCAGGGTGTTTTGAGATTTCGTGGTAGAATTTGTATTCCTGATGATTCGGAACTGAAAAATATGATTTTAGAGGAAGGACACCAGAGTAGTTTGAGTATACATTCGGGAGCTAATAAAATGTATCAAGATTTGAAGAAGATCTTTTGGTGTTCCGAATTGAAGAGAGATGTGGCTCAGTTTGTTTATGTGTGTTACACGTGTCAGAAGTCAAAGGTAGAACATCAGAAGCCTAGTGGATTATTGCAACCGTTGGATATTCCTGAGTGGAAATGGGACAGCATTTCTATGGATTTTGTGACAAGGTTGCCGAATACTCAGAGGGGACATAATGCCATTTGGGTGATTGTGGATAGGCTAACTAAATCGGCGCATTTCATTCCGATTGACATCAGTTTTTCTTTGGAGAGGTTGGCTGAGATTTATATCCGTGTGATTGTGAGATTACATGGTGTTCCGTTGTGTATTGTTTCAGATCGAGATCCGAGGTTTACTTCCAGATTTTGGGAAAGTTTGCAAAAGACGTTAGGTTCCAAGTTGAGATTGAGTTCTGCTTATCATCCTCAGACAGATGGTCAGACCGAGAGAACTATTTAGTCATTGGAAGATTTGTTGAGAGCTTGTGTTCTTGAGCAAGGTGGTGCTTGGGATAGTTATCTTTCGTTGGTTGAGTTCACGTATAACAACAGTTTCCATTCGAGTATTGGAATGGCACCTTTTGAAGCATTGTATGGAAGAAGATGTCGAACACCTTTGTGTTGGCATGAATCTGGTGAGAGTTCAGTGGTTGGACCGGAGTTAGTTCAACAAACTACGGAAAAGGTGAAACTTATTCGTGAGAAGATGAAGGCTTCTCAGAGTAGGCAGAAGAGTTATCATGATCGAAGGAGGAAAGATCTTGAGTTTCGGGAAGACGATCATGTATTTTTGAGAGTTACGCCGGTGACGGGTGTGGGACGTGCATTGAAGTCGAATAAGCTTACTTCTCGGTTTATTGGTCCTTATCAGATATCCGCGAGAGTGGGTGCTGTGGCTTATCGGGTGGCGTTGCCACCGAATCTTTCGAATTTACATGATGTGTTCCATGTTTCACAGCATCGGAAGTATGTTCCAGATCCGTCACATGTGATTCTGATGGATGAGGTTGAGGTAAGGGAGAACCTTACGGTTGAGGCATTACCGGTGAGGGTTTTGGATCGCGAGTTAAAGCGGTTAAGGGGCAAATATATTGCGCTTGTGAAAGTAGCGTGGGGAGGCGCTGCCGAGGGCAATTTGACTTGGGAGTTGGAGAGTCGGATGCAGGAATCGTATCCGGAGTTGTTCGTCTCAGGTAATATTTTCGAGGACGAAAATTTCTAAGTGGGGGAGAGTTGTAACGCCCTGGTTTTTGTTAGATTTATTTAATCGAGTCGATTTAATTATTTTTGTTTTTATATTATTTTATTCTTGGTTCTTATTTGGTAAATATGTTATGTTTATCGTTATTATGTTTTATCGCGTTTTGGGAGCGTTTGCAAGAAAATTGAGTGTAGGGGTATTTTGGTCATTTTGCTTGGTTAGATATTATTGTTTTTCTTAAAATAGAAACATAGAGATTAGAAAGAGAGAAAAAGAAGTTTAAGAGAAAAAGAGAGTGAGAAGAAGAAAAAGAGGAAAACTTGAAGTTTAAGAAATCGATTCAACCGACACTTCAAAGCACGATTAATCGGGTAAGGATGCGAAACTCGGTTATTATATGCTTGTGTATGAATATGTATGTGTGTGTTTGAATGTTTACTTGTTTTTCATAGTTTTTCAATTCTAGGTTGAAATGAGAAAAATGAATAGAAATTGATGTTTTCACGGTTGGAAATCGATATGAATCACGTAGTATGATCGTATTATATGTATGAACATTGTTGATACTTGGTTTGATTGATTGAAAACATTTTGGTTGGGAAAAGTTGAATGTTGGGGTTTGGAAGCCATGAGGAGCGTAGAAACAGAATTCTGGTTCTGGTGCGATTCGCCAGGCGAATCAGAATTCGCCAAGCGAATCAGGTCTTGCCGCAGCTTCGCCAGGCGAAGTGCTGGCGAAGAGGGATTCGCCAGGCGAAATTCTAATTCGCCAGGAAAATCTGGCAGTTTTTCAATAAATTCTTTTCTTTGAAAATTCATAACTTTTGATCCGTAACTCGGATCGAGACGTTCTTAATACCGCTGGAAAGCTAATGAGATGTTCTTTCTTATAAAAATGGTTTTGAGATTAGTGGCCGATATAATTGTGTCGGGAATTTGGAAACGTGTCATTTTGTCGACTTTTACTGTCGTAATTGTGTGCGATTGATGTGTTATCATGCGATATGCTTTTGATATATAACGTATAGCTTGTGTGCTGTTATATGATGTGAATGCATGTGATGAAATGTTGTGATGATGGTTTGTGGCCTTATGGAAAATAAATGCCTTGTTTTGGGTTTGATTGCAATGCATGATTATTGATGTCGAGATGGTTCACATGGTTATATATGTATATGCATTTGATTGTCATGAGTCATTAGTATGCCATGCATCATGATATGCACCTTGTGATGTCGTGTGTCCTTGTGGGGTGTGAGCGACGAAACGATTCCAGAGGGAATCTGCTGTAACGGTCGTGAGCCTTATACAAAGAGGACCTAAAGCGACGTTATAGACGATCGTGAGCCTTATACAAAGAGGACCTAAAGCGATCGGATCGCGAGCCTTATACAAAGAGGACCTAAAGCGATCCATAAACGTCATGAGCCTTATACCAAGAGGACCTAAAGCGACGGGGAACATCATTTTCCCGACAGGGAGTTACACTAAGTAACAAGCGATGGTTCCAGTAATTACTGAGTGAATTAATGATGATGAGAATGATGGATGGAATGGTATCGCATGCATAGAGTAGTTGTGTCAGTCTCTGTGCATTTGCATAAGTCATGAATGGATTGATTATGTGTGGGAAATTGTGAATGAGATTAATGAGTTGATATATATATTGGTGGTAAATGTATTAAGCATGATTGATATGCCTTTGTGATGGATGCATGAATTATGAATTGTTTTGTTTTGTATTTGAATTATGGTATACGTTGTGGTGAGAATGTTTTGCATGCGTATTTCATGTTATTACATAATTCTATGCAACTATATTATAATTGTGTTTCTCACCCTTCTGCTGTTTTGAATGCTCTATGAGGCATTGCAGATTAGATGCTGGAGGTCTTTTTGTGAAGATTATGTCTTCATTCTTTTGTCGGTCGGCTCTGATATGTAGCACCGGGTAGTCGGGGAGATCGTTATGTGATTATGTGTATATATATCCTTTTGGATTTTACATGTATGACTCTGTATATGACAGACAAACTTTTATGTTTATATATGAGATTTCAGTTGCAGATTTTCCGCTTTTATTCTGTGTCTGAATTGTGGGTGTTAGGAACTGAGTTCCTCTGTTTATTTTGTTACCTGATTATTGCATATCTATATGAGCAGGTTATTATAATTCATTACTTTGATGTGACGCTCCCGTCTATGCCATGAATGTTTTAATTATACTCTGATTATTTGTTATCGCTTTAATTACTCGGGATATAGATTGGGGGTGTCACAGTCCACACTAATCCAGTTCTACGATCCGGTCTATCACAGTTTCACATTCCCAGATTATCAGCTAGCACCAACGTTGGAGGAGTATTCTCACTTGACTGATCTGCATATCACTGATCAGGCTCCCTTTTCTGGACTGGAAGAAATTCCAAAGGATCAAACTATTGCAAGAGCAATTTGTTTGGATGAGTCAGAGGTCAGGACTCACATGACCACTAAGGGTGGAATCCAGGGTTTGCCAGCCCAGTTCTTGACAAAGAAAGCTCTATACTTTGCTAGTATAGGGAACGTGGCTGCTTTTGAGAGCATCTTTGTTTTGCTCACCTACAGGTTATTTTTGTTTCCTAACATCGATAACTTTGTAAATATCAACGCCATTAAGATTTTTCTGATTGGAAACCCTGTACCGACCTTACTCGCAGATGCGTGTCATTCGGTACACTTAAGGAATTTATACAGTGGAGGAATGATCACGTGCTGTGTACCCCTGCTATACAAATGGTTCACTTCCCATTTGCCCAAGTCTGCTGCATTCTGGGATCAAAAGAATATTTTAATTTGGTCGCAGAGAATCATGTCTCTTACCAACTCTGACATCGATTGGTACAATCAAATCTATGACGGTATCAGAATCATTGACCGTTGTGGAAATTTCCCAAATGTACCCCTTATAGGAACTAAGGGGGGAATCAACTATCATCCGGTGTTAGTTCATCGTCAATTTGGATACCCGATGAGGCATATCCCACGTAATGCTCATCTGGAAGGTCTTTTCTTCAAGGAAGGAGAAAATGACAGGGCACTAAAGACGAAAATAGTGCATGCCTGGAAACACGTTCATAGAAAAGGACGAGAGTCTCTAGGAAAACCGGACTGTGTCTCGGTGGAACCTTATCTCCACTGGGTACAAACTAGAGCTCTCAAGTTGAGGATGCCTTACCCTCGCCAGGAAGTTCTTCCATTAAGGGACTATGCCCTTTATTTTATGTTTGAGATGAAAAAACTTCAGGTTACTCTCAGCAAAGTTCAGCAGGAGAAGAGGTCTTGGAGAAACAAGTACCGTATTCTCAATGTGGAGTGCAAGAAAATACAACAACTGTTGAGAGAAAAGGATGCTATGATTGAGATTTTAGAGCAACACGCTGTAGAGAATCAAGAAGACCAAAGGAGTTTGCTTGCTCCTTTCACTTGGCAAAGGAATGACAACCCGACAGCGGCCCAAGAGCCCCGGTCAAAGAAAAGGAAAATACCAGAACCAGCACCTGAGCTCTCCTCAGAGAGGACTCAGGACCCATTAGCTTAGATTTCCTTTCGCAGCACTATGTAAATTACTGTATTTCCATTTTCGCAATCCTTTGAATTCAATAAAACGGGGTTTCCCCACTGTTTGATATTTGCAATCTAATTGTCGAAGTTTACTTTGAATAAACAAAAAAATATATATACAAAAATTAATATAATCATTGCATATCATTCATCATTCTCGCATAAACGCATTCTTCTTCCCTGCGAATCTCACGTTTATGTCTCGATTCTAGAGTCAAACTGTCTCATTCGTACAATAATCGGGCCAATCGTCAGAAAAAGATAGATGATCTCGAGGAAGAGAACAGAGAATTGAGAGAAGAGATCAACACTCTGAAAGAGGATCCGAGGAAGCTTCATAACGACATGCAAGCTCTAGCAGAAGCTTAAATGCAACAACAAAGGACTGTGATCTCAGAGATCACATCAACACCCATAGTGGAGAAGTATGATCCTAGGTACAAAATGCCGAAAGATCGTCCATGGGACATGCCACTTAACTATATCCCTGAGGGATATGTTCCGCCGATCACTGAGGATCAAGGAACTGCAGCAGGAGCCGCTAGGCCTGAAGCTTACAAACTTCGGGAAAGCAAAGATGCCAGAGGCATGACAGCAACTCCTGAAGGTTACAAACTTCGGGAGACACTGAGAGTCTCGGCCATAATGACTATACCACCACCCGTGGTACACACTGTCCCGGAAGGACAGATTCCATAGATACCTTCTGGTGGAAACGAAAGTATGTTCGACAGAAAGAATGAGTTCCAGGAATAATTCCTGGAGATGCAGAAAGAACTGCAAGCCCTTCGCGGTCAGGATTTATTTGGAAAGGACGCCGCAGACCTTTGTTTGGTCCCCAATGTGAAAGTTCCGCATAAATTCCAAGTACCCGATTTTGAAAAGTACAAGGGTAACTCTTGCCCTCAAAGCCATTTGGTGATGTACGCTCGGCGAATGTCATCTCAGACAAAGAACCAGGAGCTACTAATTCACTACTTTCAGGATAGTTTAACCGGTGCCGCATTAAAATAGTACATGGGCTTAAACCGCGCTACGATCGGCACGTTCAGAGATCTTGGCGCTGCTTTTGTCCAACAATATAAATACAATTTGGACATGGCACCGAATAGAGATCAGCTCAGATCGATGTCACAAAAGGACAAGGAAACCTTTAAGGAGTATGCTCAGAGATGGCGTGAAATTGCCGCTCAGATTTCTCCACCTCTGGAGGAAAAAGAGATGACAAAGATCTTCTTAAAAACCCTGAGCTTATTTTAATACGATAGAATGGTTGCCAGTGCGCCCAGCGACTTCACCGAAATGGTGGGCATGGGAGTTCGTCTTGAGGAAGCGGTCTGGGAAGGACGTTTAGTTAAAGACGCTGGATCATCAAGCAGTACAAAACGATATGGTAGTGCTCTCCCTAAGAAAAAAGAGCAAGATATTGGGAATATCTCTCTCGGAAAGCAAAGGCAACGTTACCAACCAGTAGCAGCCATAACTCCTGCTATCAACCCCGCGCCTGTTCCTACCTATCAACCTCAGGTTGCGCAGAGCCAACCGAATCAACAACAATATCAGCAAAGGACACAACAACCTCTTCAGCAGGCCCGTCCCCCGTACAATAACAACCGTACAACGTGACTACCAGGGTTTGACCCTATACCCATGTTGTACGCAGAACTATTTCCGTTACTACTGGTCAAGGGGCACGTCCAAACTAAGTCTCCTCTTACAGTACCGGAAAATCCGCCTTTTTGGTTCAAAACAGATCAGACTTGTCCTTACCATCAAGGAGGGCCAGGGCATAACATAAAAAACTGTCTCAGTTTCAAATCCGATGTGCAAAAACTTATTAGGAGCGGGGTCTTATCTTTCAAAGATACGTATCCGAATGTTCTCACGAACCCGCTGCCTTAACACGAGAAAGCTGCGGTAAATTTGATAGAGGGAGAGTCTAACAAAATCTATCAAATTTATGATGTACTCTTATTAAGGGCCAATCTGGTCAAGATGCATCGCAGACAGAGCGGGTATGGCCATATACCACCTCACAATTATCACCAGTGTGATATTTGCTCTAAAAACAATCAAGGATGTTCTGTGGTGCAATTAGCTCTACAAGAACAATTGGATCTCGGGTGGATCTAAGAGAATCGAGTTCGTGGAGTCAACATGACCTATACAAATTCCAACATCATTCAGAACCACGACATCCATTCAATGAATGTTAACTTGGTGGCAATGCACTCAAGGCAAAGCCAGTATCATAACCTGCCGCAGCACGATTATAATTCCTGTCTGACTTGCTCGGTAAACAAACAAGGATGCTTTTTTGTACAAGAGGCCCTCCAGCGTTAGATGGATCTTGGGTGGATCCAGGACTACCATGATAGAAATCCTTATCAGATCAACATGATTCAAATCTTTGATATTCGTCTGATGAATACCAGCTTGGTGGAATTACACGTCAAGCAAGTCCAACTTGGTTTTCTCACTTCGCATAGTTATCAGAACTGTAAAGGATGTTGTGAGAGTAACCAAGGGTGCGCTCTCGTTCAAAGAACTTTACAACACTTGTTAAACCATTGGTGGCTTCCGATCTATCTAGATGAAGACACACAACAAATCAGTGTGCTTAATAGGAACCCTACTCGGCGTCAAAGTCAGGATGTCCGATCTATGGAAACTGACCTGGTAAGGTTGCACTGCATTCAAAGTGGACGTGGCCAAGTGCCACCACACAACTATGAACGCTGTAGAGTCTGCTCGGAGAATAACCAAAGATACTACCTTGTGCGGGCAGCTCTTCAAGGTTAGTTGGATCGTAAAGAGATTCACCCATGTCCAAGTTCTGAGCCAAT
The DNA here is from genome assembly GCA_022829125.1 of Lathyrus tuberosus. NCBI lineage: Eukaryota > Viridiplantae > Streptophyta > Magnoliopsida > Fabales > Fabaceae > Lathyrus > Lathyrus tuberosus. The sequence continues at coordinate 20,328,687 of JALAZF010000006.1, forward strand.
CAACTGGATGCCAGACTACTTCGCTGATCAAATCAAAGACGTTGTCATAATCTCTGATCATTAATAGAACAAGGATGTTTGTACAATCGTCCCTCTACTGGACGAATCAAAGGTTCCTAGCCAGGAACTGATTAAAGTTACCTACGACAGTCAGAAAAATCAGAAGGCTCCTGTAGTTATCTATCTGCCGGGACCATTACCGTATGAATCAGCTAAGGCGGTCCCTTACAAATACGGTGCAACAATAATTGAGAATAGAAAGGAAATTCCATTACCCTCCGTCGTGAATATTGCAGACATCAGTCAGGTAACACGGAGCGGTCGAATCTTCAACCGAGGAGTTGGAGAACCTAACAAAGAAATGGAATTTCTGACAGAAGCTCCGGATCCACCAGTCGGTCAATCCAGTAATCCCGACCTTTCAAAGAACGATGATGAAATGCTGAAGCTCATCCAAAGGAGTGAATACAACATTGTTGATCAGCTGCTACAAACTCCTTCGAAGATCTCTGTGCTATCACTTTTACTCAATTCCGAAGCCCACAGAGAGGCTCTACAGAAAGTCTTAGAGCAGGCCTTTATGGAACACGATGTGTCAATAAGACAGTTCGATAGTATCATCTCTAACATCACTTCCTGCAACAACTTAAGATTCAGTGATGAGGATTTTCCAGAGGAGGGCAAAAGTCATAACATGGCCTCAATATCACAGTTAACTGCCAGGACGATGCTTTAGCCAGCGTACTGGTAGATACCGGATCGGCTCTGAACGTTATTCCAAAGTCCACTTTAATGCGACTATCATTCAAAGGACCCCTGATGAGGGGGAGTGAGGTTATCGTTAAAGCCTTTGACGGATCTCAAAAAGCAGTTATCGGCGAAGTCGACCTTCCCATAACTATCGATCCTCACACTTTCCTAATCACTTTCCAGGTCATGGACGTCCGGGCAGCGTACAGCTGTTTATTAGGAAGACCTTGGATACACCAGGCTGGGGCAATCACTTCGACGCTGCACCAGAAACTAAAGTTTGTCAAGAATGATCAACTCGTCACGGTCTATGAGAACAAGCCTTGATCATGAGTAACCTGTCATTATCTACTTGTGTAGAACCCGAGGAGGTTGTTGGAACCCAGTTCCAAGCACTTTCGGTGAGCAACGAGAATCAATCAGTGAAAGGAGCCTCGATTTCCTCATACAGAGATGCTCTCGAAGTGATCAAAAATAACAATACAAAAGGATGGGGACAGCTTGTCATTCCTACTGATAATAAAACAAAGAAGGGTCTTGGTTTTTCTGCAACATGTACCCAGACAACTACTAACGATGAAAGTCTTCATCCCATTCAGGACTTCTTCCACAGTGGAGGTTTCCTTCACCCAGTGCCTCAAGCAGTCAATACCATCAACGAGGGAGATCCCTCCGATACAGAGGAAAAGTGGAAGTCCTATCTTAACAAGGACGGTTATATGTCTCAGGAAGAGGTGCCTATGCCATTTTGTTATCCCGCACAAAGTCCGAGATTTATACCAAGGTCAGATGTCAAAATGATATACGGAGATTGTGATCCGGAAGGATGCCTTGCTCCACCAAACTCATTAGAGGAGGACACTCTGATGAAGGACAACTTTGACCACGACTATTATGGCCCAATGGATGGCCTGCCTATCTGGCAACCGTACCCAAGAGACTTGGGGCAAGAAAATCAGCCGAACAATAAAAATCAGCTGAGCGTCATTGAAAAATATACCTGCATCCCACCATGTCATAGGATCAACACTCAGGTCATTCAGAAAATATCCAGCACGACGATGAATTTGCAACGTTCGCCGGACTAGAATTCATTAACTGTGCTTTTCCTGAGGTCAACGTCATCGAGAAAGATGACTCCTCCAGTTACACAGAAGTGTGGGACACCTTAGGACAACCGAGTGGAAAATACGACTATATGGTCAAGTACACCGCTCCTGAGAGCTCTCGCATCAGGCTCGAAGACATCCAGCTAATTGGATGGGGAGATTTGCCTGAGAGCACAAATACTATGCAAAATACAACTGAGGAATCCTCCTACGGCGACTCTGCCTGGGAGACAGATTCCAATGATCCTGTTCCACCAGAAATCAGTGTTATTTCTGAAGACAAATCAAGGAAGGTACCAGACTTTGTGATTTACCGAGGAGTTCACCGCCAATGGATCGTTGTCGATATTCCGAAGATTGTTCATAAGTCAAAGTAATTGTCGTCTTTATCTTAACCTTTCACCCTGCCCAGGTGAAACAGATGTTTTGATAGGGCTCACTTTCTGTAATTATCCCTCTTCGCTTCGCCCAAATCGTCAGAGTTTTGTTTTATAGGGCTGTAGTTTCAAGAATCTACTTGTCCATAAATAAAATAACGTCGTTCTGTAATCTCCGCATTAATTGCTATTTTCTCTTTTCGCTTTTCTTAGAAAATGGTAATCCTACAAAACAATTTAAAATAAACAAGTAGTTTTCAAAAAAAAATACACTGCACACACTTGCATTTTCTCTATCTCTTCTAAACACAAATCATACCGTCATGCAGATTGCTTATTTTAAACCCCATTGAAACATACGATCTAATTCCTTCTCCAACTTTGAGTTCCCAGTATTTGGGGCTGAAGAAGAAGTTGACGACGAAATTCCAGAAGAGATCTCCCGACTGCTCAAACAGGAGGAAATGTCCATTGAACCTCACAAAGAGCCGTTGGAAACGGTCAACTTGGGTTCAGAAGAAGAGAGAAAAGAAATCAGGATTGGGGCACTGCTCAGTCCAACTGTCAAAGAAAGTTTCATAAAGCTTCTCAAAGAGTTTCCCGATGTATTCGCTTGGTCCTATCAGGACATGCCAGGGTTGGATACCAGCATCGTGGAACATCATCTACCGTTGAAATCAGAATATCCGCCAGTAAAATAGAGGTTGAGACGGACTCACCCGGACATGGCCATCAAAATCAAGGAGGAGGTACAGAAACAGATTGACGCGGGTTTTCTCGCCACCTCAGAATATCCTCAATGGTTAGCCAACATAGTACCCGTTCCAAAAAAGGATGGAAAGGTCAGAATGTGTGTCGATTACAGAGATCTAAACAAGGCTAGTCCAAAGGATGACTTTTCTTTACCACACATTGACATGCTGGTTGACAGTACAGCAAAGTTCAAAGTTTTCTCCTTCATGGATGGATTCTCGGGCTATAATCAGATAAAAATGGCGCCGAAAGACATGGAGAAAACTTCATTTATCACCCCATGGGGCACCTTTTATTACAAGGTAATGCCGTTTGGTTTGAAGAACGCCGGGGCAACCTATCAAAGGGCCATGACTACTCTTTTTCATGACATGATACACGAGGAAATCGAGGTATATGTCGATGACATGATTGCCAAATCTAAAACAGAAGAGGAGTATGTGACCCACCTGTCAAAGCTATTCGAGCGGCTGAGAAAATACAAACTCCGCTTGAATCCCAATAAGTGCACATTCGGTGTACGTTCAGGGAAACTTTTAGGGTTCATCGTCAGCTAGAAAGGAATTGAGGTTGATCTTGACAAGGTCAAGGCCATTCAAGAAATGCCTTCTCCAAAGACTGAAACACAAGTCAGGGGATTCCTGGGATGTTTCAACTATATTTCTAGATTCATATTCCTCATGACCGCGACATGCGCGCCAATTTTCAAATTACTCAAAAAGAATCAGGGCTGTGTTTAGACAGAAGACTGCTAAACTGCCTTCGACAGTATCAAGGAATACCTATTGAACCCACCGATTCTATCACCTCTAGTGGAAGGAAGACCACTGATCATCTACCTAACAGTCTTGGAAGACTCAATGGGTTGTGTACTTGGCCAACAAGACGAACCTAAAAGGAAAGAGTCTGCCATTTACTATTTAAGCAAGAAGTTCACCGACTGCGAGACTCTGTGCACTATGCTTGAGAAAACTTGTTGCGCTCTGGCTTGGGCAGCCAAACGTCTTCGCCAGTATATGATTTGTCACACTACTTGGTTAATCTCTGAAATGGATCCAATCAAGTATGTCTTTGAAAAACCCACTCTCACGGGAAGGATAACCCATTGGCAGATGTTGTTATCAGAATACGACATTGAGTACCATGCTCAAAAAGCCGTAAAAGGAAGTGTTTTAGCCGATCATTTGGCCCATCAACCGATTGACGATCAAGAATCAGTCGAATTTGACTTCCCAGATGAAGATGTCATGTATTTGAAAATGAAAGATTGTGATGAACCGCTACCCAGTGAAGGGCCAGAACCAGGTTCCCAATGGGGACTAATCTTTGACATAGCTGTCAATCATTACGGAAACAAAATTAGGGCAATCATCATAACACCTCAGGGTACCCACATTCCTTTCACTGCCCGACTAACATTCAAGTGTACAAACAACGAGGCCGAATACAAAGCTTGTATCATGGGTCTCGAAGAAGCGATTGACTTAAGGATTAAGGACTTGGATGTATATGGCGACTCAGCCCTGGTTATTAATCATATCAAAGGAGATTGGAACACATACCAATCAGGACTGATTCCTTACAAAGATTACATGAGAAGGTTGTTACCATTCTTCAACCGAATCGAGTTTCATCATATCCCTCATGAAGAGAATCACATGGCTGATGTATTAGCCACTCTCTCTTCCATGATTAGTGTAGGTCAATGGAATGACGTACCTAAGATCGACGTAATGTTCTTTAAATGGCCCGCTTACATTTTCACGATTGAAGCAGTCATAGACAACAACCCTTGGTATCACGATATCAAATGCTTCCTTCAGAAACAAGAGTACCCACCTGGGGCATCCAGAAAAGACAGAAAGACTCTCAGGAGACTGGCTGTCAGCTTCTTTCTAAGCGGTGATACACTCTATAAGAGGAACTTTGACATGGTCTTGCTTCGATGTGTAGACAGGCCAGAAGCAAACATGTTGATAAAAGAAATTCATGAAGGATCCTTTGGCACTCATACGAACGGATACACAATGGCGAGAAAAATTCTGAGGGCAGGGTACTATTGGTTAACAATGGAATCCGATTGCTACAAGTACATGAGGAGGTGTCACAAGTGTCAGATATACTCCGACAAAATTCATGTACCGCCATCACATCTCAAAGTTCTCTCTTCCCCGTGGCCTTTTTCCATATGGGGAATCGACATGATTGGCTTGATCGAACCTAAGGCTTCAAACGGACATCGGTTCATCCTTGTAGCAATTGACTATTTCACCAAGTGGGTCGAAGCTGCGTCATTCGCCAATGTAACCCGACAAGTGGTGGTCCGATTTATCAAAAACAATATCATTTGCCGTTATGGTGTTCCAAGCGAGATCATTACTGATAATGGATCTAACTTGAACAACAAGATGATGAAAGAGTTGTGTGCAGAGTTCAAGATCGAACATCATAACTCATCTCCCTACCGACCCAAGATGAACGGAGCGGTAGAAGCGGCTAACAAGAACATCAAGAAGATTGTTTAAAAAATGGTTGTAACCTACAAAGATTGGCACGAGATGCTACCCTTTGCTCTTCACGGTTATCGCACATCTGTCCGCACTTCAACAGGGGCAACCCCTTTCTCTCTAGTATATGGTATGAAGGCAATGCTTTCCATAGAAGTAGAGATCCCATCGATCCGGGTATTGATGGAGACCAAGCTAACAGAGGCTGAATGGTGTCAAAATCGACACGACGAACTAAACTTGATCGAAGAAAAGCGAATAACGAAACTATGTCATGGTCAGTTGTATCAATAAAGGATGAAGAAGACGTTTGACAAAAAGGTCTGACCCCGCGTCTTCAGAAAAGGAGACCTCGTGCTCAAGAAGATACAATCATTCCTCACTGATTCCCGGGGCAAATGGACTATGAATTACGATGGCCCATATGTGGTCAAGAATGCCTTCTCAAGCGGTACCTTGAGACTCGCAACCATGGATGGAGAGGAATTTGCCTACCCCACAAATGTTGACGTAGTCAAGAAATACTTCGCCTAAATAAAAAAATAAAAAAAATGTTTCGGTGGATTGAAAACCCGAAAGGGCGGTCCAGGCAAAAATTAGAGACATAAGCAAAAATCATCCCGATGGATTGGAAATCTCAAAGTATGATCCAAGCAAAAGTTAGGGATAGTGGCAAGTAACTATGTCCAACAGAGGCAAGTCCCTCAGCAGCAGTTACATCATACATCGAAGGAAATCTCGATCAAGGTCATCTTTGACAGAAGCTCAGGATGCCCAGAATTCAAAGTTGGTAAAAGGATAGTGGTCTTTATGTTTCAATGTAGCCCTTTTCCCTTAAATTACCATTTTCTAAACTTTGTACATACTCTATGGAATCACGCGCTTGGCTGATTTCCCTCCTATCAATAAAATTTGAGCCCTCGTGCTTTTGTTTGCAATTCTTATTTGTTTTAGCTTTATAGAACGACATTTTAACATGATCAGCGATTCTTGAAATAAAACAAAAATGAATTTACTTGTCAAACTTTTTCTGCTTTTAAAATAAAGACGGCAATTTCTTTTGACTGTTGAACATCGAAAGAACATCGATTGTTTATCCTGAAGTAATCGAGCCTTGAAGTGCAGAGTATTCCATTTGACATCCTCGGCCGAGTTCTTACCTCCTAAGTCCGACCAACGGTTATTCCCCGCAGGGACTATCTCTCCTAAGCAAGGCAAAATTGCTATCGTGAACAAGTGATACTTTACATCTCCCACTGTGACCGAGTATCCAGTTATGTTCATCTACTAGTCTGTATGTCGTGTCAGTTGTGTCAGCATATACATACATACATCATGCATTGTTAATTTACATTCATAATCATGTTGCATCACCAGCACTCTAGTCGGTCTTATCCCCTAGTGATAACGGTCCTCTCAATCGAGTTGTCAGCTCTTTCCTAGTCAGGAGGGGAACTATCTAAACGATCTCTCCTCCAGTTTATTTCTGGATTAGAGACAGTCCTTGACCACTTTGATAACTTGAACCTCTGAAAGGCCAGAGAACCTTCAGCCAACGTGACTCTTCGCCATTGAAGATGATGTCTTCGCTTTCCCGGATTAAGGAAAATCCCCAGAGAAAGCCTCTTAATCAGAGATTCGGAAATACATTAGTTTTTCTCTGAAAAATTCGCTGACGAAAAGGTCATCAGCACCTCAAAATTGGATCACATCGTATGGCATTTCTCCGAGAAGATCCCGAGAAAAGTATGATGAAATACCCCAAGTAGAAACAGTCTCTCGAGGGACTCGTTTTCCCCAGTAGAATCAACAAATGGCGTCTCCCACAGAGAAGTTTGTACACCTCTATGGCTCAGACGAATGGGTTCCCCAGCAAGTCTGACATCAAAACTTTTTCCCATCAAATGGCATCTCCCCAGGAAAATTTGGCGAGAAGTTTGAGGAAAACCGCTATGCATAGCGTCCCTTGGAAAGAAGTTTATTGACAAAAGAAACTGAGACCAGTTCCTTGGTAGGAAACCAGGATCGAGGGGAAGTTTAATTCAGAAACTAAGACCAGTTCCTTGGTAGGAAACCAGGATCGAGGGGAAGTTTACCTTTTCTAAGTATCATTGCTTAGCAAAAGAAGATGAATGTGTAAGCTACCATTCATAATCGCCATCAAAATTTCGGGTATTCCAATATTTAATCCTCTTGCACCCCGAATGCCCGAATAACTTCGCCATTCACACCTTCGGGTCCAAAAAGATTAAATAGGGGCATCCGTCATACCCTAAATTTTGACCACTAAGATTTCTCATCATTGTGCAAATCATCATCACAATATGGGTGTATCATTATGCCTCATTAGTCTCCCCAAAGATGGGTGAGCATTCACTACAAACAATACTTAGGGTTTCAAACCCTCTCAGAGCTCTTAGACAAAGGATCAATCAAGGAATGACATGATCTTCAATTTGTCTAAACCTCTCAAATATCCACAATGGATCAAGAGGACTCCCACAGCAAGAATCAAGCACAAGGTTGCATCATTTAAATCTGGATTTGTAGCTCTCATGACCCTCTACAAAAGCTTCAACTACACCTCACTCCAATTCCTCATGGGTTTTGAGTTATGATTGGGTCAAAATGGCTGAAAACATGAAATGTCATTTTTTCCAACACTTAGTAAAATTTTCACTAAGTCAGAATCTGCCTTCACTTTTTTCCAAATGTAGGGGAATTTTTCACTTGGATCCAAAAGGTATCAAAACAAACTATGATCACACATGTGTTGTATAATATAAGGGCTTTCCAAAATGGCCAAGAACTTCACCAAACTCAATTTGAGCAAGAAGTTATGACAGTGGCAATATGCCTTGCTGCAACTGTCATAACAAGGCAGATTTGGGAGTTTTGCTCGATTTGCTCAAAATTTGCAAAGGGCAAGCAAGTATATCCATTTGAACACCTCAAGGGGAGACCAAGGAGGGACAAACACTGATCCATCAGCCTCCCAAATCTTTGGAACCAAAAGTAGCATGCCAAACCTAGAAATGCCTAAAGAGGGGACAAGACTCCAATTTTGTTTTGGAGCATTCAATGGATGCACCAAGGTGGCATGGACTGAGCCATTTCCAATTGAATTCAGTCAAGACATATCCAAGACCAAGGGAACCAGCAGCCTGTGCCCTAACCTCTAGTCAATGGCTAGAGGAGACTTGAGATTCCAAAGTGCAACCATTGGCCAAACCTCTGCTGCAGTTGCCATTCACTATTGCAGCCAAAAAAAACTTGCTCTACTATAAATAGAGCTCATTTGTGCTCAGTTTAAGTACACCAAAGCACTACAACACTTGCTTTCCTCAAAATCTCTTTCTCTTGGCAAAAATACCTTCTTTAGCAAGGTAACTCTGAGTTTTTGAGTTAGAGAGCAATTCCAACCAAACCAATCACACACACACCTCATAAACATCATATAGAGGTGATCCAAATACTCACAAGTGACCTGTAACACCAAAATCTCAAAGCCACCTCTCAAAACCTCAAAATAGGACTTTTGTGCATTTTTCAAGCCATGTCTTGATTCAGTCACTTTCCAAACCAGATAAGACCTCAAACACACTCCAAATATCATCCTGGAATTGTCCCAAATGGTTCCACACATCTGGAACACCATTTGAGAGAGTTGCTATTTTGGCCACTTTTGCAAGAAAGAGCTCAAACTTGTTCCTGAGGTTTCCAGCTGATTCCAACCATCCTAAAAGCTTCTAAGAGATCATTTGAGGGTGTCCAAAGCATCAAATCATTTCTGGAACAAAGCCCTTAGCAGATTGTACAAAAGCTCCAAAAAGGGGTAAGCATCACAACTTGAATTCTTTGAATCATGTTTTGCTTTGAAGTCCACTAATCATGCATCTCTTATACATGTTATATGTGTTGTGTTTGCACCAATTTATCATGTAATTCACACCTGTACCAAGAGGTAGCACAGAAAATGCAAATCATGGCCTATTTCAAAACCACTATCGAGTTTTTCAGTAGGAGCATGATCTGAAAAAATACCACCACCATTGGATTCCTTGTGAAATTCTAGGTAGGATAGACCTAAATTTTGTCCCAATCCATGGAGAAATGAGAAATTTATGGCCTTCACGTTTCTAACCAAAATGTTGCCTTGCCTTGCCTTGGGCCAGGCCAAAAACAAGGCAAGCCTTGTATATTTGTGGTTGTGTTTCAATCAACGGATGTATCACCACTCCAGTGGTAAGGCGTGCGCTATGTACACAAGAGGTCTGGGGTTCGAATCCCCCTCGCTCCAGACTCTCTTTTTGCTATTTTTTCCACTTTTCTACTATTTTTCATATTATTTTTAATTTGAAAAATTAATAACTCCTTCAATTTTAATTATTTTTCATTGGTTCTTTTTGCAAAAAATCACAAAAATGTTGAAATATTTTATCCCATAAAAAAATGAAATTTGTATTATTTATTTAATATAATTAGTATTTTTGTGAATTAATTCATTTTTAATTGTTTTTAAACATTTAAAAGTGAATATTTACCTTGAAAATCAAAACCAAATGAGTTTTAATTCATCTTGTGATTAAAACCTCATTTTTCAAACCTTAAACAAAAATCACAAGTGGTTTATTCAAACTTATTTGGTTTTTTTTTAATCATTTTATCGATTTTCTTTAAATATTTACTTTTAAAGGAAAACAAATTTAGGGTTTCTTTGATTTCCACCCTCACAAACCTTTTTCAAACACTTTGGGCCTCTAGTAGAGTGTAAGACCCAACCCTTTTTGAAAACCAAAATGATTTGGGCCTCAGTGTATTGTATAAGTTCCGACACCATCAAAAAGTTCGGCGCGATCGTCGCCTTTTTAACAAAAAACTTTTGGGCTTCTAATAGAGTGTAAGACCCAAACCTTTTTTTTTAACCTAAACCTTTTTGGGCCTCAATGCATTGTATAACACCCAGTACGTTAAATAAATCTCGGCGTGATCGCCAGTTCAAAAACAAAATCATCTGGGCCTACCCTCGTGTTATAAGCCCCATTCCTTTTCTTTAAAACACCTTTGGGCCTCTTGAGAGAGTGTAAGACCCATCCCTTTGTACATAAAACCTTTTTGGGCCTCAGTCACTTGTATAAATCCCTGTACAATTTCAAAACAACAGTGAAATCACTGATAAAACCTTGGGCCTCTCCTTGAGTTGTAAGCCCCAACAATCTTTTCAAAGTACTTTCTCCTTTGATTTAGAATATAATATTGTTATCAAAGCTTTCTTTGTTGAGCAAACTAACAAAACAGCATGGAAGCTCTACAACCGAGTAAGTCTTTACCCGCTTTCTTTATCCGCTTTCATATATATACAACTGTATTGTGGGGCTGCTCATTGTAAGTCTTCTTTCACATCCTTTTATATACTTGTCAAATATCAACTGTGTAATACTAGTATAGTTATTTAGAGTTTTCCCCGGCAACTACGTCTAGCACTAGGTAAAGCCCTGTTGGTCACTCTTAAATACAAACAAAACTAGATCCCCATAGGATTTCCAGATACAGTCTTCCCTCCTCTTGGGGTTAAACAATATGGAGACGTGAAAGGCAGCATTCTCGGTGAACCCTTTCTCAAATTGTCACCCTTAGAAATTGTGAAAGAAACTCTAACTCCCCAGAGATGATCTTTTCTCCGTGAATGGCATCTCTTGAGTTTCTTCCAAATTCTCGGACTTTCCTGGCTTGATCTATTCTCGGTGAATGGCATGTCTTGAACTTCTCGGGGTTTAGGGACCCACGGGCTTCTTAAAAGCATCCCCGCATCCTCTTGGGCGTTGTACAAGGACCCTTCAGTTTCTTAAAAGCTCTCATGCCTTCTATTGGGCTTAGTACAAGGATCCAGAGACCTCTACAGGTATAGGAACAGAACCTAGTCATCAATTTGCTAGAGCTGTCTTTCTGAATCAAGTGTCAGACCAGTTAATGGGTTGACCTTCATCCCTTAACATACCAGCCTTCTATTGGGCATCATACAAAGATCATTCGCTATCTGAGAATCGATTTCTCACAACACCAGTAGATTTGAATAATCTCAATAACCTTTAGATTTCCCATTTCCTCAAAGAACAGGAAATAACCCAGATCCTCTGATCAGTACCAAAGCACAACCTTACCTTTAATCTTTCCCAGCATGGGTCAATTCTGTAAACTCACAGAAATTCTCACCAGAGAAAAGAACTCAACTGTCGCAATACAGTAAAAATTCCAACTCATACTATTTTACTGTCATCAACCCATCGGAGCCTCATGGTATCTGACATCCTTGATAAGAACTGATTTTCTCTTTTATCCAACATACTGGACCTGTCACTAAATTGAAATAGTCACCAGCATAGATAGCCTCCTAATGATTCTCCCCATCGGAGCTAACCTTTTCACACTCTCTTGTTGAGTATAAAAGACTCTCTTGTTCAGTCAAACACTTTAGCCTCCATCTCGGGCTTCATACGAGATAGAAAATACTCTCTTGTTGAGTATAAAAGACTCTCTTGTTGAGTCAAACACTTTTAGCCTCCGTCTTGGGCTTCATACAAGGCACAGCAAAAAAAACTCTCTTGTTGAGTATAAAAGACTCTCTTGTTGAGTCAATTCCCTTTTTGCCTCTGTCTCGGGCTTCATACGAGACACCAAATTACTCTCTTGTTGAGTATGATAGACTCTCTTGTTGAGTCAAACCTTTTTAGCCTCAATCTTGGGCTTTGTACAAGACAGAAAGAACATTTTCCCCAGAAAAGTTAAACTTCCCGCCTGCTCTTAGGCTTTGTATAAAGAAAACCCCGGTTGAGTCAATCAACCTTTTAGCATCAAAGTAATGTCTTGCTCACAACATACAAACATCAACAACTCCTCTTTAGAGATGACAAATTCTCTCTCATCCAACCCTTCAGCTTCATATCTTGGGCTTTGAACAAGATATAAATCACCCCTTTAGCTTCATGTCCTGGGCTTTGAACAAGACACCAAAATAACCTTTTTCCTCCCATAGAATAGGAGGAACTACGATCGCTCTGATTTCCCTGTTTCATCAAACGGGAATACGTAGGCATAAGATTAAAAAAAAATCTTAGAGAGCATACTAATCACAAACCCAAAATCCAGTATCTCCACCAAATCAACCCAAAAGCATCAAATCTAATCACATTACCAAAAACCTCACAAATAATCCAGACACTGTGTTCTTAACAAAATAACCAAAGATTGGGCCCCGCATCCACATAACATCTGTAACCTAACAGACCGCTGTTCAAACTCAGTATGCAAGCAGGGTTAATTGGAGACATCTATTTCCCTTCCTTAATCAGCTCAATAGGATAAAAAATGAATCGAACTGTAGTACCCAAGCGATAGTGACTCAGAACCACAAAAATCACGCTACAGAATCTTCACGGCTAAAATAAACAGAAAAGCAGTCATTATATGTGAAAATAAATATACAAGGAAATGTTGGGTCGAAATCCTCCCGTTCCACACCTTCATATATTTCAGATTCGATGCGAACATCTTTGATCCCAATATGAAGATGCCCTTTGAAACTGTCTAGTGTATGCTTGGTCGGAACTACCTACTGTGCTTTCGGTTTTGATTGCTGACGAAGGATTTTGATAGAATCCCCACAGATGAACCAGTCTGGAAATGGAGGGACAATGGCCACTCCAAAGTCAGCGTTTGGCAGTCGAGGGAATTTGGGAGGAAATATATTGAAATCCATTTCGTATCATTTCTCAGGAGGAATGTACGAAGGGATCTTTAAGTTCTCCATTTTCTTTAAAAAAATTCCTTCAGAGTAACAGCTGCGTCGCGGATGGTTCGACCAAGGTCATTTTGTCGATAAACAATTTCAAAGTATTTTTGGAAGGCTTGGATTTCTTTAATGTGCATCGAAGTACCTTTCTTCACTTTTTCCTACACGGAGAGGAAAGCCTTGTTAATGTGGTACGTAAATGCAGCCACGTCGAAAAATTCTTCAGCATAATAAGCCTTCCACCAGTCATGAAATTGTTATGTACAAAGGAAGCTTGGTTCGAAAGCTACTGGAAGAAACTGCGTTTGACCAGCATATCGTGCAATCTTCTTAATGGCCATTGCTTCACTATGATTGGCATTGTAAAGAAGGAGAACATTTTTCTTGTCTTAGATCGGTCGGGGTAAGACTTGAACCAATCCAAACTGTTGAGTGACAAGATTTGGTTGATAAGTGATTAAGGAGACTTGGCTTTTTGAGAGGTTAAATCTGAGGGTTAAGACCCTAGGGGTTAAGAAGACTTCCTAAATCGCAATGGATTCTGCTGTTTGTATTTTCGACGACGCTGGGAATGACCTGGTGAACCACTCAGGACCATACTTCCTTGCAGCAAAAGGAGTCATGTTGGGTGTAAAATTATAACGTTTGGCGAACATCATGATGAAGTTGATGAAAGCCTGTTGGACAGGTCGACCATCATCAGCAGGTGTCAATTTTGCCAAACGAGGGCCTTCTACTCTTCGATTCTTCACCTCATCAGCATCTTCATTAATCTGATTCTTGAGGGGGAGACAAGCTTTGAACGAAGCATTCAACCACAGCTGAAGCAGCCAGAAGGGTCCAAAAAGTAGTAAACTCCCCTTATCAGCTAGGCTTTTGAGCTGGGTGACCCCTTCGCACATGGACTCATAGAGGTTAGCTAAGATAAATCCGCTCAAACATAAGTCATGGCCAGAGTGTAATTGGTTCGCCATGGTCAAAAAATTCCTAGCAACTTGCAATGACTTTGAGCAGAAGACACAGCATGACAGCTACAGAGCTAGGAAAGCTATATGTTTGACGTCCGACACTTCTTCTCCACTCTTATCGTTATAGTGAGCTATGTGGGTCGAATAAGTGGCCTTAGATGTAGTAAAACCTATGCTATCTTCAGCCATAAAGTCAGGATCATAAGTATTCCCAGTAGGTTTGAGCCCTGTGATAGCGGCTATGTCGAATATGGTGGGTGTCATTATGCCACATGGGAGATGAAGGGTGTAGTGGGTGCTGTCCCAGAAGTACAAGGACGAAATCAGCATATTCGAACAGTAATCAGGACCTACTTTTGACAGCATAATCAGGTCATAAATACCCATTTTCTTCCAAGCGTCAGATTTTTTTTCCAATTTGTTCAACCGCCCTAAATAATCAAAGAGATCCTTAAAGGTCGGGCTTGCTCTAAAAACCCTAATATTGTTTATGTATCTAAGGTCAATAACCTCTTCAGTCGGAGGATCGTTTGGATTAGCAGGATTTTCAATACTAGCCCTAGGTTTCCTACATTATCCTACAGGTTTGTATTTATGATAAGAGGGGAAGTATTTCTTAAGCCTAACAGGATCTACACTTAAATCAGATAAAGGACCAAACAAAGCCAATGGCTTATCAGAAACAGTTAAAGGAAAATCTGAGAAGCGTAAATTCTCCTTTTCTCTTCATCAAGAGGTTCAGGTAGATATTGTTGGTTCCCCGCCATGGTAGGTCCGGAAATAGAGTCAAACAGAGCAAGTTGAGAAATCTTCTTTGGAGCTCTCGTAGATTTGCCAGCATCCTTGGTGACCTTGGCAGCATCTTTAGTGGAGCGTGTGGAGGAAGCCATTTTTAGAAAAAATGAAGAAGATTGAGTTTTAGAGTTCAGAGGTTGCTGGGAAATTTGAGAGGAAGAGAATGCAAAAGTGGCAATAATTGTTGGAAATAGTATTTATAAGTGGGGAAGTGGAAGCGGTTTTAAAAAATTGTGAAATGTTCATCCTGATAGTGGGACACGTGTTTCTTCCACGTTTCTTGATGAAGCGGTGGTAATAAGTTCCTACTTCCCCATGATCTCATAGACCCTAGGAATTGGTAATGATGATGAAGATTTTGCGTGATTTGAAAAGACATGTCAGAAGTAGCAATAATGGCTATGACATCATAGGTCTGCTGAAAAGAAAATGAACAGTTGGAACCACTGACAAGCGTCGAAGCTATGTGAAGTTTGAATAAGGCGTCGAATGACATTCTCAAAAATTGTCGTTTTCTTCAATAATGTCGAAAATGACATTTTTGGGGGGCAATTTGTTAGCTCCCAATTTCGACGCCTGATATTGGATTAAGAGCTTTTGGGATTTTTGAATCTTTAAGGGATTTCGACATAAATAGTACTTGTAGAAGGTTTAGTCGAAGATGTCTTCATGCAATAGGGAAATATTTCAAGGACTTAGAAATATTTTTAATTTGGAGATGTTCTTCGACAGAAGGTTAATTAGCATTGTTCGATTTGAAGATTCAAATTCAATTAATGGAGGGAATTTTGTCCTTATCCATTTGAGAGAAAGGACACGTGGTGAACATCGGAAGAATGAAGACATGCAGGATGTCATGTGTTTCGCTCTGATTAATAGGTCGTTAGTGGGTAGTTATTTTTCAACATTATAAATAGCAAGTCTTAGCATTAGGATTTGTGTGTGTTAAAATTGTACAAATTTCTCAAATCACTCAAAGTATTCGTGTGTAGCGAGAAACGAGTTGCTGAAGAAATGTACGTGTTATGTAACACCATTTTTCTTATTTAATGCAATCCAATTAATTTTTATTCAGAAGTCTACCTTTTCTCATTTACTTTGTTAAGTTACTTTCAAATGTCCTTTTAATTATCTCTTCGTATTATCTTCTTTTCAAGTCTTGTCGAAATGCCTGTGTTTTCAAATATAAACGTAGTCGAAATGTTCAACATTTTTTTTCTAATCTTTTTAAATCGTTTTAGCACATGTCATAGGATCTAGTTTGATCGATCCTGCAAGTTACTCATTTTTATATAAAATTGATAGACCAGAGGTTGTTTACTATTTTTCCCAGAAACAATCACAAAAGTCATAATTTGGTTGATTTGTTCAAATCAATAAAAATCTTGATCAATATGAGGCCATTTTCTTTTTTATTGGTCAATGAAAGTCTAAAATCAAAGATTATCGATTTATCGATTTAAATCTTGATTAAGACGAGAATATTTTGATTTCATTTCGATTTCTATTTCATTTCGCATTTTCTTCTTTTTCTATTTTCTTTTCTCGATCGATGAAGTCTTTCTATTCACGAATGTTAATTATCGAGGTGATTAACCTTCATTATTTCAAATCTGTAGTGAGTGATCATCGAGATCTCTTTCAATACTTTGGGATCGTGATAGGTTACCTTCGATTAATTGACGAAAGTTTGTGATTAAGACGAGACCTTCACCTTTTCTTTTCGTGTGGCACGATTTCATTGGAGAATGATCCCCAATATCATTTCTCCATCGTGTTTTAGCACAAAGATCAAATGCGCAATCTCCTATAGTATAATCTTCGCCATAGATCGTGCTACGATGGTTTAGCGCTACATGTCCCGTATTGGAAAATAATTCTTCGTGGCCCAAACTTATGTTTGCAAGCCTAAGGATGGTTTTAACCATCGCGGATCATTTGTTCTAACAACTAATCAATTAGCCACTAACTTTAAATTTCCGTCAAATATACTCTTGCTTTACTTTTTTGTCAATATATCTTATTCTTATCATATTGTTCATCTTATTCATACTTGTTCATCTAACCATTTCTTTGTTCATACCTTAATCAAAACACACTAATAATTATCGAAACAATAAAAGACTAATTGGTGGACTGTTGGTTACTTGGACCTTGTACAGAAACCCTAGCAAGGAGCTTTTGTCCGGCTCTTGCTCAAGGCTTAGTTTAGGACACCTCGCACACACATGGCTTCCTCTTGGGCTACCTTACAATGAGACGTTTTATTTCATGCAATCCCCTATAATTTACATGTACCCCACTCCCATTTCGATGTAGGCATTCGATTTTCTTTTGATTGTGGTTTGTTTACTAGGAGCACCCCTAGAGACTAGCATAGACAACCATTTTCAAACTAATTCTTGATTCGTCGTTGAGCCATTTTCAACCCCCCCCCCCCCCCCGGTAAGTCGATTGCTCATTAGCATCGCCATCAACCTATTGTACTCATTCTCTCACCTTTCATCGTGGTTTCGTTACTAGGAGCACCCCTAGGGACTAGGATCGATCCACACCCATTTTCAATCAAACCTTGATTCGTCGTCGAGCCATTTTCAAAACCAACCTCTTTTCAACCAAACCCTCGACTCGTCGTCGAGCCCATTTTCAAAATCAACCTCTAACCAAACTCTTTTCAAACTAACCTCTTCGCATACAAATAAACCTTTGATCCAACGTCAAGCGGATTTTCACAAATAAACTTCAAAACGACTAACAATTATCGAAACTCTTTTCAAGGTGAAAAATAGGGGTTCAAGTCTTTGATCTCCCTTCGGTTTTTTAGGTGTTGGTTCTCTTACTCGTGTGTGAGCAATTGACGCCTCTAAAACACTTCAACTCTCCTCTTTTCATGGGCGTACCATGAACTACGACTACTCTGATCCTTTATTCTCGTCCGAATAAAGATACGTAGGCACAAGATTGCAATGATCTTGGCGAGCACACTTCTTCTTTTTCCCCCATTTCCACACTTTCATCTTTTTTCTGTCAAACCCCGTAGTCGAACTACGATTGCTCTGATTACTCATTCTCGTCTGAATGAGCATACGTAGGTACAAGGGCCCCAATCCTTGGCGAGCACCCTATCTTAAAACCACCCATTTCCCCTTAGCATCTTTTCCTTTTATCTTACCCGTTTCACATTTATCATTGAGAAGAAAACAAACAAGCTTAGCTAACGTGCATCACGATTCAAATCAAGAGGTTTCCGTTGAGTACAACGGACGTGAGGGGGTGCGCGTGCCTTCCCCTCACGTAACCGACTCCCGAACCCGGAATGTGGTTGCGACGACCATGTTGTTATCTCCCTTAAAGGTTTTCTCGATATTTTCCTTTCCCTTTTTTGGGATAAATAAAGTTTGGTGGCGACTCTGTCAAACCGTTCTGCGCCTTTCGCGCAAGGGTCGTGTCTTCGATGTAGCGATTTTTTTGAGGTGCGACACTTGGTACCTTTCCACAGACAAACATGCTCAGCGTTGGTGAATCTAGGCAGATGGATGGCAAAATTCTTTTCAACAGTGTTTTGTGGTAGTAATCTAGTTAGAAGCTCGAGCTTCTAATTTCTATTCTCATTAACTAGGTTAACAACTTTGAAAATTTAAGAGGTGGTGTGGTTCGCTATTCTTACATCATTAAGAGCTCCTGAAGAAATCCACAAATCAGTCCATGCATTTGTTGTCTTTCCATTGCCAATATCCTAATGAGTAAAAGCCGACATTTTATTCCAGTCCTTGCCAAGATTCTTCCAAAAACTAGAGTCATTTGTCTTGGTAGTCACATGTCTAAGATCCTTGTTGCCTCTTCCATACTTTCCTCTCAGCACCTGATACCACAAGTTGTTTTCCTCACTCACGAGCTTCTACCCAAGATTTATCAAACAATATTTGTTATTGACAACTCAATTTTTTAAACCCAACACTCCCATCGTCTTAGTAGTAGTGAGGGTACTCTAGTTAACTGCATGAACATGTTTTACATCCTTGATATCATCCAATACAAAGTTCCTCTACAGAGCTTTAATTTCCTTAAGACTCACTATAGGTAAATCACAATACATCATTGTGTGGGTAGGAATAGCCTCAATGACCGATTTTGGCTAGGGTTACCCTACCAGCAAATGATAGTTGTTTTGCTTTCTAGTTTGTAAACTTGGCTTTGACATTATCCATGAGGTAACTGAAATCTTTATGCCTTGTAGTTTTATCTATTAAAGGCACATCCAAGTATTTCCCCAAGTCATTAGTTTCTTTAAAATCTGGCATCTGCAAAATCTCTCTCATGACAACATATGAAGTGTTTTTAGAGAACAAAACTTTTGTTTATCAATGTTGACTCGTTGGCCTGATCACTGACAGAAGTTGGTAAGAACACAATTCATATAATTCATCTGATTTCTAGTTGCTCTCCCAAATAAGATTAAGTCGTTCGTGAACATTAAGTGAGATATGACGGGTCCTCGTCTTCCTGCTTTAATACAAACCCAATCACCTTTCTCCACCGCATCACTAATCATGTGCGAAATTTTATCCATACATAAAACAAAAAGGTTGTGGGAGATCCATGCCTTAATCCTTTCTTGGATTGAAAGTAGTTGGTGTCATTTTCATTCTGTCATACTCCAATTTCGACCCTGAATTTCTGAGTCATTACATTTATCATAACATTCACATCATCTGTATAGCATAACATACATTTCATCTCGTACAATGCCCAAAATGTTAATCGGAATATTTTTCGGATTTATAGACAGACCGGTCAAAATGTTTCTCAATTGTGCGTAAAATCAGTGGACGGAAAATTTCAAAAATCGAGCTTGCAGACATCAGTTATATTAATCTACGTTTCGCGTAGTTTAAATTGACATGTTCATTTTAATTTTTGACTATTGTTTCGGTCGCATTTTGATCAGTCTAATCCTTTTAACCAGTCAGATTTTATTTCAAAAATTGATCAAATGTTGTATTTTTCCAATAGGTTTATTTCACGCTGATCATTTTGGTGCATTCAGTTTATTTTTTCGAGCACTTTTGCGCCCGATTTTTATTCATTTTGAATTTGTTTTTTATATCTTTTTATCAACATGTTCGTAACAGTTAGAATTTTCTATGGTATTTTTTTCGATTTATTTTTGTTTATTTAGAATAATTTTCTTTTGTTTGATTTAGTTTCTTTTTAGTTACTTTGTCTCAAAAATAGTTTTAAAGGGCTTTGTTGTCATTTGTGTAAAAATTGAAAACCCTAAACTTGTCCATATAAATGCTTATGTTGTGAGACCTACGAAGGAATAAATAGAGGCTTAATTAGTCACGAAGTCCTTTAACTTAATTTCAAATTTCACTTTAGTCCCTTAGTTAATAAACGTTACATATTAGTCCTTTAAAAATAGTTCTGTTAGCCAACTTAATCCTTTCTGTTAAATGTTGAGAAAAAACATTAACTTGTGATGATGTGGCATGACAGCGTGAAAAAAGTTAAAATAGTGAGTCAGCAACCTCTTTAAAGGACTAAATTGAAACCTTATAGTTAGTTAAGGGACCAGACTAGGACGATAATATCCTGTGATTAAAGTGGCTATATCAGAATTTCATAAAATTTTATCCGATCATAAGCTGTTATTTAGCATACTAAAATTTCATATCAACGAAATCTTGAATTTAATAACATTAAATCAGAATTTTATTGCAATCTTTGATTCAAACCTAATACATTAAACTAAAATGACATTAAACATGTTTTAAAATGTCATACGACACACATACACAACTACAAAAGGTATACACAAATACTATTACAAAAGATATACACAAAATATAAACATAAATATGGTTGGCTCCAGGTTTTGACCCTATTTGAAGCCTTCTTTTTTTCTTTGGAATTAGCTTAATTGAAGAAAAGTGGTAGTGTAGATTGTGTTGGTACTGACTGACTTGGTAGTGCAGACTTAGTTGGTGTTAACTTTAGATGCGTCCATCCATATGCAACCATATTTACCCCGTTAAAAGTAACAATTTTACATATTAGCTTGAAACTTCAAAAGCGATCACTTTGTAAAATAGAAGTCAATCCTCCAGTTGAACATCCAGATAGAATTTCCTAAAGTTACATTTCACTAAATGAGAATTAGAATCTCATAACTCATTCATAAAGATTAAAAAAATGTCGGAAGTCATCAATTTATCGTACATTTTTAGCATTTTTCATTCATTTTGCTAGTAAATCCTCAATGACAGCTACAAATATTCTTCCTCCTCTGTAGTAAAAATTGGTTTCCTGACTCATAGTTCAAATTATAGAATCTCAGCACATAGAACATTAGCATATAATTGAAATTTTCAACGTTTTCTAAAATTTTTAAACTTACTGAATCAACAGCTTCAATATCACCCTTAAATGATAAACCGTCACAATATCTAACCTTGATTTTGTTCCAATTATAAAAATCAGAAATTTTACAAAAAAAAACAACAATTACTCAAGATTGAATTCAAAAGCACAAACAATATCTAACCTGTAAGATAACCGTCACAATACCTTAAAGTGAACAATCTTGTTATCAATTCCAGCTTCAAATCCCTTATCAGAGTGATATGCTGGTGGACTCCTATCCAAATAAACTACAAAGATAATATTTTACATCAATTTCCCACTTATCATAAACATTAATTACTCAAAAATTTATAAAATTTCCATTATATTAGAAGTAGAAGACTTCATCACCTGTTCCTTTTGGTACTGCACTTTGAACATAAGTGATTGGCACATTAATCCCTTCAGTTGATTTTACTAATAGCAGTGTGCGTATTACAAGCTCCATTTTTGTACTCTTCTATCTGCATGAATATAACAAAAATAAAAATGATAAATCTATGGCATTGAAAACGAAAACAAAATTAGGCATAACTCAGAGATCTGAAATAGCCTTGAGATCTAAAAATGAAAACAAAAACGTTAGATTTAAGTTTTAGAAAGACGGAGAGAAATAAGTGAAAGAGGTGGTGGCTAGGTTTTGAGGAAGAGAGAAGAAATTGTTTCATAATTAAAATTTAAACTTATTTTATTTTTTCAATTTTAAATCAATATAAAATAAAATAATTTTATGTCATCTAATGTAGAATTAGGTTGATTGTCACATATACAAAACTTACCAGAATTTGACAATTTAACGGACAGGACTAATGTGACTAACAGAATGACATTTAAGGGACTTAGAACAAACCTTTATTAAATAAGGGACTAAAGCGAAACCTTAAATTAAGTTAAAGGACCATAGAATGCATTAAGCCAGAAATAGACATCTGGGGCACCAACTGGAAGTGTCCGTGAGTTGTTTTCTAAATTTCACAAAAATAGAATGGTGTCATTGGCTACGAATAAAGGAGATAGCAAAATGAAAAAATATGGAAAGCTTTTTTCGTGAACACCACCCTCTTCCTCTCATAATATTGTCACCACTACTGCATATTTTCCACAACAATATACCATCTTCATACATACTATTCACTCTCCCTTTCCTAACACGGAAAAGATAGCAACACATATGCTCTTCTACACATCCCACAAAACTCCTCTTCAATATCCACTTCAACTCACATTACAAAATCACCATCTTCTTCACTTAAAACATTTCTCTATTTATCTACCACACACCATTAAACATTTTTTCAAAGAAAAAACAATACACACATAACATATATTTACCTCTTTTTTTCATATTCTTACCACTTTTTCCTTTCACATATAACCTACAACTTTTCACACATTAACCAACACATATCATCACCTTTCTATTCCCATCTACTTTCTTCAAATCACCCAACCTCCACTTTTTGTGTTCACCACTTAAACACAACTCTAAAAGCTCATATCTCTCACAAACCCACACTACAAATTCTTCGCAAACCAAGCAACACTCATACACCAAACAACACTATGAAAAGAAGGAGGTGAAAACAAAAGCAACAAATGGGAAAAACAAGACGAGCTTGTCGGCACCGAAGACGGCGATGTTGAGAACTTTTATAGATATTGAAACTAAAAGAGAGAACCGAATAATTGGACTGAATGAATTTGTTTTATTAACTGCAGCATTGGTTTAAATAGCCATTGAATACACGATTGAAAACAATAACTGGAAGTAATTAACTATGCTAAAATAAATCCTGATAATGCTAAGTGGTTCCTAAAATTAAGGAAAACTGAATACAAGTAAAGACTAAGTCTGTCATAAAAAATAGGACTTTTATTCTAACTAAAAATTAAGCAGTAACTCTTTCATTCTCTCTGTTAGTTCTTGTATTGGCTGGAATTTTGGTAAAACAAAGTTGAACAATGTTGATGCCATATGTCTGATGTCATAACATTGGTTCCTAACATTAGTTGTTGCAGTGTTGAAGTTGTATATGCTGATGTTAAACTTGATGTCTTGACATCAGTTATCTGAACATCAGATCATCAGGCTGTGATGTATTAGGGCTGCGCGTGTTAGTTTATTTTGAGGAGATCTGTTAGAGAGATTGGATGCGAATATCTTGGAGAAGATATTTTCAATCAGATATGGAGCAGATCATGTAACTACATTAGGGTTGATTTGAAAATATTTAAAAAGATTAGAAGATCAAATATGTTTTAAATATTGTTTAATAACAAATCAAATCAGATATTTTGGAAGAGGTCCAAGCCCAAGTCAGAACTCTATAAAAAGCAGCCTCAACCCTTGTTGGAAGATAACGAAGACAGAGAGCATAGACTGAGAGCCAATTTGAGTTTTCGTGTGTGTTTTTGTAATCCATTCATGTTTGAATTGGTGTTACTATTTTGGGTTGTAAGTGTATTCACTCTAGAGCTTTTAAGCAAGAGTGTGTTGTTCTTGATCAAAGCTGTTAAGCAGGATCAAGGTGGGTTTTAAAGTGTAATCTTTGAATTGTATCACTGAGGTGATTTAGGGAGTGAGTGGTTTCTCATATCTAAGTGGTCTCTTAGGTAGAAGTGTCATTAGGTAGTGATTAAGATTAGTAGATGTCAACTGGGATTATTGAGTCTGTAATTTAATACTAGTTATAGTGAATTTCCTCCCTGGCTTGGTAGCCCCCAGACGTAGGTAGTTAGACCGAACTGGGTGAACAATTCATTGTGTTGGTTTACTGTTGTTATAGCCTTGTTCATATTAGCAGATTGTGTTGTTGTGACATCACACTTAACATCACACATCTGATACTAGAATTTCAATTGGTATCAGAGCAGGCATCCTGCTCTGTATCTGGGTGAGATCTAGGGCTGATACTTTCTGGTGCAATGGACAAGGAGAGTGGTGGATTTGTGAATAGACCCCCTATTCTAGATGGCTCTAATTATGACTATTGGAAACCACAGATGGTTACCTTCTTGAAGTCATTAGACAGCAGGGCTTGGAAGGTTGTCTTAAAAGAATGGAAAGCACCTGTTATTGTTGAAAAGGAAATTTGTTTTGGTGGGGAAAATACATTTATTGGCTTCTAAGTGACCAATAAAAGCAGTCCCCTTACCTTAGGCTATCATTCCCTATTGTTACTCTCACACGCTACATCAATCTCCACACTCCAAGTTTGTTCATATTCTCACCAAAGATCGAAAGACACAACACATCCTTGTACATCAACTATTTCAAAGGAAAAATGTCTCAACATGGGTCATCTCCCTCCAAGGAATCTGCTTCAAAGAGCTCTTCGCATGCAACATCTAGGGTTTCGAGGAAAGAAGTTTCGATGGATGAAGCCTTGGACATAGCGCCTCTCTCTATGATTCCAGGTTTAGAAAAGACAAGACCTGAGAAGTATCAACCTAATAGGCCTTCAAAAGGTAATACTTCTGATCAATCTACGGGTAAGAAATTTGATGATAGCAAAAGTAGAGCGTTTGTCACTAGTGTTTTGTTTGGAGACAAGCCTACTCCTAAGACTACCACCCCTCTTCCTCAAGCTGTTGAAGAAAGGGTAGATGTGGACAAAAGTATTGATCAGATTGTCACAAAAATATTTGAGAAAGGGATTTTTGTGAAGGGAATATCTAGACCTCTGAGTCAAATGCCTGCTGATCAATCTGTTAGAGAAAAGGGTGACATGCAAACTTCTGAAACCAATCTTCACAGATTAGCTGTTTCAGTCATTGAAGATGATGAGATTGAAGATGAAGTTGAAGCTGAAGCTGAAAGAGAAAGGGATACTCATGTTGAAGATGAGGTTGATGTTGAACATGATGTTGGAACATCACCTGCTAGGGATGTTACTCCTAGTCCCAGAGGGAAGAAGAATGCTGATGTGGTGGATGTTATTGACTTATCTGATAATGAAGTAATTGGTAATGTTGTTCCTGGTATTGCCAATAGATTGAAGACTAGAAAAGGAAAGACTGTGGAATCTTCTCCTAAGATGACAGCTGAAGGCAAGAAGAAAAAGACATATGTAGTTGGTCCAACTAAATCTTGGAGCAAGGTTGCTGTGACTTCCAAAAAGAGAAAGATTAGAGAAGAATCTGAATCTGAGTATGATGTTGAGGAAGATGTTCAAGACATCACCCCTGTCAGAAAGTCCATTTTAAAGAGAATTTCTGATAAGGTTCCTGAAGTGCCAGTGGACAACATATCCTTTCATTATGCTAGCAGTGCTCCAATGTGGAAATTTGTGTGTCAAAGGAGATAGATGCATTGGAGATGAAAGAAATTATGGAGCTCATTCATGTTGCTGGCCTGTTGAAGACTGCGACAAAATTCTCTAAGTGCTATGGTGGACTTGTTAAGGAATTTGTTGTTAACATTCCTATAGACATTTCTGATAAAAGAATTGTGGACTTCTTGAAGGTGTTTGTTAGGGGTAAGTGTATTAATTTCTCTCCTAGTACCATCAATAAGTATCTGGGAAGAGATGATCAAGAGGGTTGTGAACTGGAAGTGACTGATAATGATGTGTGTAAAGAGATCACAGCCACTCAAGTGAAGGTTTGGCCACTGAAAGGTAAATTGACAGCTAGCAAACTCAGTATCAAGTATGCTATTTTGCACAGAATTGGAGCTGCTAACTGGGTACCTACTAATCACAAAACCACCATAGCTGTGGGATTAGAAAGGTTTATTTATGCTGTTGGGAAAAAGGTCAAGTTCAATTATGGAAATTACATATTTGATCAAGTTGTAAAGCATGGTGCCACTAATGCTATCAAGATGCCTATAGCATTCCCTTCCCTTGTCTGTGGAATGATCTTAGATCAACATCCTGGAATTTTAACTAGTTCAGATGTAGCATGTAAGAGGGAGTCAGCTTTATCCTTGCATCCCAAGTTGTTTGTTGGGAATCATGTTCCAGACATTGTTGTAACATCAAGTTCTGGTGTTAAGAAGGCCAATACTAAAACTAAGATGATTGAAGAATTGAAGGCGGCATGCAAGGATCTTGATATGGTGATCAGTACTAGCACTGCTAGGAAGATGAAAATTGAGCAGATGATCAAATCCTTGGAACAAGGTGAAGATGATGTGAGTGTAAATGCTGAAGATTCAGGTTCAGAGGAAGGTGATGAGGATATTGCAGATGGTTCTGATACTAATGAAGATTGAAGTGCTGCTTTTACTATTTATTGCTTTTGTAGTTTGTAGTTTTTTTTGTTTCTGCTCATTGTGAGCATGTTGTGTAATTTGGATAAAAGTACTTTTATGCTTATCTGGTTTGTGTTCTATGATTTGTCTTGTCATGTGGTGCTGACTTTTGACTGACAAGGAGAGCTAGTAGGACTAACTGCTGTAAGTGTTAGGTGTGTGAGGGCATAACTTGTTGGAAGTTGTCCAATTGTGGCTAAAAAGGGGGAGAGTTAGCCTATGTGCCTATGTGTTGACTGATGCGGTTCTAAGTTAGAGGGGGAGTGTGCATGTTTGAACAGCTGGTATGCTGGTTCTTGTGATTGAGGGGGAGTGTGCATGTTTGAACAGCTGGTATGCTGGTTCTTGTGATTGAGGGGGAGTTTAGCTCTGTGTAGATTTTGGATGTGATAAAATGTGATTGCTACAGATTGTTTTGGAATGTTAGGAGTATGAAGTTTTTCCGCTGCAGGTACCTCTGATGTTGGCAGAGATTGTTTTAGCTAAAATTAGCCAAAGGGGGAGATTGTTAGTTCTTGTATTGGCTAGAATTTTGGTAAAACAAAGTTGAACAATGTTGATGTCATATGTTTGATGTCATAACATTGGTTCCTAACATTAGTTGTTGCAGGGTTGAAGTTGTATATGCTGATGTTAAACTTGATGTCTTGACATCAGTTATCTGAACATCAGAACATCAGGTTGTGATGTATTAGGGATGCGCGTGTTAGTTTATTTTGAGAAGATCTGTTAGAGAGATTGGATGCGAATATTTTGGAGAAGATATTTTTAATCAGATATGGAGCAAATCATGTAACTACATTAGGGCTGATTTGAAAAGATTTAAAAAGATTAGAAGATCAAATCTGTTTTAAATATTGTTTAATAATAAATCAAATCAGATATTTTGGAAGAGGTCCAAGCCCAAGTTAGAACTCTATAAAAAGCAGCCTCAACCCTTGTTGGAAGATAACGAAGACAGAGAGCATAGACTGAGAGCCAATTTGAGTTTTCGTGTGTGTTTTTATAATTCATTCATGTTTGAATTGGTGTTACTATTTTGAGTTGTAAGTGTATTCACTCTAGAGCTTTTAAGCAAGAGTGTGTTGTTCTTGATCAAAGCTGTTAAGCAGGATCAAGGTGGGTTTTAAAGTGTAATCTTTGAATTGTATCACTGAGGTGATTTAGGGAGTGAGTGGTTTCTCATATCTAAGTGGTCTCTTAGGTAGAAGTGTCATTAGGTAGTGATTAAGATTAGTAGATGTCAACTGGGATTGTTGAGTCTGTAATTTAATACTAGTTATAGTGAATTATAGTGAATTTCCTCCCTGGCTTGGTAGCCCCCAGACGTAGGTAGTTAGACCGAACTGGGTGAACAATTCATTATGTTGGTTTACTGTTGTTATAGCCATGTTCATATTAGCAGATTGTGTTGTTGTGACATCACACTTAACATCACACATCTGATACCAAAATTTCACTCTCCCTTAAACTAAATGATGTACAACAACTAGTTTATGTCAGGAATTTCGCATACTCACAACATCTTTCTAAGCTTCTGAAAAACTTCAAGCTTCAATGGTTTGGTCATTATATCTGCAACTTGATCTTCACTCCCACTATGAACTAGTTCAGTTTTGCCCTCTTTAGTAAGATTCCTTAAGAAATGAAATCTCACATCAATATGCTTGCTGCGACCATGCATAACAAGATTCTTAGACAGCTTAATGGTTAAACTATTGTCGCACATTACAGTTATACGATCTCTATGAGAATGTCCCAGCACCTCTAAAATTCTCTTCATCCAGATTCCTTGACAAACATATGTTGCAGCAGCTACAAACTCGACTTCTGTTGTCAACAAAGTCACAATAGGCTGTTTTTTCAAACACCATGAAACAGCCCCCGAGCTCATTAAAAACACATAACCAGGTGTACTCTTCCTATCATCCACATCTCTGGCATAGTCATTATTTGTAAATGCCAACAGCTCACCATCTCCTTATTTCTTATAATGAAGTCCATAATTCACAGTCCCTTTTAAATATCGAAGTGCTCTCTTAGCCAATTGTAGATGAATCTGCATTGGTTTGGCCATATATCTACTTATGAGACAAGTAACAAACATGATGTCAGGTCTTGTGGCAGTGAGGTACATTAAGCTTCCCACCAATTGCTTGTAGTATGTTTCATCAATAGTTTTTCCATCTCCATCTTTACTTACTTTAAATCCTGGAACTATTGGACTGCTCATTGCATTGCTTTCCATCATGCCAAACCTATGCAAAACTTCCAATGCATATTTCCTTTGACATATATATATATATATATATATATATATATATACCATCAGACTTTTGTAACACCTCTATTCCAAGAAAAAACCTCATCTTACCTAAGTCTGACATATCAAACTCTCTTAACATAGAGCTTTTGAATTCAGACATCATAACTTCACAATTTCCAGTAAAAATTAAATCGTCAACATAAACACTTACAATTATAACTTTTCCTTCTTTTCTTCTCTTTGTGAATAATGTTTGCTCACTATCACACTTCTGAAATCCTTCACCAATGAAATGTGCTTCGATTCGACTAAACCAAGCTTGTGGTGCTTTTTTTAATCCATACAAAGCTTTGTGTAATTTGTAAACAAGATGCTCAATGCCCTCTTTTTCATATCCTCTTGGCTATTCCACATAAACATCTTCACTCAGCTCACCATGGAGGAAAGCCGACTTGACATCCAGCTGGAAAATCTGCCAATTCTTATATGCCGCTAGAGCAACAATCATTCTCACTGTATTCATCCTTGCCACTGGAGCATAAACTTATGTGTAGTCCACTCCATGATTTTGAGAATACCCTTTAGCAACCAAACGAGCCTTGTACTTGTCAATTTTTCCACGTTCATTGTATTTGGTTTTGTAAACCCATTTTACTCCAATTATTTTGGCCCCAACAGGTGGTTCAATGAGTGTTCATGTAAGATTCTTTTCAATGGATTGGATCTCATTATCCATGGCCAATTTCCAATTTTTACTCTTCACGGCTTCCTCAAAACTTAATGGATCAGTTGACACCATTAAAGCCAAGTGGGATTCATCGTCGGACAAACCTTCGCCACTAACATAATCGTTCATCCATGCAGAAGGTCGCCTCACTCTCTCTTCACCATCACTATAATCATCCCCCATTTCTCCAACTCCCTCGTCACGAGTTTCACCAATCTCCCTGTCAATATTTTCTTCATTCTCATTTTCACTTGCCATTTCTTCCCATTCTAAATCTAGTACTGTTTGTTTTTCATTCCAATCCCATTTCTTGTCCTCCTCAAAGATAACATCTCTACTCACGACAACCTTTTTAGCAACCAGATCAAACAACTTATATCCTTTTGATTCTTCACTAACTCCTAACAAAACACATGTGATACTTCTATTGTCAAGTTTAGTCCTCCTTGATTCTGGAACATGAGCATGTGCTATGCACCCAAATAGCCGAAAGTGATCAACCGAGGGTTTTACTCCACTCTAAGCCTCCTCTGGTGTTACATCCTTGACTGCAAAAGTAGGACACCTGTTTAGAACATAAACAAGCCAATTCACAGCCTCCGGCCAAAAGGTTTTTGGAATGTTTTTATCAGATAGCATGGAACGAACCATGTTCATAACAATTCTATTTTTCCTCTCTGCGACGTCGTTCTGTTGCGGAGTATAAGCAGTGGTTAATTGCCTCTTAATTCCACTTTGTTTGCAAAAAACATTAAACTCATTTGAATTAAATTCACCTCCTCTATCAGTGCGTAGACACTTAATAGACATCTCAACTTCCTTCTCAACCATGATTTTAAAGCATTTGAAAGAATTTAAAGCCTCAGGCTTTTCTACCAGGAAATACACCCATGCTTTTCTACTATAATCATCAATGAATAATAGGATGTACCTTTTGTTGTTGTTAGATATGGGACTGATATGACCAAAAATGTCTGAATGAATAAGTTCTAACTTCTGCGTTGCTCTCCAATTACTCTTCCTTGGAATATAGTCACTATGTTGCTTTCCGTTGATGCAATCAGCGCATGTCACAATGGAGATGGAGAGTTGAGGAAGTCCATGAACCATGTTCTTGTACAACAAAGTTTGCAAGCCTTTGTAACTTAGATGTCCATACCTTCGATGCCAGAGATGCGACAATTCTTGAGCTTTAGTGTGAAAGCACTGATCAAATTGTGCTTGTGAAGAAGATTGAGTTTGGGGCAGGAAGATAAATTTTCTATTGGCACTCATGTTGGTTTGAATAATCAAACCCTTCTCTGGATGAAATATCTTGTAACTTCCTCCCTTGATCAAAATTGCCAAATCCTAGAGATTACTTTTCAATTCAGGAATATAGTATACTTCAGTAACAACAAGATTCATTCCATTTAGCAGCAATTTCACACTTCCTTTTCCCATCACATCCATCTTAGTGTTGTTTCCCAATTTTACAGAATGTCGGAATTTTCCATCAAGTTCGTTGAACATAGTTCGATCACCGCACATATTATTAGAACATCCTGAATTAAGAAACCATGCATCTTGTCTTTTAGCTTCAAACAAATCCACATAAGACATCAAAAGCATTTCTGCTTCTTCATCAAATTCTGCATAATTAGCTTCATTGTTGTGAGGACATTCATAACAAAAATGTCTAAGTCGATGACATTGGTAACACTCTATCGTTGCCTTGTTGAAATCTGTTCGACCTCTACCTCTTCCCCTTCCTCTCTAACCAACTCGACCACGACCTCTTCCTGCTTCATATGTAACTTTCCAGGCTTGTTCTTCGTCACTGCGTCTTTGGAACTTCTGTTCATGCACTATTAATGAGCTTTGTAACTCATCGATAAAAAGATCATCGATGTCTTTTGACTCCTCAATAGAACAAACAATATAGTTAAACTTCTCAGTTAAATAGCGTAAAATCTTTTCAACCACTTTAACGTATGACATATCCTCCCCGTATATTCGCATTTTATTGGCCACTGTCATGACCCTAGAGAAGTATTTTGTTACACCTTCACTAGATCTCATCTCAAGAGTTTCAAATTCTCTGCGGAGAGCTTGAAGATGAGACCTTTTGACCCTTGTATTTCCCTCAAACTTTTTCTTCATAGCATCCCATATATCTTTAGAAGTATCCTTCTTAAGGATGGTGTCGAGCACAGTTCGGTCAATCGCCTGAAAGAGATAGTTTTTTGTTTTGAGATCCTTCAACTTCATCTCATCGTTCTTCTTTCGTTGTGCTTCTGTCGGTACCACTCCACTTGCTGGCACAACATAGTCAGGCTCGATTAGCTCCCAATATTCCTTTGATCTGAGGAAATTTTCCATGAGCATACTCCAATGATCATAATGACCATCAAACCGCGGGATTGCGGGTTGCACAAAGCTCCCTTCTGTAGCCATTTTTCTTTTGCTGCTGCAAGAATATCAAAGACTGTTGCTTTGATAGATCAGACCCAGTGGGGGCTCTGTTGCCAAATTGTTGAGAACTTTTATAGATATTGAAACTAAAAGAGATAACTGAACAATTGGACTGAATGACTCAGTTTTATTAACTGCAGCATTGACTTAAATAGCCATTGAATACACGATTGAAAACAATAACTAGAAGCAATTAACTATGCTAAAATAAAGACTGATAATGCTAAGTGATTCCTAAAATTAAGAAAATCTAAATACAAGTAAAGACTAAGTCGGTCCTATAAAATAGGACTTTTATTCTAACTAAAAATAAGCAGTAACTCTTTCAGACAAGTCGATGCACACCACCACGATGATATCCTCCGACTGCGGATCTTCCACCAAGCACCATTCTGTTGCATTTTTCGGCCGGTAATAGTTTCTTCTTTTCTTGATTTTTCATAAGTGTTTGAATTGATGTTCGTTTGCTCTTAAAAAATGAGTGAGAGGATAGAGATTTTTTTTTTTTTGAGAGAAAAGGTAAGAGGTGCAAGTGGATAGAGACTTTATTGTTGTTGTTTTATGACTCAATCCATATTATATTAATCTTGTATTTATTTTATTTTATTTAAAAAAATAGTATGCCACGTGTCACTTATTGATTGCTTTTGTTTGTGAAATTTGAAAAAACTGGGTTTCAGTGTGTAAAATGGTGCACCGTCCCATTTAATGTTTTTATTTATTTATTATTTTTTTATATTATCTATTTTTTTAATTTATTTCATTAGTAATAAATATAATACTTGTTCATGAATTAATTAATTAAAAAGAGACTAAATTTGTGATAAAAATGGTAAAAATATATATTTTATTTTATTTTCTATTTTAATTAAATTAATTTTATTTTATTAAATGCTTAGGTTTTTTTTCAGAAAATATCAAAATAAATAATAATAAAAATATCCTAATATCTAAAAAAATATAATAAAAAAAGCGATAATATTGATTTCACCCTTTAAAAATAGTATTTATTTATTTTTTTATCTTTATGTTGAGATTTTTTTTTTTCTATTTTTGCTTACTACTCATTTTTGTTTGGTTATTTAATTTTAAATTTTATTATTTTATTAGCTTTATTGTATTTTATCATACTCTCCATTATCAAAATGTATCTCCCACCTTTTGATTATAATTGTTTTATCCTTTGCTTGTGTTGTTCTTAGTTAGGTAGGATAGTTAATCAATTAGAAAAAAAATACAAAAAATATAAAATCAATATTTCAAAAAATAAATTAAAGTATTTGGTCAACATCAAGTTCCATTTTTAAAAACTTTGGTCCAACGCCAAATATTTCTTTTTCTCAAAATCACACCAAACCATTTTCAAAAAGATATAATAATTCTCCATTCGATGTCGAGCCCGTTTTAACACCTTTGTAAGTCGGTCGCTTTTAGCATCGTCATCAACCTCACATAGCCTACTATTGGGGTTTCTTACAATGAGCACCTTTTATTTATTTATTTATTTACATACACTTGTTTATTTTTATAGAGTTATGATCTCGTGGGTAGTAACTTTAATTTGTGATTAAACATTTCAAATTGTCAAAATCTTAACCCAACACCAAGTAGGTCTTCCCTTCCAACCATTTCAAATCGCTATTTTGTTTCGAACGCAAATTCAAATCTCGATCTACATCGAGTATTTTATCCAAATCAAATCAAGATACCTAAGCATATTTAAACATTATTTCATTAAAGGTGAAAAGGGAGATAGTATGGAGCCTTCGATTCCTCTCCTCATTTTTTTGGGTACGAGTTGCCTCACTCGATTAGTCAAACAACTGTCATCTCTAAAAAACTTATAATTCGATCAATTTAAATCATGTTCACAATTACTTAAATGAGAAGAAGTGGTTTAGAGCCTTTTATTCCCTTCTCGAATGCTTGGATACGAGTAGCCTTACTCGACCATTCAAGTTTTTGTCGTTCATCAAAACACATTAAACTTTACTTGAATACTATTTCATTAAAGATGAAAAGAAATTGGTCTAGAGCCTTATATTCTCTTTACCGAATACTTGGATACGAGTTGCCTTTACTCAGCCATTCGAGTATCCATCATCCACTTAAAATACCCTAACTATATTAAATCCTTTTGCAATTAAGGATGAAAAGGGAGATGGTATGGAGCCTTCAATTCCTCTCCTCGGGTACTTGGATGCGAGTTGCCTTACTCAACCATTCGAGTAATCGCCATCCAACAAAACACTCAAACTCATTCAAACCTTTTTTGCCTATTGGCAAAACCTAGTAAACCTTTTCAAAAACGAAAGACATTTTGTCTTAAGATGATGCTAAGCAATGCTTCATCCACTACCGTTGAGTTGAGATAAGTGGAGTTTCCTGTGAATGAAGATTTATAAATCCATTCAATGTGATGCAAACGTCTGCTCCTCACCTGTTTAGGGTAAAATAATGTTTTACGTCAATTAATACAAGATAGCTTTCGCTAAAATTGACAAACAAACAAACATTTTCTACCCAAAACTACGTGTACCTTGATTTCTCTTTTGAGATACGTAGGAGCAGCATTGTGAAATCTTGTCAGACCCCCTAGTAATAAAAACCTTTTTAGGTCCTTTTTTTTCTTTTTTTCTTTCCCTTTTTAATAAATTGAGATGCCTAGCATTTTGAACTACCACTAACACACAGAACTAACCTAATGGTTTCCGTTGAGTAAAACGGATGTGATGGGTGCTAATACCTTCCCTTTGCGTAACCGATTCCCGAACCTTGATATTGGTTGCGATGACCATATCCTTGTCTTTATTTTAGGGGTTTTATTCGATATTTTCCCTTTCCTTCTATATGAATAAATAAAAATTGGCCGCGACTATGTTAAGTTCATCCCGCGAGCATGCGATTGCGCTTTGCAAGGTCGTGCACTCTTTTTTTTAGGTACGATACATTCCACTTAATATTCATGCTAATTGAAGATATAAAAGCCATGATAACTTGCACCAGTTTACCAAGGAATCCAATTTCCTATAAGACGCTATTAAAAAATGTCCAACTCAGGTTATCATAAGACTTAGCTAGATTTACCTTCACCACAAATAAACCTTGCTTGCCCTTCATTCTATTCATGTTGTGCAACATCTCCTAGGCTACTACTATGTTTTCTTGGATGTTCCTTCCCGGAATAAGCTCGTTTAGTAAGGGCCAATGATGTTGTCAATCAATTCTTTCAATATATTCACGATAACTTTGTTTAGCTCATGAGCTCAACGTGGTAAAATCTATTTTTAGCTCGTGATATTAGCCTGTTAAAATCTCTTGTTTGGTTCCTGAGATTAGCCATTTAAATCTTTGTTTGTTTGTAAGAATATTTGAGGGCATAACATGTGAAAAACTCTCATCTCATTTAGCGAAACTCTCTAGAGGAAACTCTTGGGAACAAGATTAGGCCAAGTGATTAGGGCGAACATGTATAAATCTATGGTGTGTGTTTTCTTCCTCTTATCTCTTAATTTTTAATATTAGTAAATTATTATTATTATTAATAAAATATTATTTATTTTAATAACATAATAATTATTAGGCTTAATGTGAATTAAAACATTACAAATTTAATGAATAATGACCTAGAAAAAATTTATTGTAATTTGACATTGACTCATCATGAAAACAAGTGACATGTCACTAAAAATTAGTCCAAAAAAATTTACTTGATATTTATTTTTCCCGCAAGCAATGAAACCACCACTCCTGGTAACGGTGTTGCACTCGCTATTGGGGTAAGGATAGGTTCATTGATTCCTGTGGGATTTGAATTCTCTGTCGATTCAACAGGTTGTTCAGTGTCTGAAACGTTATTTTGGGGAAGTGAAGTGTTCTTAGGGAGAACCATTTCGACTATAGTTCTACCACTCCTCAAGTGCACAAAAGTCCAGACGCAAAAAACATTATTCAACAAAAGAAAAAACCGCCAACAAAGAAATAAAAATAAAAATCTTTAAAAAAAAAGTTTAAAATGTTGCACAAACAAGTCCCACTGGGCGTGCTAATTTGTTCACCGGTAATTTTGGTAAACAATAACTTATTTTTAAATTTATTGTTGAAGAACCAAACTAGTAAATCTAGGGGCATGTTGTGCGAAATTTTTAAGAAAAGAGAAGTGTGCATTAATGTTGACGAGTATTTTTGTTGACTATTTTGGAAAAATGATTAAGTTTGAAAGTAAATGTAAAAGCAATTTCGACCAAGTCGAAATGATAACTTGAATGAACATAAAACAAATAAATGTAGATAACATGTAAAAACTTTATTTGCAAAGTAAAAGTTGGTAGGCATGTACATTTTCTTCAGAGACTCGTTTCTCACTTGTGTATGGGGGTACTTTGAGTTTGTATTGAAATTTACAATGATTTTTGCCACTCTGAATCCTAACACTAGAATCCCTATTTATAGTATTATGAAACTAATTGTCCTCAACGTTCAACTGTCTTCCATCCGACACGTCATTTCTGCATGCTTTGCTTGCCTTCGATTGATCTCCACGTGTCTTTGGCGTTTGGATAAGATAGTTATTTGGTTTGATTTTGAATTTGCTTTGATCGAATCTCCTTCGATCTGTCGAATTGGCTAGCAACCAATTTTTGAAAATTTCACTAATTACCAGACCAAAAAATTTACTTGATATTTATTTTTGAAATAAGTATGGAAACAAATCCATTTGCATGATTAATTCATATGTGTGTATGCTTCTGATTGAGTGATATCTATTTGACCATGTAAGCCTACCGTGTGAGTTAGCGATCCCTTGAATCTCCCTCCCTTTGAATTAAAAAAAAAATTGAAATTATTTTTGTTTTTGAAAATTGAAATTAGGTAATTCAAAATCGATGACTCAAAAGTTAAAGTAAATTATTACATTATATCAAAAGTGTTATCTTAAAAATGATATATAATTATTTTTTTATAATAAAATAAAAAATAAGAAAGTTTGAAATAAAAAGTAAAGTTTTGTAGATTTCATTAAATAAAATGTATGTAATAAATAAAAAGAGGTGAATTGAGATACACAAAATAAATAAAAAAAATATTAGTGAATATAGTTGATTAATAATAGTATGAGAAAAATAGACAGAGACTAATTTGATTTGAAAACTGAGATCAAATTAAACGTACCTGCAAAGCTGCACCCCTAGTCACAAGGTTTAGGAGATATTTGAAAATTGCTTGATTTACTTATTATGGATAGTAAAACAGTAATTGCAAATTGAATATCAACTGGTTTCGTGGTGTAGTTGGTTATCACGTCAGTCTAACACACTGAAGGTCCCCAGTTCGAGCCTGGGCGAAGCCATAATTTCACATTTTTATCATTCATTCGTTTTGTTTCCATTCCATCATGCCAAATACATACACTACATGCTTTCATCAATTAATTAATTAATTAATTAATCGATATGTGGATGCTTTCATCAGTTAATTAATTAATCGATATGTGGATGCTTTCATCAATTAGTTAATTAATTAATCGATATGTGGATGCTTTCATCAATTAATTAATTAATCTATATGTGGAATACTAACTTTTGAATATTAATCTAACTCTAGTTCAAATTAATTTCAAAGAAAATTAATCTAATTCTAATTCAACTTAATATTCAAACTAAGCAAATTTACGTTTTTGCTTTTTTTTTTATTGCTATTTCAATTTTTTTTATTCTTCTTATTTTCAATACAATTTATTTTTTTATTATTTACATTGTTCAAAAAAAAAAAAATATATATATATATATATTCTTAAATTTTTAATTGAATTTCAGTTGAGATCAAGTGAGTTGATATGTACTATACCTAACAAATGGAATTCCTAAGTGTTCTAAAATTTAGTTGGGTCCAATAAAATAATAGAGAATTCTGAAAAGGTCAATTGTTAATAAAAGTGATAGACTAGTTGGGGCCAAAATTTTCTTTTTTATTTTTTTTGTAAAACAATATATATATATATATATATATATATATATATATATATATATATATATATATATATATATATATATATATATATATATAAAGGTCATTGATCGACCACTTGCAGGATTTATAATTCGTCTAAAGTACTTGTGGTGCAGGGGAACTTTCATACGGAAGAGTGTTAGATTAATTCTTTAATTAATTAAATATGGATTGACATATTTAATTATATTATGGTCTATTGTTATTAAACACTAAATAAATGAATTGTTTTGATTGAGTTTTGTGCCTGAATGGACCATGATGGGTTGAAGCAATCAGTTAAGCCCAATGAGAGGTCCTTATCCTCAGCCATTTAGCTTTTTAAGTGTCTCTCCATTAGACAATTGAAATACTCCAAAAATCCTAAACGACAATAAGGGTAGTAAGTCTCTCATACTCACACTTTCCGACGACAGTCTCTTCAATCTTGTAAGGTACACCGTTCTTATTAATTTTGAATATTCAATAATATTATAATATGCTATAATTTGTGTCTATCATATTTATTTTAAATCTATCAATTGGTATCAAAGACTCGTAGATACATATTATAGCAAAATCTTATAATTGTTTGTTCATTATGTTGAACATGTGTAGTGGAAATGATTGTGAAGGTGAAATATAAACTTGTTTTGCATCTAATTCTAAAAGTCGTTTATACATACTAGTGTTGTTGACGCGTATATAAAATATATATATATATATATATATATATATATATATATATATCATCATCATATATAATCATCAGAAAAAGCGTTTTAATTTTAATTTGGGTTGGTTTTTTATTTCTATCAAATAATTAGGTTGTTTCATTTCATTGATTCACTTTAAGAAATTACTATAATAAGGTACAATTTTGTGATGTAATTATTCAACTTTTAATTTTATACTTGTTCTTGTGTTGGTTATTGGTAAATTCATATAAGAGTTTGAATGGTTTTAAGATAATCTATAACTTTCCGTAAATACATGTGGTAGGGTACGTGTGATATCAAAAACTTTGTTATAAAGTTCAAATAAATAGCCTATTTTCCCGGCTTGTTTTTCTCATAATAATAAAATTAACATTTTCTCTATTATATTAATGCCAAATAAATAATATTAAATATTCAATTTGTTTTGGTATTCCTTAATATTATAATGGGTTTAATGGTAGTGCACTTTCAGTGTAAGACAGTTTTACACATGCAACCAATCAAAATGTTTACAATTGCCATGTAATATCAGTATTTTTAAAATAAAAATATGTTTTATTCTGATACATGGTTGTGATTGGTTGACAATGTAAAATATTTTACACTGTTAGTGCATTTCCTTTTTTCTCTATTACAATTCAATATCTTAATAAAACATGTTTTTAAGTGATTGATTTAATTTAAATTTCATATCTATCCAAAATTACCATATATAGTAATTTTGATCTATTCTTTAGAAATGTTCAATTATATTATCCTTGAATTATGATAATTTATAGTTAGAGTTTATAATATGATATAACGTTTTATTGTTGCTTAATGAGTTTTTGAGATGACAATTCAATACTCTACAAGTCTTTAAAAACTCAAAAATTCTACAAAAGGATATAAGTCAAACTCTTTGAGGTAAGTCATAATTTGATTATTTATTTTTGAATCGCTTGTGACTTATTATATAATTGTATATAAAGAGAAATTTGTTTAAAATATTATCTACTCTTTAAAATAATAAAATGTGCATTTATATAAAAATAATATTTTTCATAATATTTCGAAATCAAAACTCTCTATTTATTTTTTATAAATCAATTTCTATAAAAATCTAGTTTTTATTAGTATATTTTAAAAATCTTATTATTTTGAGAGTTTTATTCTCAAAAAATTAAATAATCAATATTAATTTGTATAATTATAATCTCACATATCGTGCATACAATTATATAAATTTCTCTATTTTTAATAAAATATAATCATTCTTAATTTATATGATTGTAACTCGTCTATCGTGGGTACAATTGTACAAATTTTGGTTAGTAAAATAATTAAATTCGTTGTAATTATAATAGATATTATATTGATAATAGTTATACCCTATCAACATAGTATTATTAATATAATTTATTTTGTTAAACGTACTTATGATTTATTATTATGAAAATTATTATTCGAGTACATTATCAATATTAGAATTTTGTGACATAATATTTATACATCGTTAGATTTCTTATTTTAAATGGTTGAAAGTATTATTTGAGAAATAAGAAATTATTTTAAAGACATGTAATACTTTATGAAATCCAATCATTTTTATTCAATATTTTTAAAATGGATTTCAATTCTCTTTGTATTAGGTAAATGATGGACATACCCTATCGGTGTGACATTATTTGTCATGATCAGTGTGTGATACAGAAAATAATTAAGTATTTTTTAAAATATTTTAAAACTCTTATATTAATAATTCAACTATCTTTTCTATCAAATGAGAGAATCTAACATGTCAATTTTATAAAAATGTCATTTTTTATATATAAAAAAATTATTTATTTAATATACATTTGTTTGGTATAGAGTCTTATATTGAAGATAATATAGTCTTATGTATATACGAAAGTCTATGACTATTTTGTTGTATCATTAATAAAATTTAAATTAAAGTCTCTTTTATTTCCGTTGCGTGTAACCTAATTATGTCTCAAGTGTGTGTGACTTTAATTGTAACACTTGAGTTTTTAGTGAGCTATTAAAATAATCTATATAATCTCATTTTGTAATTTAAAATACTAGAGATTTAATCTCACTCGTATAATGATAATTTTGTTTTATATAACTATCATACTATTTTATGTGAAGGTTATTTTGTTTATGAAAATTCTTTTAAGAATTTTATTCGTTATAAGGAGATTTTTCATTATAAATTGTAAGTGAAAATTAACAATCTCATTAATTCTAAATGCAGAATATGTGTTTAACTATGAAACTAAAATTTTGATAAAAAAATATGCCATTGATAAATATTGAGTTTCATATTGTTATTCTGTAACCACTTGTGTTAATAGATTTGCTATATTCATGTGCAAAATAAGTGGTTAAGTTTTTTTTTGAAATATTGTTAAATTGTACAACCACTTTTGTCAACAATTTTGCACTAACAATTAAGTATCACACTATTGAGTAGCATATCATTAAAGTATTTAATACTAGCAGACTCTGATAAATTCTTATCCTACTTATACTTGTTGGAGTAGTGGGAGATCATGTGTACATAATTATATAATCTAAAAAAAATTTGGATTATTATTCTCATAGTGTCATATATTCTTACGCACACTATAAATATGACATATTCTAAAAAGACTTCAAAACATAAATTAATTCTAAGAAGTCTTATTCTATTATACTGAGATATATATTATTCTCTTAATCTCAGAAAACATCATAACTTGATGTTTAGGTCGATATTGAAAAGACACAATAATTCTTTAGCATGCAATAATATTGTGTTACTCTATCTTCAATAGTCCACGTTTGTCAGGTCATAATATGAAAGTACAAGTAGATTTATTGCAGTTTTCTTGCTATCTTTTAGCAATGCATTTATGTGGATTTGTTTGGTTAGATTGGAAATCAATTTAAATGGAGGCTTAAATTTTAATCAAATCTTTTTGGTGGATATTTGAAAAACAAATCCTAACAATATATTATATAATTTTTGGACGTGATCAAATCCACAATCTCTCCTTTAAAGTAACTTCACTCCTAATAGTCATGAGTACAACTAGTCTTATATGAAATCACTTAATCTAGCGTCGCTTTCCTAATACTACTCGTGAAGATTAGTCACAACTCTCTCTAAATCTGAGACACCTTTGACTTTCACTCGAGCACTCTCCCAAGTGTTTATTCAGTTACAAAGATGAAAGATAAAACTATAATAAAGATCAAAACTCTATTCAGGTAATTTAGAATTAATGCCCAGAAATAGAGGTACACAAACTACAAATACAAATACTCAACTAAAACTCTCCTATAAAGTAGATATTTTCTCTTAAAGTATGAGGCTTCACAAATGAGACGGACTCCTTAAATAGAAACAATGATCCAACTAGAAATTCCACTAGGGTTTTGTCAAGAATTCAAATGGCATCTCAAAAGCACAAGATCAATTTTCAATAATGTTGGTTGCAAAACTTTGATTGATCAAAATTTGAATAAATCTAAATCTCATGAATATTCAAATTCAATCCTGCTGAATTCGATTCATATTAAATCTTTCTTTAAACCACAAACATGCATAATCAATCAAATTTTCATTATCATGATTGAGATCTGATGACAGTCAATCATTGCATTTAATTAGTCGAAGAATTAAGGAAAAATGAGTGAAAGATGAGCCAAAATGATGAAGAAAGACCCAATAATGAGTGAAAATAGCCAAGTATGAAAGAATGAGACTCAGTGAAAATTCTGGTGCAAAAGAGTGATTTTTCACGCATCTACTGGAATAATCACGCGCACCATCGTGTGCGCGATAGAGACGATAAAGATGTTTCACGCGCGATGCTTATATAATGTGCACAGACGATGGGTGCTTTTTCTGGACTTTTCTGACACGTTCTGATAGCTTCAAAAGGGGATTTTTCTGCTTTTTGATAAGGGTTACGAAAATTGGAGAAGAGAGCAAGAGTTTGGGAGCACAAAAGGAGATTTTTAGGGCATTTGAATCCATTGGAGGCCATCTCTTCAAGGGACTTCTCATGTTATTTTATCTATCAATTGTGGTATTTTTCTCTGAATAATGTGTATCTAAATTCTCTTAGGTTAGGTTGTGTGATGATGAAACTTATTCAATCTTGTTAGCATTATATGTTTGTTTGAATTTGTATGAATAATTTGAATTATAATTTTATTCAGTTGTTGCTTAGGCTTAATGTTTTTTATTTGAGATACTCTGTTAATTTGTTGTTAGACAAATAGAGATTCCTGACCTGTAGACTATGTGTTGGACCTAGGGCAACTATTCTACTTACGTTGGTTGAATATGGATAGGAGACCCCAAGTAGTGGCATAGAGAATTAAAGGTTTGTACATCGCCTAACACTACTAACGATGGCAGACTAGGGATAGAAAGTTTCGAGTAGTTGTTAGTGAGTTATTTCGTGGATGATTGACTATAACAGTTTTGTTAATTCGTCGTGAGATTATAAGGATAAGACCATTCATACATGGCATCATACATCAACAAGAAAGGATAAGGAGATTCTAAAACACAACCTGCCCGCTTTTGTGACATTATTTTCTCGTTTATTTACCTTTTGCACTGAAACTTGTAAAACCCCCTTTTTACTGTTTTACTTTAAATTGCACAAATCATTGTCTCGTTAGAACACAATCCTTGTGGATTTGATCTTTTTATTACTGCGATGTTATCGGTACACTTGCTGAGAAGTCATCAAGTTTTTGGCGCCGTTGTCGGGGACTGTTGATTGGAACAGGGTAACGCTTTGTGCAAAATTTATTTTTTTATTT
Source organism: Lathyrus tuberosus (assembly GCA_022829125.1). Lineage (NCBI taxonomy): Eukaryota > Viridiplantae > Streptophyta > Magnoliopsida > Fabales > Fabaceae > Lathyrus > Lathyrus tuberosus. The sequence goes on from JALAZF010000006.1 coordinate 20,372,360, forward strand.
TATTTTAATTTTCCTCTTTATTAATTTTGTTTGTTTTCTTGTTTATCATAGTGCTACTAAGGTATTTTATGTTTGTGTATGCGCAATTCATGATCGACATTACTATCATTCAATCCAGAAATTGAAAGAACATCATGTGCTCTCAGAAAAGCATCTAGAGAAGCAATTTTGGGTGAAGGAAACCAACCCGAAGTAGATCCACCAATACTTTCTTCAGATTCTGAAGACGATAATAACATGGTTGCTTCACCACTCCCAACTATGGGAGATTACTGTAAAAGGACCGACGACAGTCAGGTTTCTAAAGGGTTTGTATCGACAGACCCAGCTAAATTTGATATTAAAAATTGTGTGCTTTCAGGTCTAATAGACAATCCGTTCGACGAGAACGCTATCAGAGATTCATGGGTTCATCTTGCTCGCTTATACGAAACCGCTTCGATGTCCAAGTTGGATAATGTTAAGGAGGACCAAGTGAAGTTACGGTTGTTTGGTTTCTCTCTTATTGAAAGGGAAAAAGATTAGTTACTATGACTTCCAAATGAAACCATTAGAACATGGAAGGAGCTGGAGGATAAGTTTCTGGAAAGGTTTTTCATCACCATCCAATTTACTGAGAGAAAGGCTGAAATTTTAAATTTTGAGCAACAAGATGTAGAGTCCCTGTATGACTCATGAAAGAGGTTCAAACTATTGCTATGTAGATGCCCAACCATAATCTGAATAATATGGAGCAGATGCAAAGTTTTATCAAAGGCCTAAAGAGTCAGACACAGATGTTGCTAGATGCTTCAACGGGAGGCACAATTAAACAAATGAAAGAGCCACAAGTCAAGGACCTAATTGAGAAGATGTGCATGAACGAGTATCATACTAAGAGTGAAAGATCGGTAAAAGTTGAGCCAGTAGGTACACCCAAAGGTATATTAACTATTGATACTCAAACTGCTTTATTAGCTCATATTGAATTGTTGAATAAGCATTTAGCTGAAATCTGCTTAAATAAAGCTAACGTGAGCCAAGTACAAGCACTTAGGTGTGACTTTTGTGGATGAGGACATGAAAATGGAAGGTCTTCTTTTGAAGGGTAAAGTGAAGAGGTTCAATATGCTAATTTTCAAAAGAACAACCCTTATTCCATCACCTATAATCTGGGATGGAGAGATCATCCAAATTTTTGTTTGAGCAACAACAAAAATCAAAGTGGTAACCAAGCGATGCAACAAAATCAACAAGCTTCAAATTTCCAAAGGAAGTCCTCATAGTTGGAAGAGACCTTGAAAAACTTTATGAAAGCCAGTCAACTTTTCTTGGAACAAATGAATAAGAACTATGAGACCATGAGCAGAAACAATGATGCTTCCATAAAAAATTTGGAGACTCAAATTAGACTGTTGTCAAGGTAACTAACATCTCTACCTAGTTCAAGTGGAGGATTCTCATGTAACACCGTAGACAGTCCGAAGAATGAAACATGCAAAGTTGTGAGGACCAATTTGGGGGTAGTCACTAAAGAGAAGGAAGTTGGAAAAGTTCAAAGGGATGAAATTGAAAAAAAGGAAGGTGGAATTGAGATAAAGGAGAAAGAGCCTCAAAGGGGCCATGAAAAATGAAAAGTTACACCTGAGCAATGCATAGATTAACACTCTTCGGAGGAGAAAACAAATTACCAAAACATGAGTGAACCAAACCCACCTTTACCTGATTACATGAAACCAATTATTAAGAAGAAACGGGTACCTGAAGATGATGTTGGGATGTTTGAAAATTTTAAAGAGATGTTGAAACAACTTCAGGTAAGTATCTCTTTTAGTGAAATTTTAGAATTAATTCCCAAGTTTGCCAAGTTTATGCAGGTATTGCTAAAAGGTGGAAAGCGAAAAATGACTCACGAATAGGTTAACCTGACAGAGAAAGCTGAGATGGCAGAATTGTCGAAGATGCCACAAAAGATGAAGGGTCAAGGGGAGTTCAACATTGCATGCGCCATTGATGGGGTAAAAATACCACATGCTTTATGTGATTTAGGATTGAGCATCAATGTTATGCCACTGAGCAAATTCAAGGAGATGAAGATAAGAGAGATCATATTGAGCAACATGACACTTACTATAGCCGATTCATCTGAAACTGTGCCACTCGGTATTGTACAAGATGTGTTGGTTCATGTCAATTGTTTGACCTTCCCTGCATACTTTGTGGTGATTGACATCATAAATGATTCAGAAGGGTCTGTGATTCTTAGACGCCCATTCTTGGCAACTGGAAAGGCAAAGATAGATGTGGAGACTGGGGAATTGATTTTGAATTTTAATAAGGAAAATGTAGTGTTTAATTCATATGAATGGACACTATATATGGAGGATCTAGAGACATGCTACAAATTGGGAGAAAGAGGCGGTGGAGTTAACAAAAGAATGGGAAAATGATTTTTTACAGACGTGAGGGCATCCCTTGCGCCTGGCATGTTTTGAACATGATCTGTCAAGCTAATGACAGAAAAGAAGCGTTGGATGGGAGGCAACCCATTAATTTTTAATCTGTTTTGTTTTGTTTTGTAGATGTATTTTTATTTTATTTCAAACCCATCCACAAGATGAATTAGCAACTAAAGAAGAACCTTGTCAAGAAGATCCATATGTTCTTAATAAACTTGGTTGCAACTGTTTTTTTTTCCTTCAGATTTACAAACTTTAACTTTATCATTACACATGATCCAAGAAAAGAACAGAAAGAAGTGACTTGATCAAAATGAAAGCAACTGACGACTGGAAGGGAAAGGACGAGAAAAGAATCAACATACTTGTACTCAACCTTCAGATACCTCATCTGGTAAGGTTTGAGCCTAAATATTTACATTATTCACTTTTTCTTTCTTAAAGTGTATCCATGTATTATTCTTTTATCTGGTTTGATTTACTTCCGATTAAGTTATCAAGTTTGACCAATACACACTAAGGCAATTTTTTCTATATAACTCTGAGCCTTTGTAAACCACCCTTTAGTAGTTGGATTATCCTTTGCTAAACACTTTGAGCCTAAGCCTTTCTTTCGGTGACGTAGCCTTAAATTCATAGCCATATTATTTGAAAGATCTTTTCTTTCCACCCCTCTCTTTGGAGTTAGGTAGAAGTAAAGTTCTTAAAGTGTATGAAAAAGATTAAGTTTGGGGTTGCTATTGGAAGTGAGCAACATTTTAAGTTTGGGGTTGGGTTAATAGAGAATTTGATCCAAAAGTTTAAAAAAATTGTCGAGGAAAAGAAGTGGAAAAAGGCATTTCTTCAAAAAAATGATGAATAAACGACATAAGAAAAAAGAATGACATAGTAAGAAGGATCACAAATATTTATTACTAAAAAAAAGGTATGATAAATGGATGAGAACTAGGAGCCTAACTCCAAAGGTTTAACCTTACTTTCCTAAATATATAATACCCTAACATAAGCCAAGTTATAACATGGAAAGCCCTATAACGTGTGTGTTTTGATTTATATTATTAACTCTATTAGAACATGATAGAGTTGAGTTTAATTGATTTTTCATGTTGATTGAGTGATAACCCTATCCATTGAGCGAGTTAAGTGAGTCAAGAGATAAGTTGAGTACTCGTCAATGTTGAAGACGTTTTCCAAATTTTCTGAATGGAAGTTGGAAGCCGGAATAATGGTCTAGTAACGAAAAATATATGGTAATGTTCAATTGTTATTGTGCAACTTGTTATCTATTGAAATGTGTAGTTGCATGTGAGTTGCTTGAGGACAAGCAAAGATTCAAGTTTGGGTTTGTGATGACAGTCCTTCATTTCATCTAATTAGTCGAAGAATTAGGGAAAACGAGTGAAAGATGAGCCGAAATGATGAAGAAAGACCCAAGGAAAGTGAAAAATATCCAAGTATGGAAGAATGAGACTTAGTGAAAATTCTGGTGCAAAAGGATGATTTTCCACACAACTGCTGGAATAATCACGCACATCATCACGCGCCATTGCGTGTGCGATAAAGGCGATAAAGATGCATCAAACGCGTGATGCTTATATTATGCGCACGATGGGTGCTTTTTCTGGGCCTTTCTGACACATTTTGATCTGTTTTGACAACTTTAAAAGGGGATTTTCTGATTTTTGATAAGGGTTACGAAAATTGGAGAAGAAAGCACGATCTTGGGAGCACAAAAGGATATTTTTAGGGCATTTGAAGCCATTGGAGGCCATCTCTTCAAGGGACTTATGTTATTTTTATCTATCGATTATGGTATTTCTCTCTGAATAATATATAACTAAATTATCTCAGGTTAGGTTGTGTGATGATGAACCTTATTCAATCTTGTTGGCATTATATGTTGGTTTGAATTTGTATGAATCCTTTAAATTATAATTTTATTCATTTTTTGCTTATGCTTAATGCTTTAGATTTGAGATACTCTGTTAATCTGTTGTTAGACATATAGGGATTCCTGACCTGTAGCCTATGTGTTGGACCTAGGGGAACTATTCTACTTACGCTGGTTGAATAGGGATAGGAGACCCTGTAATACCCCAAAATGAGTAGAATATTTATTTAATTGATTTATTATAAATATTTGTAATTTCTGGTGAATTTTAGTGAATTATTTTGATGTCTATAACTGATGTTGGGGGGTATTACGATGTTAAAGGGGGTGCTGGGAGTATTTTAGAAGTATGTTATGTTTTAATATTATTTTTGATAATAATAATATGGATTATGTGAAATGTATTATTATTATTATAATAAATAATTAAGAGGAACATTAAGGGCAAGATGGTAAAATTGGATGAGTTAAGTGAGGACGAAGTTGGAAAAACATATTAAGGGTCCTAGGGGTAAGTTTGACAAAAGGAATTAGAGAGAAGGGAGAATCATTTTGTGGTACGATCAATTTTGGAGAAAAACTCTGAGGAAAAAGAAGAAGAAAGCTAGGGCTCAGAGAGGTTTCGGAAGAACTCGAAGAGAAGAAATCAGAATCGATTTTCTAAGGTAAGAGTATCATTCATCATTATATTTGATATAGAGTTAGATGTATGTAGGTAGTTGGGGTTTTGGGCTTTGAGGGAATTTGATGATAATATGACGAATTATGATGAAATTGATGATTTCAGCGTGTATAAAATGATGGGATTTGATGTGGGTGTTGTTGGTATGATGTATTATTATTGTAGTATGATTTCTTTGTGATTGAGATGCATTTTCGGGATGTATGATATTGAAATCGCAAGGGGTGTAGGGTCTGAGTTATGTAGAAAACGCAATAGTAGAAGTGCAGTTCGCAGAAACTCGCAGGGTGAAGGACCCATTCTGTCGGGCGAAGCGATCTAGCTTGGAGGTCGCTGGGCGAAACTAGAAGCGAGCGAAGGGTGAAAAGTGTCATACCCCAAATTTTGACCACTAAGATTCCCCATCATTGTGCAAATCATCACCACAATATGGGTAATCCATCATGCCTCATTAGTCTCCCCAAAGATGGGTGAGCATCCACTACAATCAAGCTTAGGGTTTAAAGCCCTCTTAGAGCTCTTAGACAAAGGATCAATCAAGGAATGACATGATCTTCAACTTGTCTAACCTCTCAAACATCCACAAGGGATCAAGAGGACTCCCACATCAAGGATTAAGCACAAGGCTGCTCCCTTCTAAGTGGATTAAGCCTCAAGATCGCTAGTGTCACCAAATTAGGGTTTGGTCGGCCAGGGCCTCCTGTAGCGAGCAATTTTGGACGCGGTTCTTAAGCGCTGATCGCTCTCTACGGTTTGAGCTTACTACAGGTCGATTCATTTTTTATCCTATTGTGAGCTGAATAAGGAAGGGAAATAGATATCTCCAATTAACCCTACTTTGCATACTGAGTTTAAAGAGCGGTCTGTTAGGTTACGAATGCTATCAATGTGGGGGGGGCCTTTGTACTGGTTATTTGTATTTTCGCCAATACTGTTTTCTTTCTTTTTATCTTGGCAGAAGGTTTCTGGCGGGGAACAAGGATTAGGATGTTAGGACTGATGTTTTTGAATTACTGCTTTTGATTGATGGAGATATGGGATTTGGTTTTTTTGTTGATTGTGCTCGCTAAGATCTTTTCTTTCGATCTTATGCCTACGTATTCCCGTTTACCGAAACAGGGAAATCAGAGCGTTCGTAGTTCCTCCTATTCTATGGGAGGAAATGGGTGTTTTGGTGTCTTGTTCAAAGCCCAAGACATGAAGCGAAAGGTGGTTTGTATCTTGTTCAAAGCCCAAGATGTGAAGCTGAAGGTGATTTGTATCTTGTTCAAAGCCCAGGATATGAAGCTAAAAGGGTGTTGACTTTAGAGAGAATTTGTCATCTCTAAAGAGGGAGTTGTATGTCACAACTGTTTTATAAAGGAGAATTACTTTAACCGGGATTTATGAATCGGCAATGCCATAATTTCCTTAAAAAGGGGGTTCCAACCTGAAGGAGAAGACTTTAACTCAGTGTAGAGTAATGCTATCTTTCCTTAGGAATTTCTCATGCTAAAAGAGGGACAGTGGTATGGATGTAGAGGATCCAGAGGCTTGCCGCTTACAGCGATTAGATGAAGGGGGAGGAGTTGTTGATGTTTGTGTACTGTGAACGAGGCACAACTTTGATGCTAAAAGGTTAATTGGATTAACCAGTGGTTTTCTTATATAAAGCCTAAGAGGAGGCTAATATATGTCTCGTACAAAGCCCGAGAGAGAGGCTAAAAAGTTTTGACTCAATGAGGGAATCTTTTGGTATCTCGTATAAAGCCCGAGATGGAGGCTGATTGACTCAACAAGAGAGTTTTTGTATCTCGTACAAAGCCCGAGATGGAGGCTGTTGTTTGTTTGGCTCAATAAGAACCATTTTGTATCTCATATAAAGCCCGCGATTGAGGCGAAAGGGGTGATTGACTCAACGAGGGAGTCTCTTGTGTGTCTCGTACAAAGCCCGAGAGAGAGGCTAAACGTTGTTTGACTCCGCTGGGGAGAATCATTTATACAAAGCCCCAGAGAGAGGCTAACTTCACTGGAGAAGGATCATTATACAAAGCCTAAGAGGAGGCTACGGTGACTGTTCAGTTAAGTGACAGGTCCAGTATACTGATTTTGAAAGAGAAAATCAGTTCTTATATGAGTAACATTGTACTCAGGGATTTGATTCAGGGATCTGGGTTATTCCTGTTCTTTAAGGAAGCGGGAAATCCAAAGGGTATTGAGACTGTCCGAGTCTGCAGGTTTTAACGAAGGGGTCACTTGAGAATGTCTTTGAGACTCAAGGAGATTAGACTGTCCGTGTCTAGAGTTTCATCTTTTGTACTATGCTTTGAGAAACAGCAGTAGCCTCTATGAAAGGACTGTTCTATGCAGATGAATAAGTTCTATTCCTATACCTCTAGGAGGTCGTCGAGACAATTTTTACGAAGCCCAAGAGGAGGCTGGAAACTTTTAAGAAGCCGACGGGTCCTTGTACGAAGCCCAAGAGGAGGCTATCATTCCCGGAGGAAGAGATCATTATACGAAGCCTAAGAGGAGGCTGTGAATACTTCTAAGAAGTCGTAGGGTCCTTGTACTAAGCCCAAGAGGAGGCGGGGTTGTTTTTAGGAAGCCTGTGGGTCCTTGTACGATGCCCAAGAGGAGGCCAATTGTTTTTAGGAAGCCGATGGGTCCCCAAACCCCGAGAAATTCAAGGCAATGCTATTCACCGAGAATAGATCAAAGTCAGGAAAGTCCGAGAATTTGGAAGAAACTCAAGAGATGCCATTCACGGAGAAAAGATCATCTCTGGGGAATAGAGTTTCTTGACAACTTCTATGAGTGACAGTCTATGAAAGGGTTCACGGAGAATGCTGCCTTTCATATCTCCATATTGTTTAACCCCAAGAGGAGGGAATACTGTGTCTGGTAATCCTATGAGGATCTAGTTTAGACTATTTCTAATAGTGATCAACGGGCTTAATGCTAGACGTAGTTGCCGGGGAAACTCTAAATATCTATACTATTATTACACAGTTGATATGAATTTTTGAAAGAAGACTTACAACGAAACAGCCCCACAATACAGTTATATATATATGAAAGCGGTAAATGAAAGCAATAACCACTTACTCGGTTGTAGAGCTTCCATGCTGTTTGGTTAGTTGTTCAACAAAGAAAGATTGAAAACAACAGTATATTCAAAATCAAAGGAGAAAGTGCTTTGAAATAAAAAGATTTGGGGCTTACAGCTCAAGGAGAGGCCCAGGGTTTTATCAGTGAGCGCACTATTTGAATTCGTACAGAGGGACTTATACAAGTGACTGAGGCCCAAAAATTATTTTCTGTACAAAGGGATGGGTCTTACACTCTCTCAAGAGGCCCAAAAATTTTTAAAGAAAAAGAGTGGGGCTTATAACACGAGGGTAGGCCCAATTTATTTTTCCGTTTAAAATGGCGATCGCGCCGAGGTTTTCTTTTAACGCAGAGGGGCTTATACAATAAGTGAGGCCAAAAATGGTTTTGGTTAAAAGGGGGTTGGGTCTTACACTCTATTAGAGGCCCAAAAAGTTTTAAATGGGTCTTATAGCTCAAGGAGATGCCCAAGGGTTATTTTGAAAAGGCGACGATCGCGCCGTTTGTTTTTTACGGTATCGGGACTTATACAATGCACTGAGGCCCAAAAATGATTTGGTCAAAAAAAGATTGGGTCTTACACTCTATTAGAGGCCCAAGTGTTTTGAAAATGATTTATGAGGGTTGAATTAATCCAAAAAACCCTAATTTGTTTTCAAAAATGTATTTAATTGAATAAAAATTCAATTAAAATGATCAAAATTGTTTAACATATGAAAAAACAAATTGTGATCTTGGATTAATGCTTCAAAAATTAAGTATTGACTTACAAAATAATTAGAAAGCATTAAAAGTTGCAAAATCAATGTAGAAAAAATATTTTAAATGTTAAAAACAATTAAAACATTAATTCTTTGCAAAAATATCAATTATATGAAATAAATAATATTTTTGGGATTTTTTGATAAAATAAAATATTTTAACATTTTTGTGAATTATTAAAAAAAGAATCAACTCAAAATCATTAAAACTCAGAGAGAAATTAATTTTTGAATCAATTAAATAAAATCACAAAATTCAAATATTCAAATTTCTAAAAATGGCGCCAAGAACACACCAAGAACACGCGCGTGTTCTGGGCTTGGCCAGATTTGCATTTTCTCTCCAATCTCACTGAATACTTGATTATAACATGCAATCCACATATCATTATGCTCGTATCAACCTCACGATCATGTCTATGTCCATTAATTTCATTTAAATTAAACATATAACAAGAAATCATGAAAAATTCTCAAGAACCCTAATTTCTGCATGAAGGCTAGGATTTTTGATACACGATTCAAATAATGCAATTAATTGAGGGGAAACATTCCATGCATGATTATGAACATATGGCCAAATTATTGTGCAGCAAAAAATGCATGGATCATAGAGTTAGAAGAGCTCATGCTTACCACTTGCAGCTGGTGATCGTGTTTTGTGTTGGAGGTGTTACAGCTAGGTTCCAATGATGTGGATAACTTCCCTAGGTGCCAAGTGATGTGTCTGAGTGCTTGGAATGGATTGAAATGGTTTGGAGTTGAAGATGGCACCTCAACTGCAAAACTGTCAAGAACTTGAGCAATTGGCTGGTGATTTTGTGAAATCTGTGTTCCAGATGTTATGTGAGTGTTTGGATCACTTCTATATGATGTATGTGAGGTGTGTGAGTGATTGGTTTGATTGGAAAAGCTCTCAAACTCAAAACCCGATAGCTACCTTGCTAAGAAAGGCATTTTTGCCAAGAGAAAGAGATTTTGAGGAAAGCATCTGTTAGATGGCTTTGGTGTACTCAAACTGATCACAATTGAGCTCTATTTATAGTAGAGCAAGTTTGTTTTGCAAGGAATAGTGAATGGCAACTGCTAAGTAGGTTTGGCCAATGTTGTCCAATGGAAATGCAAGTCTCCTCTAGCCATTGACTAGAGGTTAGGGCACAGAGCTTTGGTTCCCTTGGTCTTGGATAAGTCTTGACTGATTTCAGATGATAAGGGCTCAGTCCATGCCACCTTGATGCTTCCATTGAATGCTTCAATCCAAATTTGGAGTCTTGTCCCTATTTTGGCCATTCTAGGTTCAACATGCTATTTCTTGTTCCATGGACTTTGGAGGCTTGGCTCAGTGATTGTCCCCTTTAGATTCAATCCTCAGATGTGTCCAAGTGGATAGTAGCATTTGAATTTGGCTGATTTTGGCAAATCGAGCAAAGTTGCAAATTCTGCCTTGCCTTTGACAGATTTCAGCAAGGCAACTTGCCAATGTCATATCTCATGACTTAAATGGAATTTGGCAATGTTCTTGGCCATTTTGGAAAGCCCTTACATGATAAAACAACTGTTTTAACATGTTTGGTTTTGATCTCTTTTGAATCCAAGTGAAAAATCCCCCTACATTTGGCAAAAAGTGAAGGCAGATTCTGACTTAGTGAAAATTTCACTAAGTGTTGGAAAAAATGACATTTTCATTTTTCAGCCATTTTGATCAGTCCCTAACTCAAAATCCTTAATGAATTGGACTTAGGTCTAGTTGAAGTTTTTGTAGAGGGTAACGAGGGCTACAAATCCATATTTGGATGGGAAAAAATGGCCTTGTGGTTTAGGAGTTATGATCCTCCAAAGTTGGTACCCTTGTCACTTTATTTTTAACTTAGAAAATTTTCTAAGTTTTTATGGTTACCCCTTTTACAAGTTATCCAACTTTTCTTGATTTTTCTTGATGAATGATGATTCAAAACATACATTAACATCATTTTAGGGTTAAAAATCCATTTTGGTGAAAAATCTCAAAAAGTCAAAGTTGACTTTTGTGCACAGTTGACTTTTTATCAGATGAATTCCAAACTGTGCAAGTCCTCAGGAAATCATGTCCTTGACCTAAATCAAACTTGATGGACATGTTTCATGGATGTCATAGGGTGTATTAAGGCATGTCCTAGGGTTTGGGAGCATGTCCTGGTCAAAAGTCAAAGTTATAGTTGACTTTTTCCTTAAAACCCTAATTGTGGTGCAGATGAAATTGAGACTTGTTGCTCAAACTTCTTGGATTAATCCATTGTCCCAAATGGATCAATATGGTATATTAGAGACCCTCAAACCCTCTCTTGAGGTCTTGGTTCATGATTTGTCCCAAAAGTCAACTTAGGGGTGAATTAGGTCAAGAAACCCTAATTCCTGATTTTTGATGTATGCATCCCCTGAGGCAAAATTGACTTGATGATTGGGTCCATGAGGTTCCATGGAGTATATTAGGTTGTGTTTTGGATCTTTGGCTCGTGCCCAAATGAAAATTTCCATCTGGAGGCCCTGGTCGACCAAAACCCTAATTGGGTGACACTGGCGATCTTGAAGCTTGATCCACCTAGAAGGGAGCAACCTTGTGCTTAATCCTTGAAGTGGGAGTCCTCTTGATCCATTGTGAATGTTTGAGAGATTAGACAAGTTAAAGATTATGTCATTCCTTGATTGACCTTTTGTCTAAGCACTTAGAGAGGGCTTGAAACCCTAATTATGATTGTAGTGGATGCTCACCCATCTTTGGGGAGACTGATGAAGTATGATGGTTCCTCCATATTGTGATGATGATTTGCACAATGATGGGAAATCTTAGTGGTCAAAATTTAGGGTATGACAGATGCCCCTATTTAATCTTCTTGGACACGAATGTGTGAATGACGAAGGTATTCGGGCATTCGGGGTGCAAGAGGATTAAATATCGGAATACCCGAAATTTTGATGGCTATGAATGGCAGCTTATGCATTCATCTTCTTTTGCTAAGCAATGATGCTTAGAAAAGGTTGACTTCCCCTCGATCCTGGTCTTCAGCCAAGGAACTAGTCTCAGTTTTCTTTTGAGATAAACTTCCCCTCGATCCTGGTTTCCTACCAAGGAACTGGTCTAAGTTTCTTATTTAAACTTCCCCTCGATCCTGGTTTCCTACCAAGGAACTGGTCTCAGTTTCTTCCGTCAATAAACTTTACTGACAAGGGACGCTATTTGTAGCAGTTTTCCTCAAACTTCTCGCCGAATTTTTCTGGGGAGATGCCATTTGAGTGGAAAAAGTTTCGATGTCAGACTTCCTGGGGAACCCAGTTGTCTGAGTTGTAGAGGTGTACAAACTTCTCTGTTGGAGATGCCATTTGTTTCTACTGGGGAAAGCGAGCCTCTTGAGAGACTGCCTTTGCTTGGGGGTCTTACATCATACTTTTCTCGGGATCTTTTCGGAGAAATTCCATGTGATGGGATCCAATTCTGAGGTGCCGATGACCTTTTTATCGGTGGGTTTTTCGGAGAAAAACTGCCGTACTGCCGAATCTCCAATTTAGGAGGCTTTCTCTCGGGATTTTCTTTAATCCGGGAAAACAAGGATATCATCTTTAATGGCGAAGAGTGATGTTAACTGAGGGCTCTCTGGTCTTTCAGAGGTTCAAGTTATCAAAGTGGTCAAAGGCCAACTTCCTCCCAGAAATAAACTGGAAGAGAGATATTGTTCAGACGCAGCATTTCCTGACGAGGCAAGAACTGACAACTCGATTGAGAGAACTCCTACCACTAGGGGACAAGACTTACTAGAGTGATAGTGATGCAACATGAAATGTGAATACAAATCAAATAATGCATGTTGTGTGTATGTTTATGCTGACAAAACTAACGCGAGATACAAACTGACAGGTGAACACGACTGGATACTCGGCCATCGCGGGGCGAAGAAGTACCGCTGGTTCAGAATAGCAATTCCACCTTGCTTAGGAGAGATAGTCCCTGTTGGGAGCTATGTTGGTCGGGCTTAGGAGATGAGAACTCGGTCGAGGTGTGTCAGACGAAACAAGGTCTCTGACACAGTTGATCCCTTCATTCAGGCGTACTGGGCCTAGAAGGAGTACTTTGATTCTGCACTTTGAAGTTTGCTTACTTCTGGAGAAGCGGTTGAGGTTCTTTTGATGTTCAACAGTCAAAAGAAATTGCCATCTTTATTTTAAAGCAGAAAAAGTTTTAATAAGTAAATTCATTTTTGTTTTATTTCAAGAATCATTAATCATGATAACAACGTCGTCCTGTAAAGCTAAAACAAATAAGAACTACAAACAAAAGCACAAGGGCTCAAATTTTATTGATAAGATGGAGATCAGCCAAAAGCGTGATTCCATTGAGTATTTACAAAGTTTGAAAATGGTAATTTACAGGGAAAAGGGATACGTTGAAACATAACGACCATTATCCTTCTACCAACTTTGAATTTGGGGCATCCCGAGCTTCTGTCGAAGATGACCTTGACTGGAGTTTTCTGACGGATGATGTAATTGCTGCCGCTGAGGGACTTGCCTCTGTTGAACATAGTTACTTGCCATTATCCCTAATTTTTTCCTGGATTGTACTATGATGTTTCCAATCCATCGGGATGATTCTTTTTTTCATGTGTCTAACTTTTGCCTGGACCGCCCTTTCGGGTTTTCAATCCACCGAGACTTTTTTTTAGGCGAAGTATTTCTTGACTACATCAACATTTGTGGGGTAGGAAAATTCCTCTCTGTCCATGGTTGCAAGTCTCAAGGCGCCGCCTGAGAAAGCTTTCATGACCACATAGGGGCCATCATAATTCGGAGTCCATTTACCCCGAGAGTCAGTGAGAAACGATTGTATCTTCTTGAGCACAAGGTCTCCTTTTCTAAAGATGCGAGGTCGGACCTTTTTGTCAAACGCCCTCTTCATTCTCTGTTGATACAACTGACCGTGGCATAACGTCGTGATTCGCTTCTCTTCGATTAGGTTCAGTTCATCGTGTCGACTTTGACACCATTCAGCTTCGGTGAGCTTAGCTTCCATCAATACTCGGATTGACGGGATCTCTACTTCTATGGGGAGAACTGCCTCCATGCCATATACTAGAGAGAAAGGGGTTGCCCCTGTTGAAGTGCGGACAGATGTGCGATAACCGTGAAGAGCAAAGGGTAGCATCTCGTGCCAATCTTTGTAGGTTACAAACATTTTTTAAACAATCTTCTTGATGTTCTTGTTAGCCGCTTCTACCGCTCCGTTCATCTTGGGTCGGTAGGGAGATGAGTTATGATGTTCGATCTTGAACTCTGCACACAACTCTTTCATCATCTTGTTGTTCAAGTTAGATCCATTATCAGTAATGATCTCGCTTGGAACACCATAACGGCAAATGATATTGTTTTTGATAAATCGGACCACCACTTGTCGGGTTACATTGGCGAATGACGCAGCTTCGACCCACTTGGTGAAATAGTCAATGGCTACAAGGATGAACCGATGTCCGTTTGAAGCCTTAGGTTCGATCAAGCCAATCATGTCGATTCCCCATATGGAAAAAGGCCACGGGGAAGAGAGAACTTTGAGATGTGATGGCGGTACATGAATTTTGTCGGAGTATATCTGACACTTGTGACACCTCCTCATGTACTTGTAGCAGTCGGATTCCATTGTTAACCAATAGTACCCTGCTCTCAGAATTTTTCTCGCCATTTTGTGTCCGTTGGCATGAGTGCCAAAGGATCCTTCATGAATTTCTTTCATCAGCATTTCTGCTTCTGGTCTGTCCACGCATCGGAGCAAGACCATGTCAAAATTTCTCTTATAGAGAGTGTCACCACTCAGGAAGAAGTTTCCAGCCAATCTTCTGAGGGTTTTTCTATCTTTCCTGGATGACCCAGGTGGGTACTCTTGTTTCTGAAGGAAGCATTTGATATCGTGATACCAAGGTTTGTCATTTATGACTGCTTCAATCGTGAAGATGTAAGCGGGCCGTTCAAGGCACATTATGTCGATCTTAGGTATGTCATTCCATTGACCTACACTAATCATGGAAGAGATAGTGGTTAATGCATCAGCCATGTGATTCTCATCACGAGGGATGTGATGAAACTCAACTCTGTTGAAGAAGGGCAGCAACCTTCTTGCGTAATCCTTGTAAGGAATCAATCCTGATTGGTATGTGTTCCAATCTCCTGTGATCTGATTGATAACCAAGGCTGAGTCGCCGTATATGTCCAAGTTTTTGATCCTTAAATCAATAGCTTCTTCGAGACCCATAATACAAGCTTCGTATTCGGCCTCGTTGTTTGTACACTTGAACGTAAGTCTGGCAGTGAAAGGAATGTGGGTACCCTGAGGGGTAACAATGATTGCCCCAATTCCGTTTCCATAATGATTAACTGCTCCGTCAAAGATAAGTCCCCATTGGGAACCTGGTTCTGGCCCTTCACTGGGTAGCGGTTCATCGCAATCTTTCATTTTTAGATACATGACATCTTCGTCTGGGAAGTCAAACCCGATTGATTCCTGATTGTCAATCGGTTGATGAGCCAAATGATCAGCTAAAATACTCCCCTTAACGGCTTTTTGAGCGTGGTACTCTATGTCATATTCTGATAACAACATCTGCCAACGGGCAATTCTTCCCGTGAGAGCAGGCTTTTCGAAGACGTACTTGATTAGATCCATTTCGGAGATTAACTAAGTAGTATGACGAATCATGTATTGGCGAAGACGTTTGGCTGCCCAAGCCAAAGCGTAGCAAGTTTTTTCAAGCATCGTGTACCGAGTTTCGCAGTCGGTGAATTTCTTGCTCAAATAGTAAATGGTAGACTCTTTCCTTTTGGTTTCGTCTTGTTGGCCAAGTACACATCCCATTGAGTCCTCTAGGACTGTGAGGTAAATGATCAGCGGTCTTCCTTCCACTGGAGGTGATAGAATCAGAGGATTCAACAGATAATCCTTGATACTGTTGAAGGCGGTTTGACAATCTTCTGTCCAAACGTAATCCTGGTTCTTTTTGAGTAATTTGAAAATCGGCGCACATGTGGCGGTCATGAGGAATATGAATCTGGAGATGTAGTTCAAACGTCCCAGGAATCCCCTGACTTGTTTTTCAGTTTTCGGAGAAGGCATTTCTTGAATGGCCTTGACCTTGTCAGGATCAACCTCAATTCCTTTCTGCTGACGATGAACCCTAGTAGTTTCCCTGAACGGACACCGAAGGTGCACTTGTTGGGATTCAAGCGGAGCTTGAATTTTCTTAGACGTTCGAACAATTTTGACAGATGTTCAACGTGCTCACTCTCTGTTTTTGATTTTGCAATCATATCATCGACATATACCTCGATTTCCTTATGTATCATGTCATGAAACAGAGTAGTCATGGCCCTTTGATAGTTTGCCCCGGCGTTCTTCAAACCGAACGACATTACCTTGTAACAAAAGGTACCCCATGGGGTAATGAACGAAGTTTTCTCCATGTCTTTCGGCGCCATTTTGATCTGATTATAGCCCGAGAATCCATCCATGAAGGAGAAGACTTTGAACTTTGTTGTGCTGTCTACCAGTATGTCAATGTGTGGTAAAGGAAAGTCGTCCTTTGGACTTGCCTTATTCAGATCCCTGTAATCGACACACATTCTGACCTTTCCATCCTTTTTCAGAATGGGTACGATGTTGGCTAACCATTGAGGATATTCAAATGTAGCGAGGAAACCCGCATCAATCTATTTCTGTACCTCCTCCTTGATTTTGATGGCCATGTCCGGGTGAGTGCGTCTCAACCTTTGCTTTATAGGAGGACATTCCGATGTCAACGGTAAGTGATGTTCCACGATGCTGGTATCCAACCCTGGCATATCCTGATAGGACCAAGCGAATACATCGGGAAATTCTTTGAGAAACTTTATCAAACCCTCTCTGGCAGTCGGACTAAGCAGTGCCCTAATCCTGATTTCTTTTCTCTCTTTTTCTGAACCCAAGTTTACCGTTTCCAACGGCTCTTTGTGAGGTTCAATGGACCTTTCCTCTTGTCTGAGTAGTCGAGAGATCTCTTCTGGAATTTGGTCGTCATTTTCTTCTTCAGCCTCGAATACCGGGAACTCAAAGTTGGGATAAGGCATCGGCTCGTATGTTTCAACGGGGTTTAAAACAAGCAATCTGTATGACGTGATGATTCATGTTTAGAAGAGATAGAGAAAATGCAAGTGTGTGCAGTGTTTTTATTTTACTGCTTGTTTCTATTATTGATTTGTTTTTTAGGATTACCATTTTCTGAAAAAGCAAAAAGAGAAAATAGCAATTAATGCGGAAATTACAGAACGACGTTATTTTATTAATGAACAAGTCGAATCTTGAAACTACAGCCCTATAAAACAAAACTCTGTCGCATTGGGCGAAGCGAAGAGGGATATTTACAGAAAGCGAGCCCTATCAAAACATCGGTTTCACTTGGGCAGGGTGAAAGGTTAAAAGATGGCAATTACTCTGACGAACGACCTTCGGAGCATCAACAACGACCCATTGGCGGCGAACTCCTCGGTGAATCACAAAGTCTGGCACCTTTCTTGATTTGTCTTCAGAAATGACGCTGATTTCTGGTAGAGCAGGATCATTGGAATCTGTCTCCCAGGCAGAGTTGTCGTAGGAGGATTCCTCTGTTGCATTATGCAGAGTATTTGTGCTCTCAGCTGTATATCCCCATCCAGTTGGCTGGATATCTTCGAGCCTGATACGAGAGCTTTCGGGAGCGGTGTACTTGACCATGAAGTCGTATTTCCCACTCGGTTGTCCCAAGGTGTCCCAAACTTCTTTGGAACTGGAGGAGTCATCTCTCTCGATGACGTTGACCTCGGGAAAAGCAAAGTTGATGAACTCAAGTCCTGCAAATGTTGCGAATTCATTTCATGTTGAGTAGTTTCTGAATGACCTGAGTGTTGATCCCATGACATGGTGGGGACACAGGTATTCTGTTCAATGACGGTCAGCTGATTTTCATTGTTCGACTGACTCTCTTGCCCCAAGTTTCCTGGGTAAGGTTGCCACTTTGGCAGACCATCCATTGGGCCATAGTAATTGTGGTTGAAGTTGTCTTTCATCGGAGTGTCTTCCTCTAATGAATTTGGCGGAGCACGGCATCCTTCCGGATCACAATCCCCATATATCATTTCGACATCTGACCGTGGTATAAATCTCAGACTCTGTGCGGGATAGCAAAATGGCATAGGCACCTCTTCCTGAGACATATAACCGTCCTCGTTAAAGTAGGACTTCCATTCTTCATCCGTGTCAGAGGGATCTTCCTCATTGATAGCATGTACTGCTTGAGACATTGGGTGAAGGAAACCTCCACTGTGGAAGAAGTTTTGAAGGGGATGAAGACTTTTATCGTGGACAGCTGTCTGGGTACAGGTTGCAGAAAAACCAAGACCCTTCTTTGTTTTATTGTCAGTGGGACTGACAAGCTGTCCCCATCCTGTTGTATTGGTACTCTCGACCGCTTTGATAACATTGTTGTATGAGGAAATCGAGGTTCCTCCTTTGAAATGATTGTCCTTGCACACCAACAATGCTTGGAACTGAGTTCCAATAACCTCCTCGGGTTCTATTCCAGTAGATGATGACAAGTTACTCACAAGCAAGGCTTGTTCCCCATAAACCGTGACAAGTTGATCATTCATGATGAACTTTAGCTTTTGGTGGAGGGTCGAAGTGACCGCTCCAGCCTGATGTATCCAAGGTCTTCCTAATAAATAATTGTATGTTGCCCGGATGTCCATGACCTGGAAAGTGACTTGGAAAGTATGAGGACCGATAGTTATGGGAAGATCCACTTCGCCGATAACTGTTTTTCTGGATCCGTCGAATGCTTTGACGACGACCTCACTGACTCTCATCGGAGGGCCCTTGAATGATAATTGCATCAAAGTGGACTTCGATATAACATTCAGGGCTGACCCTGTGTCTACCAGTACGCTGGCTAAAGCATCGTCTTGGAAGTTAACTGTGATATTGAGCGCCATGTTATGACGACGACCCTCTTCGGGTAATTCCTCATCACTAAATCCCAAATTGTTGCAGGAAGTGATGTTAGAGACAATACTATCGAACTGTCTGATTGTTACATCCTATTCCACAAAGGCTTCCTCCAAGACTTTCTGTAGAGCCTCCCTGTGGGCTTCTGAACTGAGTAACAGTGATAATACCGAGATCTTTGAAGGAGTCTGTAATAGCTGATCAACAATGTTATATTCACTCCTTTGGATGAGTTTTAGCATCTCATCATTATTTTCCGAAAGGTCGGGATTACTAGATTGACCGACTGATGGATCAGGAGCTTCCGTCTGAAGTTCCTTTTCCTTGTTAGGTTCTCCAACTCCTCGGTTGAAGATTCGACCACTCTGTGTCACACGACTGATGTCTGCAATGTTCACGACGGAGGGTAATGGAATTTCCTTTCCATTTTAAATGGTCGTTGCACCGTATTTGTAAGGGATAGCCTTAGTTGATTCATACGGTAGTGGTCTCGGCAAATAGATGACTACGGGAACCTTCTGATTTTTCTGACCATCATAATTAATATCGATCCGTTCCCGGTTGGGAACTTTAGATTCGTCAAGTAGAGGGATAATGGCAAAAACATCCCTGGTCCTGTGATGACCAGAGATTGTGACAACATCCTCAACTTGATCGGCAAGGTAGTTCGGCGTCCAGTTGATGGGTCCAGACCCCGGATATGGACGAATCTCTCCACGATCGACCTGACCCTGAAGAGCTGCTCTCACAAGGTAACACCCTTGGTTACTTTCCGAACAGACGCTACAACGGTCATAGTTGTGTAGTGGCACCTGGCCACGCCCACTTTGAATACAATGTAACTTCACTAGGTTAGCTTCCACAGATCGGACATCTTGACTTTGACGACGAATAGGATTCCTGTTACTGATACTAATTTGCTGAGTATCTTCATCCATATAGATTGGCATCCACCAGTGATTTAACAAGTGTTGAAGTGCCTCCTGGACAAGGGTACAACCTCGATCGTTTTCGCAACCTGCTTTGCAGCTTTGATAGTCATGTGATATTAAGAATCCGAGTCGGACCTGCTCAGCATATAACTCTACCAGGTTGGTATTCATTACGTGAATATCAAAGATCTGAACCATGTTGATCTGATAAGGGTTCCCATCATGGTAGTCTTGGATCCATCCAAGATCCATCTGACGCTGAAGAGCCTCTTGTATGAAAGAACATCCCTGTTTGTTTACCGAGCAAGTCAGACAGGAACTGTAATCGTGCCGCGGAAGATTATGATACTGGCTTTGCCTTGAGTGCATCGCCACCAAGTTGACATTCATCGTACGGATGTCGTGGTTCTGAATGATGTTAGAATTCGTGTAAACCATGTTAACTCCACGAACTTGGTGCTCTTGGATCCATCCGAGATCCATCTGTTCCTGTAGAGCTGCTTGTACCACAGAACATCCTTGATTGTCTTTAGAGCAGATATCACACTGGTGATAATTATGAGGTGGCACATGGCCATATCCACTCTGTCTACAATGCATCTTGACCAGATTAGTCCTTAACAAGAGTACATCATGAATTTGATAGACATTGTTAGTCTCTCCTTCTATTAGGTTGACGGCAGCTTTCTCATGTTGAGGCAGCGGGTTTGTGAGAACATTGGGATTCGTATCCTTAAAAGATAAGAGCCCGCTCCTAACAAGCTTTTGCACGTCGGACTTGAAATTGAGGCAAGTCTCTATGTTATGCCCTGAACCTCCTTGATGATAAGGGCATGTTTGATCCACCTTAAACTAAAAAGGTAGATTTTCTGGTACTGTAAGAGGAGACTTAGTCTGAATGTGCCCCTTGGCCAGTAGTAATGGAAACAACTCTGCGTACGTCACGGGTATAGGATCAAATCCTGGTGGCCGTGTTGTACGGTTGTTGTTATATGGAGGATGAGCCTGCTGAAGAGGCTGTTGTGTCCTTTGCTGATCAGGTTGGCTCTGCGCAACCTGAGGTTGATACGTAGGAATAGGCGCAGGGCTGATAGCAGGAGTCACAGCTGCTACCGGCTGATAACGTCGCCTTTGCTTTTCGAGAGAGATATTCCCAATATCTTGCTCTTTTTTCTTAGGGAGAGCACTACCGTGTTTTTTAGTACCGCTCGTCGATCCAGTGTCTTTTACCAAACGTCCTTCTCGGACGGCTTCCTCAAGACGTACGCCCATGTCGACCATCTCGGTGAAATCACTGGGCGCACTGGCAACCATTCGGTCATAATAAAATGAGCTTAAGGTCTTTAAGAAGATCTTTGTCATCTCTTTTTCCTCAAGAGGTGGACAAATTTGAGCGGAAATTTCACGCCACCTTTGAGCATACTCCTTAAAGGTTTCCTTGTCCTTTTGCGACATCGATCTGAGTTGATCTCTGTCGGGTGCCCTGTCCAAATTGTATTTGTATTGTTGGACGAAGGCGGTGCCAAGATCTCTGAATGTGCTGATCGTGGCACGGTTTAAACCCATGTACCATTTGAGTGCGGCGCCAGTTAAACTATCCTGAAAGTAATGAATCAGTAGGTCCTGATTCTCCATCTGAGCTGACATTCGCCGAGCGTACATCACCAAATGGCTTTGAGGGCAAGAGTTACCCTTGTATTTTTCAAAGTCGGGCACTTGGAACTTGGGCGGGACTTTCACATTGGGGACCAAGCAAAGGTCTGCGGCGTCCTTTCCAAATAGATCCTGACCGCGAATGGCTTGCAGCTCCTTCTGCCTTTCCAGAAACTGCTCCTGGAATTCCTCCATTCTGTCAAACATAGTTTCCTTCTTACCAGAAGGGGTCTGTGGAATTTGTCCTTCCGGGACAGTGTGCACCACAGGGGGTGGTACCGTGACTACGGCACTGAGTCTTGGTGTTTCCCGAAGTTTGTAACCTTCAGGAGTCTTCAGTATGCCCTTGGAATCTTCGCTTTCCCAAAGTTTGTAACCTTCAGGCCCAGCGACTTCTGTTGTGATTCCCTGATCTTTAGTGATCGGCGGAACATATCCTTCCGGGATATAGTTAATAGGCATGCCCCAAGGATGATCTTTAGGTATCTGATACCTAGGATCATACCTCTCCACTACGGGCGTTGAGGTGATCTCTGAGATCACAGTTCTTTGTAGCTGAGCTTCTGCCATGGCTTGCATGTCGTTACGAAGCTTTCTCATATCCTCTCTCAGAGCATCGATCTCTTCTTTCAACTCTCTATTTTCTTCCTCAAGATCATCCATCCTTTTCTGACGATTGGCCCGAGTATTATATGAATGAGACAGTTTGACTCTAGAACCGAGACACAAATGTGAGATTCATAGGTAAGAAGAATACGCGATGTGAGAATGACGGATGCAATGATTATATTAATTGTTTAAGGTTTAATCAAAATAAACTTCGATAATTAGATTGCAAATATCAAACAGTGGGGAAACCCCTTTTTATTGAATTTAAAGGATTACAGAAATGGAAATACAGTAAATTACAAGGTGCGGAAACAGAAACCTAAGCTAATGGGTCCCGAGTCCTCTCTGAAGAGAAATCGGGTGCTGATTCTGGTATCTTCCTTTTCTTTGACCGGGGCTCTTGGGCCGTTGTCGGGTTGTCATTCCTTTGCCAAGTGAAAGGAGCGAGCAAATTCCATTGGTCATCTTGATTCTCTACAGCATATTGCTCCAAAATTTCAATCAGAGCATCTTTCTCTTTCAGTAATTGCTGTATTTTGATGCACTCTATGTCGAGGGTGTGATACTTGTTCTTCCAAGACCTTCTTTCCCGTTGAACTTTGTTGAGAGTAACCTGAAGCTTTTCAGTCTCAGTCATGAAGTACATGACAGACTCCTTTGGCGGAAGAATTCTGTAACGAGGATAAGGCATCTTTAGCTTGAGAGCTCTAGTTTGTACCCAATGGAGATAAGGCTCCACCGAGACACAGTTCAGTTTTCCTAGAGACTCGCGTCCTTTCTTATGAACATGTTTCCAAGCGTGCACTATTTCTATCTTTAGTGCTCTGTCATTTTCTCCTTCCTTGAAGAAAAGACCTTCCAGATGAACACCCAGTGGGATGTGTCTCATCGGGTATCCAAATTGATGAAGAACCAATACCGGATGGTAGTTGATTCCTCCCTTAGTTCCTTTGAGGGGTACGTTGGGGAAGTTTCCACAACGGTCGATGATTCTGATTCCCTCATAGATCCTATTACACCAATCTATATCAGAGTTGGTAAGAGACATGATCTTCTGCGACCAACGTAAGGCACTCTTACAATCCCAAAAAGCAGCAGACTTGGGCAAGTGGGATATAAACCATTTGTAAAGCAAAGGTACACAGCATGTGATCTCCCCTCCGTTGTACAAATTTCCTAAGTGTACAGAATGATACGCATCTGCGAGCAAAGTCGGCACAGGATTTCCAATGAGAAAAACCTCAATAGCGTTGGTATCGACGAAGTTATTGATGTTGGGAAACAAAAATAACCCGTAGGTGAGCAAGACAAAGATGCTTTCAAAAGCAGTCACGTTTCCTATACTGGCAAAATATAGGGCTTTCTTCGTCAAGAACTGGGCTGGCAAACCTTGGATGCCATCCTTAGCGGTCATGTGAGTCCTGACCTCAGACTCGTCCAAATGAATGGCTCTTGCAATGGTCTGATTCTTTGGAATTTCTTCCAGTCCAGAAAATGGAGCTCGATCGGTGATATGTAGATCAATCAGGTGAGAATACTCCTCCAGTGTTGGTGCTAACTGGTAATCCGGGAATGTGAAACAGTGATAAATTGGATCATAAAACTGAATGAGCGCATCCATGATTCCCTCAATCACATGGACTCTTAACAGTGGTAGCAGACCTCCGTGTTTGGCTCTGAAAGCCTCTTGGTTAGTGATCATCCTCGCTAACCTTCTCAAATCCTCTAGCTTTGGAACCTTGAAGGTATAACTATGAGTTCTCCTTCTACCGAAATCCATTAGTGCAATCATTTTCTCTGATATTTTCAATCACAGTCTTAGTTTAATTTGAAAAACAGAGAGACTAGAAGAGAAGTTTTTTTAATGTTTTAATGTTTTAATGTTTTTTAAATGAATGCATGAATGCAGCACACAAAAACATAGAAAAAACATGGGGTCAAAGGGTCGTTGTCATGAAGTCAAGGCTCTACCCATCCCCAAAGGTTTATACTAGGGTGATTTTTGTACCTGTACTCATTATCATCAGCTCCTCCCAAGAAAGCAAAACAACAAGCGGATCGCCAGCAAGTTGTAGAGCAATCTTAGAGTAAGTGCCATTCACCGAGAATAGATCACCAGCCTCAAATGAGGGTAGTATCGCGTAATAACTATTTCCGATAGTTTCGGCACTACGAAAGGGTTTGGCTCCTCAGCTTCTCAGACTTAACAATCGGCCCATTGTCTAGGTGAGAGAATGGGTTGCATTGGTTAGCCTCCACTGAGGTTGATGGTCGACCTCGTCGCCATCACTTATCTTAAGTGTATACTCGATCTTTCCACATACGGCATCACCCGCATTCCCATTAGCAGAAAAATAAACACGTATAGAAATTAGGAAAAGCAGTATATATATTTGTCCTAAACATCCTAGACCTTTAAAGCTATGAATCCTAAGTTCCTGACAGAAATGGGTTCCCCGGCGGAAGCCCCAATCTGTGGTAGTCTCACAAGAGATAAAAAGGATGAAAAAAACTGAGACCGGCCCCACAGTGGGCGCCATTTTTCTTTAGCGAGCGATTTTGGACGCGGTTCTTAAGCGCTGGTCGCTCTCTGCTGTTTGAGCTTACTACAGGTCGATTCATTTTTTATCCTATTGTGAGCTGAATAAGGAAGGAATATAGATGTCTCCAATTAACCCTGCTTTGCATACTGAGTTTAAACAGCGGTCTGTTAGGTTATGAATGCTATCAATGTGGGGGGGCCTTTGTACTGGTTATTTGTATTTTCGCCAATACTGTTTTCTTTCTTTTTATCTTGGCAGAAGGTTTCTGGCGGGGAACAAGGATTAGGATGTTAGGACTGATGTTTTTGAATTACTGCTTTTGATTGATGGAGATATGGGATTTGGTTTTTTTGTTGATTGTGCTCGCTAAGATCTTTTCTTTCGATCTTATGCCTACGTATTCCCGTTTACCGAAACAGGGAAATCAGAGTGTTCGTAGTTCCTCCTATTCTATGGGAGGAAATGGGTGTTTTGGTGTCTTGTTCAAAGCCCAAGACATGAAGCGAAAGGTGGTTTGTATCTTGTTCAAATCCCAAGATGTGAAGCTGAAGGTGATTTGTATCTTGTTCAAAGCCCAAGATATGAAGCTAAAAGGGTGTTGACTTTAGAGAGAATTTGTCATCTCTAAAGAGGGGGTTGTATGTCACAACTGTTTTATAAAGGAGAATTACTTTAACCGGGATTTATGAATCCGGCAATGCCATAATTTCCTTAAAAAGGGGGTTCCAACCTGAAGGAGAAGACTTTAACTCAGTGTAGAGCAATGCTATCTTTCCTTAGGAATTTCTCATGCTAAAAGAGGGACAGTGGCATGGATGTAGAGGATCCAGAGGCTTGCCGCTTACAGCGATTAGATGAAGGGGAAGGAGTTGTTGATGTTTGTGTACTGTGAACGAGGCACAACTTTGATCCTAAAAGGTTAATTGGATTAACCAGTGGTTTTATTACATAAAGCCTAAGAGGAGGCTAATATGTGTCTCGTACAAAGCCCGAGAGAGAGGCTAAAAAGTTTTGACTCAATGAGGGAATCTTTTGGTATCTCGTATAAAGCCCGAGATGGAGGCTGATTGACTCAACAAGAGAGTTTTTGTATCTCGTACAAAGCCCGAGATGGAGGCTGTTGTTTGTTTGGCTCAATAAGAACCTTTTTGTATCTCGTATAAAACCCGAGATTGAGGCGAAAGGGGTGATTGACTCAACGAGGGAGTCTCTTGTGTGTCTCGTACAAAGCCCGAGAGAGAGGCTAAACGTTGTTTGACTCTGCTGGGGAGAATCATTTGTACAAAGCCCCAGAGAGAGGCTAACTTCACTGGAGAAGGATCATTATACAAAGCCTAAGAGGAGGCTACGGTGACTGTTCAGTTAAGTGACAGGTCCAGTATACTGATTTTGAAAGAGAAAATCAGTTCTTATATGAGTAACATTGAACTCAGGGATTTGATTCAGGGATCCGGGTTATTCCTGTTCTTTAAGGAAGCGGGAAATCCAAAGGGTATAGAGACTGTCCGAGTCTGCAGGTTTTAACGAATGGGTCACTTGAGAATGTCTTTGAGACTCAAGGAGATTAGACTGTCCGTGTCTAGAGTTTCATCTTTTGTACTATGCTTTGAGAAACAGTAGTAGACTCTATGAAAGGACTGTTCTATGCAGATGACTAAGTTCTGTTCCTATACCTCTAGGAGGTCGTTGGGACAATTGGTACGAAGCCCAAGAGGAGGCTGGAAACTTTTAAGAAGCCGACGGGTCCTTGTACGAAGCCCAAGAGGAGGCTATCATTCCCGGAGGAAGAGATCATTATACGAAGCCTAAGAGGAGGCTGTGAATACTTCTAAGAAGTCGTAGGGTTCTTGTACTAAGCCCAAGAGGAGGCGGGGGTTACTTTTAGGAAGACTGTGGGTCCTTGTACGATGCCCAAGAGGAGACCGATTGCTTTTAGGAAGCCGATGGGTCCCCAAACCCCGAGAAATTCAAGGCAATGCTATTCACTGAGAATAGATCAAAGTCAGGAGAGTCCGAGAATTTGGAAGAAACTCAAGAGATGCCATTCACGGAGAAAAGATCATCTCTGGGGAATAGAGTTTCTTGACAACTTCTATGAGTGACAGTCTATGAAAGGGTTCACGGAGAATGCTGCCTTTCATATCTCCATATTGTTTAACCCCAATAGGAGGGAAGACTGTGTCTGGTAATCCTATGGGGATCTAGTTTAGACTATTTCTAAGAGTGATCAACGGGCTTAATGCTAGACGTAGTTGCTGGGGAAACTCTAAATATCTATACTATTATTACACAGTTGAAATGAGTTTTTGAAAGAATACTTACAGCGAAACAGCCCCACAATATAGTTATATATATATATATGAAAGCGGTAAATCAAAGCAATAACCACTTACTCGGTTGTAGAGCTTCCATGCTGTTTGGTTAGTTGTTCAACAAAGAAAGATTGAAAACAACAGTATATTCAAAATCAAAGGAGAAAGTGCTTTTAAATAAAAAGATTTGGGGCTTACAGCTCAAGGAGAGGCCCAGGGTTTTATCAGTGAGCGCACTGTTTGAATTCGTACAGAGGGACTTATACAAGTGACTGAGGCCCAAAAATTGTTTTCTGTACAAAGGGATGGGTCTTACACTCTCTCAAGAGGCCCAAAAAGTTTTAAAGAAAAAGAGTGGGGCTTATAACACGAGGGTAGGCCCAATTGATTTTTCCGTTTAAAATGGCGATCGCGCCGAGGTTTTCTTTTAACGCAGAGGGGCTTATACAATAAGTGAGGCCAAAAATGGTTTTGGTTAAAAGGGGGTTGGGTCTTACACTCTATTAGAGGCCCAAAAAGTTTTAAATGGGTCTTATAGCTCAAGGAGAGGCCCAAGGGTTATTTTGAAAAGGCGACGATCGTGCCGTTTGTTTTTGACGGTATCGGGACTTATACAATGCACTGAGGCCCAAAAATGATTTGGTCAAAAAAAGATTGGGTCTTACACTCTATTAGAGGCCCAAGTGTTTTGAAAATGATTTATGAGGGTTGAATTAATCCAAAAAACCCTAATTTGTTTTCAAAAATGTATTTAATTGAATAAAAATTCAATTAAAATGATCAAAATTGTTTAACATATGAAAAAACAAATTGTGATCTTGGATTAATGCTTCAAAAATTAAGTATTGACCTACAAAATAATTAGAAAGCATTAAAAGTTACAAAATCAATGTAGAAAAAATATTTTAAATGTTAAAAACAATTAAAACATTAATTCTTTGAAAAAATATCAATTATATGAAATAAATAATATTTTTGGGATTTTTTTATAAAATAAAATATTTTAACATTTTTGTGAATTATTAAAAAAAGAATCAACTCAAAATCATTAAAACTCAGAGAGAAATTAATTTTTGAATCAATTAAATAAAATCACAAAATTCAAATATTCAAATTTCTAAAAATGGCGCCAAGAACACGCGCGTGTTCTGGGCTTGGCCATATTTGCATTTTCTCTCCAATCTCACTGAATACTTGATTATAACATGCAATCCACATATCATTATGCTCGTCTCAACCTCACGATCATGTCTATGTCCATTAATTTCATTTAAATTAAACATATAACAAGAAATCATGAAAAAACCTCAAAAACCCTAATTTCTGCATGAAGGCTAGGATTTTTTATACACGATTCAAATAATGCAATTAATTGAGAGGAAACATTCCATGCATGATTATGAACATATGACCAAATTATTGTGCAGGAAAAAATGCATGGATCATAGAGTTAGAAGAGCTCATGCTTACCACTTGCAGCTGGTGATCGTGTTTTGTGTTGGAGGTGTTATAGCTAGGTTCCAATGATATGGATAGCTTCCCTAGGTGCCAAGTGATGTGTCTGAGTGCTTGGAATGGATTGAAATGGTTTGGAGTTGAAGATGGCACCTCAACTGCAAAACTGTCAAGAACTTGAGCAATTGGCTAGTGATTTTGTGAAATCTGTGTTCCAGATATTATGTGAGTGTTTGGATCACTTCTATATGATGTATGTGAGGTGTGTGAGTGATTGGTTTGATTGGAAAAGCTCTCGAACTCAAAACCCGATAGCTACCTTGCTAAGAAAGGCATTTTTGCCAAGAGAAAGAGATTTTGAGGAAAGCATCTGTTAGATGGCTTTGGTGTACTCAAACTGATCACAATTGAGCTCTATTTATAGTAGAGCAAGTTTGTTTTGCAAGGAATAGTGAATGGCAACTGCTAAGTAGGTTTGGCCAATGTTGTCCAATGGAAATGCAAGTCTCCTCTAGCCATTGACTAGAGGTTAGGGCACAGAGCTTTGGTTCCCTTGGTCTTGGATAAGTCTTGACTGATTTCAGATGAGAAGGACTCAGTCCATGCCACCTTGATGCTTCCATTAAATGCTTTAATCCAAATTTGGAGTCTTGTCCCTATTTTGTCCATTCTAGGTTCAACATGCTATTTCTTGTTCCATGGACTTTGGAGGCTTGGCTCAGTGATTGTCCCCTTTAGATTCAATCCTCAGATGTGTCCAAGTGGATAGGAGCATTTGAATTTGGCTGATTTTGGAAAATCGAGCAAAGTTGCAAATTCTGCCTTGCCTTTGACAGATTTCAGCAAGGCAACTTGCCAATGTCATATCTCATGACTTAAATGGAATTTGGAAATGTTCTTGGCCATTTTGGAAAGCCCTTACATGATACAACAACTGTTTGAACATGTTTGGTTTTGATTTCTTTTGAATCCAAGTGAAAAATCCCCCTACATTTGGCAAAAAGTGAAGGCAGATTCTGACTTAGTGAAAATTTCACTAAGTGTTGGAAAAAGTGACATTTTCATTTTTCAGCCATTTTGATCACTCCATAACTCAAAATCCTTAATGAATTGGACTTAGGTCTAGTTGAAGTTTTTGTAGAGGGTAATGAGGGATACAAATCCATCTTTGGATGGGAAAAAATGGCCTTGTGGTTTAGGAGTTATGATCCTCCAAAGTTGGTACCCTTGTCACTTTATTTTTAACTTAGAAAATTTTCTAAGTTTTTATGGTTACCCCTTTTACAAGTTATCCAACTTTTCTTGATTTTTCTTGATGAATGATGATTCAAATCATACATTAACATCATTTTAGAGTTAAAAATCCATTTTGGTGAAAAATCTCAAAAAGTCAAAGTTGACTTTTGTGCACAGTTGACTTTTTATCAGATGAATTCCAAACTGTGCAATTCCTCAGGAAATCATGTCCTTGACCTAAATCAAACTTGATGGACATGTTTCATGGATGTCATAGGGTGTATTTAGGCATGTCCTAGGGTTTGGGAGCATGTCCTGGTCAAAAGTCAAAGTTACAGTTGACTTTTTCCTTAAAACCCTAATTGTGGTGCAGATGAAATTGAGACTTGTTGCTCAAACTTCTTGGATTAATCCATTGTCCCAAATGGATCAATATGGTATATTAGAGACCCTCAAACCCTCTCTTGAGGTCTTGGTTCATGATTTATCCCAAAAGTCAACTTAGGGGTGAATTAGGTCAAGAAACCATAATTCCTGATTTTTGATGTATGCATCCCCTGAGGCAAAATTGACTTGATGATTGGGTCCATGAGGTTCCATGGAGTATATTAGGTTGTGTTTTGGATCTTTGGCTCGTTCCCAGATGAAAATTTCCATCTGGAGGCCCTGGTAGACCAAAACCTTAATTTGGTGACACTGGCGATCTTGAAGCTTGATCCACCTAGAAGGGAGCAACCTTGTGCTTAATCCTTGAAGTGGGAGTCCTCTTGATCCATTGTGAATGTTTGAGAGGTTAGACAAGTTGAAGATCATGTCATTCCTTGATTGACCTTTTGTCTAAGCACTTAGAGAGGGCTTGAAACCCTAATTTTGATTGTAGTGGATGCTCACCCATCTTTGGGGAGACTGATGAAGTATGATGGTTCCTCCATATTGTGATGATGATTTGCACAATGATGGGAAATCTTAGTGGTCAAAATTTGGGGTATGACACCTCCAGATGGAAATTTTCCTCTGGGCATGAGCCGATGCTTCAAAGCATAACCTATGATGCTCCAAGGGATCTCATGAACCCAATCACCAAGTCAATTTAGTCTCAGGGGATGCATACATCAAAAATCAGGAATTAGGGTTTCTTGACCTAATTCACTCCTAGGTTGATTTTTGGGACAAACCATGAGCCAAGACCTCAAGAGATGATTTAAAGGTCCCTAATACATCACATTGATCCATTTGCAACAATGGATTAATCCAAAAAGCTTGAGCAACAAGTTTCAATTTCATCAGAACCACAATTAGGGTTTCGCGAGAAAACTCAACTATATCTTTGACTTTTGACCAGGACATGCTTCCAAACCCTAAGACGTGATTCAATGCACCCTATAACACCTATAAAATCAATCCATCAAGTTTGATTTAGGTCAAGGACTTGATTTCATAGAGGATCGCACAGTTTGGAATTCATCTGATGAAAAGTCAAATGTGCACAAAAGTCAAACTTTGACTTTTTGAGATTTTTCACAATTATGGTTCCTTAACCCTAAAGTGATGTTAATGTGTGATTGGAATCATCATTCATCAAGAAAAATCAAGAAAAGTTAGATAACTTGTAAAAGGGGTAACCATAAAAAACTTTAAAATTTTTCTAAGTTATGGAACAAAGTGGCTAGGGTACCAACTTTGGAGGATCATAACTCCTAAACCAAAAGGCCATTTTTCCCCATCCAAAGCTGGATTTGTAGCTCTCATTATCCTCTGCATAAGCTTCAACTACACCTCATTCCAATTCATTATGGATTTTGAGTTATGGAATGATCAAAATCACAAAAAGTGAAAATGTCGCTTTTTTCCAACACTTAGTGAAATTTTCACTAAGTCAGAATCTGCCTTCACTTTTTTCCAAATGTAGGGGCATTTTTCACTTGGATCCAAAAAGTATCAAAACCAATTATGATCAAACTATTGTTGTATCATATGAGGGCTTTCCAAAATGGCCAAGAACTCCATCAAATTCCACTTGTGCCATGAGATATGACAATGGCAATATGCCTTGCTGAAAACTGCCAAAGCAAGGCAGATTTTGGAGTTTTGCTCGATTTACCCAAATTTTACAAAGGGCAAGCAACTCTATCCATCTGAACACCTCAAGGGGGGGGGGCAAGGAGGAACTAACTCTGATCCCAAGTCTCCCAAGTCTTTGGAACCAAAAATAGCATGCCAAACCTAGAATTGCCTAAAAGAAGGACAAGACTCCAATTTTGGATTGGAGCATTTAATGCATACACCAAGGCGGCATGGACTGACCCATTGCCAACTGAATTCAGTCAAGACTTATCCAAGACCAAGGGAACCAGCAGTCTGTGCCCTAACCTCTAGTCAATGGCTAGAGGAGACTTGGATTCTCATTGCTAAACATTGGCCAAACCTATGCAGCAGTTGCCATTCACTATTCCTTGCAAAACAAACTTGCTCCACTATAAATAGAGCTCATTTGTGATCAGTATGAGTACACCAAAGCCATCAAACAGATGCTTTCCTCAAAATCTCCTTCTTCACTCCAATTTTGCCTTCTAAGGCAAGTCACTATCGGGTTTTGAGTTTGAGAGCTATTCCAACCAAACCAATCACACACACACCTCATAAACATCATATAGAAGTGATCCAAACACTCACATAACATCTGGAACACCAAAATCACAAAATCACCAGCCAACTGCTCAAGCCTTTGACAAATTTGCAGTTGAGGTGCCAAATCAAGTTCCAGCTCAAATCAATCCACTCCAAGCATCCAGACACACTCCATAGCACCTAGGGAAGTTGTCCATAACCTTGGAACCAAGCTGTAACACCTCTAACACAAAACACGATCACCAGCTGCAAGTGGTAAGCATGAGCTCTTCTAACTCTATGATTTATGCAATTTTTGCTGCACAATAATTTGGCCATATGTTCATAATCATGCATGAAGTGTTTTCCCTCAATCAATTGCATTGTTTGAATCGTGTATGGAATTTCTGAACCTTCATGCAAATTTTAGTGTTCTTGAGGTTTCTCTTTGATTTCTTATTCCATGTTTAAAATAAATGAAATTAAAGACCATAGACATGATCGTGGGGTTGAAATGAGTAGATTGATATGTAGATTGCATGATATAATCAAGTATTCAGTGAGATTGGATAGAAAACGTAAATCTGCAGAAACAGAGGAAGGGCGCGTGTTCTTGCCATGTTCTTGGTGCCCTTTTTCAAATATTTGAATATTTGAATTTTGTGATTTTATTTAATTGATTCAAAAATTAATTTCTCTCTGAGTTTTAATGATTTTGAGTTGATTCTTTTTTTTAATAATTCACAAAAATGTTAAAATATTTTATTTTCCCAAAAAATCCCAAAAATATTATTTATTTCATATAATTGATATTTTTGCAAAGAATTAATATTTTAATTGTTTTTGACATTTAAAATATTTTTTCCTTCTTGATTTTGCAAATTTTAATGACTTTTAATCATTTTGTAGGTCAAAACTTGATTTTTGAAACATTAATTCAAGATCACA
The DNA here is from genome assembly GCA_022829125.1 of Lathyrus tuberosus. Lineage (NCBI taxonomy): Eukaryota > Viridiplantae > Streptophyta > Magnoliopsida > Fabales > Fabaceae > Lathyrus > Lathyrus tuberosus. The sequence goes on from JALAZF010000006.1 coordinate 20,405,547, forward strand.
ATTTTTTTTCCACATGTTTAACAATTTTGATCATTTTAATTGAATTTTTATTCAATTAAATTACATTTTGGAAACAAATTAGGGTTTTTGATTAATTCAACCCTCATCAATCATTTTCAAAACTCTTTGGGCCTCTAGTAGAGTGTAAGACCCAACCCTTTTAGGAAACCAAAACCTTTTGGGCCTTAGTGTATTGTATAAGTCTTGATACCGTCAAAAAATTCGGCGCGGTCGTCGCCTTTCTAACAAATCAAACCCTTGGGCCTACCCTCATGTTATAAGCCCTATTCTTTTTCTTTAAACACCTTTGGGCCTCTAATAGAGTGTAAGACCCAACCCCCTTTTAACCAAAACAATTTTTGGGCCTCATATATTGTATACATCCCTCTGCGTTAAAAGAAAATATCGGCGCGATCGCCAGTTCAAAACCATCTTTTTTGGGCCTCTCCTTGAGCTGTAAGCCCCACCACTTGTACAAAAATAAACCTTTGGGCCTCTTGAGAGAGTGTAAGACCCATCCCTTTGTACAGAAAACCTTTTTGGGCCTCAGTCACTTTTATAAGTCCCTGTATAAATTCCACAGTGCAATCACTGATAAAACTTTGGGCCTCTCCTTGAGCTGTAAGCCCCAACAATCTTTTCAAAGCACTTTCTCCTTGGATTTTGAATATAATATTGTTATCAAAGCTTTCTTTGTTGAACAAACTAACAAAACAGCATGGAAGCTCTACAACCGAGTAAGTGTTTACTCACTTTCTTTATCCGCTTTCATATATATATAACTGTGTTGTGGGGCTGCTCACTGTAAGTCTTTTTTCACAAACTTTTATATACTTGTCAAATATCAACTGTGTAATACTAGTATAGTTATTTAGAGTTTTCCCCGACAACTACGTCTAGCACTAGGTAAAGCCCCGTTGATCGCTCTTAGATACAGTCAAAACTAGATCCCTATAGGATTACCAGACACAGTCTTCCCTCCTCTTGGGGTTAAACAATATGGAGACGTGAAAGGAAGCATTCTCGGTGAACCCTTTCCCAGACTGTCGCCCTTAGAAGTTGTCAAAGAGACTCTACTCCCCAGAGATTATCTTTTCTCCGTGAATGGCATCTCTTGAGTTTCTTCCAAATTCTCGGACTTTCCTGGCTTGATCTATTCTCTGTGAATGGTATGTCTTAAACTTCTCGGGGTTTGGGGACCCACAGGCTTCTTAAAAGCACCCTTAGAAATTGTCAAAGAAACTCTAACTCCCCAGAGATGATCTTTTCTCTGTGAATGGCATCTCTTAAGTTTCTTCCAAATTCTCGGACTTTCCTGGCTTGACCTATTCTCTGCAAATGGCATGTCTTGAACTTCTCGGGGTTTGGGGACCCACAGACTTCTTAAAAGTATCCCCGCCTCCTCTTGGGCGTTGTACAAGGACCCTTCGGCTTCTTAAAATCTCTCATGCCTCCTTTTGGGCTTAATACAAGGACCCTGACGACCTCTTAAAGGTATAAGACAGAACTTAGTCATCCTTTGCTAGAGCAGTCTTTCCAGCGTCAAAACTCCGGCCATTTAAGGGTTGATACTCATCCCTTAAAGCTCGTGCCTCCTCTTGGGCATTGTAAAAATGATGAAACTCTAGACTTGGATAGTCTAAAAACCCCTTGAGTCTCAAAGGCATTCTCAAGTTCCTTTCACAAATCGAAAAAACACTGATCGCTCCAAAAGCCGGCCTCTCTCATGAGAGTTCTTCACCCTTTGGCCTACCTATGGATGTAATCCTCAGCAGTAACCCAGACTTCTCTTGGGCATTATACAAAGATCATTCACTATCTCATAATCGATTTCTCCAAAACACCAGTAGACTTGGACAGTCTCAATACCCTTTGGATTTCCCATTTCCTTAAAGAACAGGAAATAACCCCGATCTTCTGATCAGTACCAAAGTATAACCTCACCTGGAATCAGTCTCTTTATAAGAACTGATTTTCTCTTTTAACCAACATACTGGACCTGTCACTCAACTGAAATAGTTACCGACACCAATAGCCTCATATTGGGCTTTGTACAATGATTCTCCCTAGCGGAGCTAACCTTTTCACACTCTCTTGTTGAGTATGAAAGACTCTCTTGTTGAGTCAACCTCCCTTTAGCCTCAATCTCGGGCTTCGTACTAGATATAAAATCACTCTCTTGTTGAGTCGAACATTTTCAGCCTCAATCTCGGGCTTCGTACGAGATACAAAAACACTCTCTTGTTGAGTATAAAAGACTCTCTTGTTGAGTCAAAGACTTTTAGCCTCTATCTCGGGCTTCGTACGAGATACAAATCACTCTCTTGGTGAGTATAAAAGACTCTCTTGTTGAGTCAAACCCTTTTAGCCTCCGTCTTGGGCTTCGTACAAGACACATATAAAAACACTCTCTTGTTGAGTATAAAAGACTCTCTTGTTGAGTCACTTCCCTCTTAGCCTCCATCTCGGGCTTCGTACGAGATACAAAAACACTCTCTTGTTAAGTATAAAATACTCTCTTGTTGAGTCAATCACCTTTGAGCCTACGTCTTGGGCTTCGTACAAGACACATATAAAAGCACTCTCTTGTTGAGTCAACCCCTTTTAGCCTCTCTCTCTCGGGCTTCGTACGAGACACATAAAAACTCCCTCTTGTTGGGTCAATAGCCTCCTCTTAGGCTTCGTATAAGGAAAACCCCGGTTGAGGTAATCAACCTTTTAGTATCAAAATCTGTGCCTTGCTCATAGGATACAAACATCAACAACTCCTTTTCCTTCATCTAATTGCTGTAAGCAGCAAGCCTCTGGATTATTTACATCTATGCCACTGTCCCTCTTTAGGCATGAGATATTCCTAAGGAAAGATGACATTGCTCTAAACTGAGTTAAAGTCTTCTGCTTCAGGTTAAAAATCCCCTATAAAGGAAATTATGGCATTGCTGGATTCACATATCCCAGTTAAAGTAGTTCTTCTTTATAATCAGTCACCCAACAGTTGTGACAAACAGACCAAATATTCCCCTTTAGAGATGACAAATTCTCTAAGATACAAATAGACCCTTCAGCTTCACATCTTGGGCTTTGAACAAGATACAAACCACCTTTAGCTTCATGTCTTGGGCTTTGAACAAGACACCAAAACACCATTTCCTCCCATAGAATAGGAGGAACTACGATCGCTATGATTTCCCTGTTTCATTAAACGAGAATACGTAGGCATAAGATTGAAAAATCTTAGCGAGCACACTAATCAAAAACCCAAAATCCCGTACCTTCACACATCAATCGAAAAGCATCAGTCCTAACATCCTACCAATAGCATAGTCCCGTTATTTCATTCTTAGCAAAATAAGCAGAGAGAGGCCCACAATCTAAACCACATCTGTAAACCAACAGTCATTTATTTAAACTCAGTATGCAAGCAGGGTTAATTGGAGACATCTATTTCCCTTCCTTCATCAGCTTCAATAGGATAAAAAATGAATCGACCTGTAGTACCCCAGAGCGACAATGCTTAAGAACCACGTCCAAAATCGCTCGCTACAGAAAAATGACACCCACCGTGGGGCCACGCAAGGCATTTTGTCTCTCTTATCTCTCTGGTTGAAACCCTAAATTCATGTCACAGAAATGACGACTTTGCTGGGGAGTCATTGGATGTATAGGATCATAAGACTAAAGGTCTAGGATGATTAAGACAAATATATATACTGCTTTTCCTAATTGATATCTGTGTTTATTTTTCTGCTAATGGGAATGTGTGCGATGCCGCATGTGGAAAGATTGAGTATACACCTAAGATAGTTGATGGCAATGCGGGTAATCTTACTGGGAGTGAATTCCAGTTAAGAGCCCCTGATCGACCATCAAACTCAGTGGAGACTCCCTTTGCAGATACATTGCCTATACGACTTCGGTTGTTGAAAGTAGTGTGGTCGACTGGGTTATCTAAGAAGCTGAGGTTTTTAGCAGACTTAAGCCATTTTGTAGTGCGGAAGCTATCGGAAATAGTTGTCACGCTATACTACCCTCATCTGAGATCGCTCCAGGATACATCAGCTCGCTGGCGATCTGCTTGCTGTTGTTATCCCAGAGGGGTCAATGATTTTACGGACAGGTACAAAAAATCACCAGTATAAACCTTTGGGGGGGGGGGGGGGGGTAGAGCCTTGACTTCATGACACCGACCCTTTGACCCCATGTTTTTTCTATGTTTTTGTGTGTTGCATTCATACATTCATCTAAAAAACATTAAAACAAAGAAAATCTTCTCTTCTAGTCTCTCTTTTTCAAATTAAACTGAGACAATGATTGCAAATGTCAGAGAAAGGAGATTGCGCTAATGGATTTCGGTAGAAGGAAAACTCATAAGTACACCTTCAAGGTTCCAAAGTTAGAGGATTTGAGAGGTTTGGCGAGAATGATCACCAACCGCGAGGCTTTCAGAGCCAAGTATGGAGGACTGCTGTCCTTGTTAAGGGTCCATGTAATGGAAGGAATCTTGTCCACGTTAATCCAGTTCTACGATCCGGTTTATCACTGTTTCACATTCTCGGATTATCAGCTTGCACCAACGCTGGAGGAGTATTCTCACTTGACTGATTTACATATCACTGATCAGGCTCCTTTTTCTGGACTGGAAGAAATTCCAAAGGATCAAACTATTGCACGAGCAATTTATTTGGACCAGTCGGAAGTCAGGACTCACATGACCACTAAGGGTGGCATCCAAGATTTGCCAGCCCAGTTCTTGATAAAGAAAGCCTTGTACTTTGCTAGTATAGGGAATGTGGCCGATTTCGAAAGCCTCTTTGTTTTGCTCATCTACGGGTTATTTTTGTTTCCCAACATCGATAACTTTGTAGATATCAACGCCATTAAGATTTTCCTAATTGGAAACCCCGTACCAACCTTACTCGCAGATGCGTATCATTTGATACACTTAAGGAATTTATACAGCGGAGGGATGATCACGTGCTGTGTACCCCTGCTATACAAATGGTTCACTTCCCATTTGTCCAAATCTGCTGCATTTTGGGATCAAACGAATACTTTACGTTGGTCGCGGAGAGTCATGTCTCTTACCAACTCGGACATCGATTGGTACAATCGAATCTACGACGGTATCAGAATTATTGACCGTTGTGGAAATTTCCCAAATGTACCCATTATAGGAACTAAGGGGGGAATCAACTATCATCCAGTGTTAGTTCGTCGTCAATTTGGATACCCGATGAGGCATGTCCCGCGCAGTGCTCATCTGGAAGGTATTTTCTTCAAGGAAGGAGAAAATGACAGGGCACTAAAGATAGAAATAGTGCACGCTTGGAAACACGTTCATAAGAAAGGACGAGAGTCTCTAAGAAAACCAGACGGTGTCTCGATGGAGCCTTATCTCCATTGGGTACAAACTAGAGCTCTCAAGCTGAAGATGCATTACCCTCGTCAGGAAGTTCTTCCACTAAGGGACTCTGCCCTTTATTTTATGTCTGAGACGGAAAAACTTCAGGTTAATCTTAACAAAGTTCAGCAGGAGAAGAGGTCTTGGAGGAACAAGTACCGTATTCTCAATGTGGAGTGTAAGAAAATACAGTAGCTATTAAAAGAAAAAGACACTCTGATTGAGATTTTAGAGCAACATGCTGTAGAAAATCAGGATGACCAAAGGAATTTGCTCGCTCCTTTCACTTGGCAAAGGAATGACAACCCAACAACGACCCAAGAGCCCCGGTCAAAGAAGAGGAAAGCACCCGAACCAGCACTTGAGCCCTCTTCAGAGAGGACTCAGGATCCATTAGTTTAGATTTCCTTTTCCAGCACTTTTTAATCTACTGTATTTCCATTTCCGCAATCCTTTGAATTCAATAAAATGAGGTTCTCCCCATTGTTTGATATTTGCAATCTAATTGTCGAAGTTTACTTTGAATAAACAAAAATAATTAATAATTATTGCATTCATCATTCTCATAAACGCATTCTTCTTACCTACGAATCTCACATTTGCGTCTCGATTCTAGAGTCAAACTGTCTCATTCGTACAATACTCGGGCCAATCGTCAGAAAAAGATGGATGATCTCGAGGAAGAGAACAGAGAGTTGAGAGAAGAGATCGACACTCTGAAAGAGGATCTGAGAAAGCTTCATAATGACATGCAAGCTCTAGTAGAAGCTCAGATGCAACAATAAAGGATTGTGATCTCGGAGATCACATCAACGCCCATAGTGGAGAAGTATGATCCTAGGTACAAGATGCCGAAAGATCTCCTCTAGGGCATGCCACTTAACTATATCCCGGAAGGATATGTTCCGCTGATCAATGAGGATCAAGGAACTGCAGCAGGAGCCACTAGGCCTGAAGGTTACAAACTTTGGAAAAGCGAAGATGCCAGGGGCATGGCAATAACTCCTGAAGGTTACAAACTTCGGGAGGCACCGAGAGTCTCGGCCATAATAACTATACCACCACCTGTGGTACACACTGTCCCGGAAGGACAGATTCCACAGATACCTTCTGGTGGAAACGACAACATGTTCGACATAATGAATGAGTTCCAGGAACAATTCCTGGAGATGCAGAAAGAACTGCAGGCCCTTCACGGTCAGGATCTATTTGGAAAGGACGCCGCATACCTTTGCTTGGTCCCCAATGTGAAAGTTCCACACAAGTTCCAAGTGCCCGACTTTGAAAAATACAAGGGTAATTCTTACCCTCATAGTCATTTAGTGATGTACGCTCAGCGAATGTCAGCTCAGACAGAGAACCAGGAGCTACTAATTCACTACTTTTAGGATAGTTTAACCGGTGCCGCATTAAAATGGTACATAGGTTTAAACCGCGCTACGATCGACACATTTAGAGATCTTGGCGCTGCTTTCGTTCAACAACATAAATACAATTTGGACATGGCACTGGACAGAGATCAACTCAGATCGATGTCATAAAAGGACAAGGAAACCTTTAAAGAATACGCCCAGAGATGGCGTGAAATTGCCGCTCAGATTTGTCCACCTCTTGAGGAAAAAGAGATGACAAAGATCTTCTTAAAGACCTTGAGCTCATTTTACTACGACAGGGTGGTCTCCAGTGCGCCCAGTGACTTCACCGAGATGGTGGGCACTGGGGTTCGTCTTGAGGAAGCAGTCCGGGAAGGACGTTTAGTAAAAGACTTTGGATCATCAAGTAGTACAAAACGATACGGTAGTGCTCTCCCTAAGAAAAAAGAGCAAGATATCGGGAATATCTCTCTCGGAAAGCAAAGGCTACGATATCAACCAGTAGCAGCTGTAACTCTTGCTATCAATCCCATGCCTGTTCCTACTATCAACCTCAGGTTGCGCAGAGCCAACCGAAGCAACAGTAATTTCAGCAAAGGACACAACAGTCTCTTCAGCAGGCTCGTCCTCCATATAACAACAACCGTACAACGCGGCCACCAGGATTTGATCCTATACCCGTTTCGTACGCAGAACTATTTCTGTTACTACTGGCCAAGGGGCATGTCCAGACTAAGTCTCCTCTTACAGTACCAGAAAATCTGCCTTTTTGGTTCAAAGCAGATCAAACATGTCCTTACCATCAAGGAGGACCAGGGCATAACATAGAAAACTGTCTCAGTTTCAAATCCGACGTACAAAAGCTTGTTAGGAGTGGGGTTTCATCTTTCAAATATACGAATTCGAATGTTCTCACAAACCCGCTGCCTCAACACGAGAAAGCTACAATTAATTTGATAGAGGGAGAGTCTAGCGACAACTATCAAATTCATGATGTACTCTTGTTAAGGGCCAATTTGGTCAATATACATTGTAGACAGAGTGGATATGGCTATGTGCCACCTCATAATTATCACCAGTATGATATCTGCTCTAAAAAAAATCTGGGATGTTCTATGGTGCAATCAGCTCTATAGGAATAATTGGATCTCAGGTGGATCCAAGAGCATCGAGTTCGTGGAGTCAACATGACCTATACGAATTCCAACATCAATCAGAACCACGACGTCCGTGCAATGGATGTCAACTTGGTGGCAATGCACTCAAGGCAAAGCCAATATCATAATCTGTCGCATCACGATTACAGTTCCTGTCTGACTTGCTCGGTAAACAAACAGGGATGCTCTTTTGTACAAGAAGCCCTCCAGCATCAGATGGATCTAGGATGGATCCAGGACTACCATGATAGGAATCCCTATCAGATCAATATGATTCAAATATTTGATATTCGTCTGATGAATACCAGCTTGGTGGAATTACATGCCAGGCAGATCCAACTCGGTTTTCTCATTTCGCATAATTATCAGAACTGTAAAGGATGTTGTGAGAGTAACCAAGGGTGCGCTCTCGTTCAAAGAACTTTACAACACTTGTTAAACCACTGGTGGCTTCCAATCTATGTGGATGAAAACACGCAACAAATCAGTGTGCATAATGGAAACCCTACTCGGCGTCAAAGTCAAGATGTCCGATCTGTGGAAATTAACCTAGTGAGGTTACATTGTATTCAAAGCGAGCGTGGCCAGGTGCCACCACACAACTATGAACGTTGTAGAGTCTGTTCGGAAAACAACCAAGGATTCTACCTCATACGAGCAGCTCTCCAAGGTCAGTTGGATCGCAAAGAGATTTACCTATACCTACCTTCGGGGTCCGTTCACTGGACGCCGGACTACTTTGCTAATCAAATAAGAGACGTGGTTATAATCCCTGACCCTGAGAAGAACAAGGATGTTTGTACTATCATTCCTCTACTGGACGAATCAAAAGTTCTTAGCAAGGAACTGATTGAAGTTAATTATGACAGTCAAAAAAATCAGAAGGCTCCTGTAGTTATCTATCTGCCAGGACCATTACCGTATGAATCAGCTAAGGCGATCCCTTACAAATATGGTGCAACGATAATTGAAAACGGAAAGGAAATTCTATTACCCTTCGTCGTGAATATTGCAGACATCAGTCGAGTAACATGGAGCATTCGAATCTTCAACCGAGGAGTTGGAGAACCTAACAAAGAAAAGAAACTTCAAACAGAAGCTCCCGATCCACCAGTCGGTCAATCCAGTAAATTCGACCTTTCGAAAAACAATGATGAGATGCTGAAGCTCATCCAAAGGAGTGAATACAACATTGTTGACCAACTATTACAAACTCCTTCAAAGATCTCGATGCTATCACTTTTACTCAGTTTCGAAGCCCACAGAGAGGCTCTACAGAAAGTATTAGTGCAGGCCTTTGTGGAACAGGATGTGTCAATACGACAGTTCGATAGCATCATCTCTAACATCACTTCCTGCAACAACTTAGGATTCAGTGATGAGGACTTGCCAGAGGGGGTCAAAAGTCACAACATGGCGTTCAATATCACAGTTAACTTCCAGGACGATGCTTTAGCCAGTGTACTGGTCGACACAGGATCGACCATCAACGTTATGCCGAAGTCCACTCTAATGCGACTATCATTCAAAGGATCCCCGATGAGGGGCAGTGAGGTCATCATCAAAGCATTTGACGGGTCTAGAAAAGAAGTTATCGACGAAGTCGACCTTCCCATAACTATCGGTCCTCACACTTTCCTAATCACTTTCCAGGTCATGGACATCCGAGCAGCGTACAGTTGTTTATTAGGAAGACCTTGGATACACCAGGCTGGGGCAGTCACTTCGATACTGCACCAGAAACTAAAGTTCGTCAAGAATGATCAACTCGTCACGGTTTGTGGAGAACAACCCTTGCTCGTGAGTAACTTGTCATTATCTACTTGTGTAGAACCCAAGGAGGTTGTTGGGACTCAGTTCCAAGCACTTTTGGCAAACACGGAGAATCAGTCAGAGAAAGGAACCTCGATTTCCTCACACAGAGATGCTCTCGAAGTGATCAAAAATAACAATACAAAAGGATGGGGATAACTTGTCATTCCTACTGACAATAAAATAAAGAAGGGTCTTGGTTTTTCTGCGACATGCCCCCAGACAGCTGCTAACGATGAAAGTCTTCATCCCATTCAGGACTTCTTCCGCAGTGGAGGTTTCCTTCACCCAGTGCATCAAACAGTCTATACCATCAACGAGGGAGATCCCTCCTATGCGGATGAGGAATGGAAGTCCTATCTTAACGAGGACGATTATACGTCCCAGGGCAAAACGCATACTCCCTTTTGCTATCCCGCACAGAGTCCGAGATTTATACCAAGGTCAAATGTCAAAATGGTATACGGAAATTGTGATCCGGAAGGATGTCATGCTCCACCAAACTCATTAGAGGAGGACACTCTAATGAAGGACAACTTTGACCACGACTATTATGGCCCAATGGATGGCCTGCCCATCTGACCGCCGTACCCAGGAGACTTGGGGCAAGAAAATCAGCCGAACAATGAAAATCAGCTGAGCATCATTGAACAGAATACCTGTGTCCCCACCATTTCATGGGATCAACACTCAGGTCATTCAGAAAATGTCTCGTAAAGCTTGCCGGACTAGAATTCATCAATTATGCTTTTCCTGAGGTCAACGTCATCGAGAGAGATGACTCCTCCAGTTCCAAAGAAGTGTGGTACACCTTAGGACAACCAAGTGGAAAATACGACTATATGGTCGAGTACACCGCTCTTGAAAGCTCTCGTATCAAGCTCGAAGACATCCAGCCAACTGGATGGGGAGATTTGCCTGAGAGCACATATACTATGCAAAATACAACAGAGGAATCCTCCTACAACAACTCTGCCTGGGAGACAGATTCCAATGATCCTGCTCCGCACGAAATCAACGTCATTTCTGAAGACAAATCAAGGAAAGTACCAGACTTTGTGATTCACAGAGGAGTTCGCCGCCAATGGGTTGCTGTCGATGTTCCGAAGATTGTTCATAAGTCAAAGTAATTGACGTCTTTAACCTTTCGCCCTGCCCAGGTGAAACGGATGTTTTGATAGGGCTCACTTTCTGTAAATTTCCCTCTTCGCTTCGCCCAAAGTGACAAAGTTTTGTTTTATAGGGCTGTAGTTTCAAGAATCGACTTATTCATTAATAAAAAAACGTCGTTCTGTAATTTCCGCATTAATTGCTGTTTTCTCTTTTCGTTTTTTAGAAAATGGTAATCCTAAAAAATAACTCAATAATAAAAACAAGCAGTAAAAGAAATACACTACACACACTTGCATTTTCTCTATCTCTTCTAAAACACAAATCATCACGTCATGCAGATTGCTTGTTTTAAACCCCGTTGAAACATACGATCCGATGCCTTCTCCCGACTTTGAGTTCCCGGTATTTGGGGCTGAAGAAGAAGTTGACGACGAAATTCCATAAGAGATCTCCCGATTACTCTGACAAGAGGAAAGGTCCATTGAACCTCACAAAGAACCGTTGGAAACGGTCAATTTGGGCTCATAAGAAGAGAGAAAAGAAATCAGGATTGGGACACTACTCAGTCCAACTGTCAAAGAGAGTCTGACAAAGCTTCTCAGAGAATTCCCCGATGTGTTTGCTTGGTCCTACCAGGACATGCCAGGGTTGGATACCAGAATCGTGGAACATCACTTACCATTACGGCCGAAATATCCTCCAGTAAAACAAAGGTTAAGACGGACTCACCCGGACATGGCCATCAAAATCAAAGAGGAGTTACATAAACAGATTGACGCGGGTTTCCTCGCTACGTCAGAATATCCTCAATGGTTAGCCAACATCGTACCAGTTCCGAAAAAGGACAGAAAGGTCAGAATGTGTGTGGATTACAGAGATCTAAACAAGGCTAGTCCAAAGGACGACTTTCCTTTACCACACATTGACATGCTAGTAGACAGTACAACAAAGTTCAAAGTCTTCTCCTTCATGGATGGATTCTCGGGTTATAACCAGATCAAAATGGTGCCGAAAGACATGGAGAAAACTTCGTTCATTACCCCCTGGGGTACCTTCTATTACAAGGTAATGTCGTTCGGTTTGAAGAACGTCGGGGCAACCTATCAGAGGGCCATGACTACTCTATTTCATGACATGATACATAAAGAAATCGAAGTGTATATCAATGATATGATTGCAAAATCTAAAATAGAGGAGGAACATGTGACACACCTATCAAAACTATTCGAGCGGTTGAGAAAGTACAAACTCCATTTGAATCCCAACAAGTGCACCTTCGGTGTCCGTTCAGGGAAACTCTTAGGGTTCATCGTCAGCCAGAAAGGAATTGAGGTTGATCCCGACAAGGTCAAGGCCATTCAAGAAATGCCTTCTCCGAAAACTTAAAAACAAGTTAGAGGATTCCTGAGACGTTTGAACTAAATTTCCAGATTCATATTCCTCATGACCGCGACATGTGCGCCAATCTTCAAACTACTCAAAAAGATGCAATCATTTCTCACTGATTCCCAGGGCAAGTGGACTCCGAATTATGACGGCCCCTATGTGGTCAAGAAAGCTTTCTCAGGCGGCACCTTGAGACTTGCAACCATGGACGGAGAGGAATTTTCCTACCCCACAAATGTTGATGTAGTCAAGAAATACTTCGCCTAAAAAAAACGTCTCGGTGGATTGAAAACCCTAAAGGGCGGTCCAGGCAAAAATTAGAGACATAATCAAAAATCATCCCGGTGGATTGGAAACATCACAGTACAATCCAGGCAAAAATTAGGGATAATGGCAAGTAACTACGTCCAACAGGGGCAAATTCCCTAGCGGCAGTTCTGCCATCCATCAATAAACTCCAGTCACGATCATCTTCGACGGAAGCTTAGGATGTCCAGAATTCAAAGTTGGTAGAAGGATAGCGGTCGCTATGTTTCAATGTAGCCCTTTTCCCTTAAATTACCATTTTCAAACTTTGTAAATACTCTATGGAATCACGCGTTTGGCTGATTTCTATCCTATCAATAAAATTTGAGGCCTTGTGCTTTTGTTTGCAATTCTTATTTGTTTTAGCTTTACAGAACGACATTTTAACATGATTAACGATTCTTGAAACAAAACAAAAACAAATTTACTTGTAAAATTTTTCTGCTTTTAATAAAGATGGCAATTTCTTTAGACTGTTGAACACCGAAAGAACATCGATCACTTCTCCAGAAGTAAGCGAGCTTCAAAGTGCAGAATCAAAGTACTCCTTCTAAACCAGTGCACCTGAATGAAGGATCTGCTGTGTCAGAGACCATTGTTTCATCTGACATCTTTGGTAGAGTTCTTACCTCCTAAGCCCAACCAACGGTTATTCCCCGCAGGGACTACTTCTCCTAAGCAAGGCAAAATTGCTATCTTGAACCAGGGATACTTTTTGTCCCCTGCAGTGGCCGAGTATCCAGTCATGCTCATCAACTAGTCTGTATGTCGTGTCAGTTTTGTTAGCATACATATACATACATCATGCATTATTGATTTACATTCGCATTCATATTGCATCACTATCACTCTAGTCGATCTTGTCCCCTAGGGATAAAAGTCTTCACAATCGAGTTGTCGGTTCTTTCCTCGTCAGGAAATGTTGCATCTGAACTACCTCTCTCCTCCAGTTTATTTTTGGGATGAAGTCGACCTTTGACCACTTTGATAACTTGAACCTCTGAAAAACCAGAGAACCCTTAGCCAGCATCATTCTTCCCCATTGAAGATGATGTCTTCTCTTTCCCGAATTAAGGAAAATCCCCAGAGAAAGCCTCACAACTAAAGACTTTCAACAATGCATTGATTTTGCTCTCCGGAGAGTCGATGTTAATGAAGTCATCAGCACCTCAAAATTGGATCGCATCATATGGCATTTCTCCGAGAAGATCTCGAAGAAAAGTATGAAGTAATATCCCTAAGCGACAGCAGTCTCTCAAGAGACCTGCTTTCCCCAGTAGAGTCGATAAATGGCGTCTCCAACAGAGAAGTTTGTACACCTCTACAATTCAGATAGGTGGGTTCCTCAGCAAGTCTGACATCAAAAAATCTTCCATCAAATAGCATCTCCCCAGGAAAATTCGGCGAGAAGTTTGAGGAAAACCGCTACGCATGGCGTCCCTTGTCGATAAATTTTATTGACAAAAGAAACTAAGACTAGTTCCTTGGTAGGAAACCAGGATCGAGGGGAAGTTTAAATCAGAAACTGAGACCAGTTCCTTGGTAGGAAACCAGGATCGAGGGGAAGTTTATTTTAGAAACTAATACCAGTTACTTGGTAAGAAACCAGGATCGAGGAGAAGTTTACCTTTTCTAAGCATCGTTGCTTAGCAAAAGAAGAAGGATGTGTGAACCGCCATTCTTAACCACCATCAAAATTTCGGGCATTCCGATATTTAATCCTCTTGCACCCTGAATGCCCGAATACCTTCGCCATTCACACCTTTGGGTCCAAGAAGATTAAATAGGGGCATCTGTCATACCCCAAATTTTGACAACTAAGATTCCCCATAATTGTACAAATCATCACCACAATATGGGTAATCCATCATGCCTCATTAGTCTCCCCAAAGATGGGTGAGCATCCACTACAATCAAGCTTAGGGTTTAAAGCCCTCTCAGAACTCTTAGACAAAGGATCAATCAAGGAATGACATGATCTTCAACTTGTCTAACCTCTCAAACATCTACAAGGGATCAAGAGGACTCCCACATCAAGGATTAAGCACAAGGCTGCTCCCTTCTAAGTGGATTAAGCCTCAAGATCGCCAGTGTCACCAAATTAGGGTTTGGTCGACCAGGGCCTCCAGATGGAAATTTTCCTCTGGGAATGAGCCAATGCTTCAAAGCATAACCTATGATTCTCCAAGGGATCTCATGAACCCAATCACCAAGTCAATTTAGCCTCAGGGGATGCATACATAAAAAATCAGGAATTAGGGTTTCTTGACCTAATTCACCCCTAGGTTGACTTTTGGGACAAACCATGAGCCAAGACCTCAAGAGATGATTTGAAGGTCCCTAATACATCACAATGATCCATTTGCAACAATGTATTGATCCAAGAAGCTTGAGCAACAAGTTTCAATTTCATTAGAACCATAATTAGGGTTTCGTGAGAAAAGTCAACTGTATCTTTGACTTTTGACCAGGACATGCTCCCAAACCCTAAGACATGATTCAATGCACCCTATAACACCTATGAAATCAATCCATCAAGTTTGATTTAGGTCAAGGACTTGATTTCATAGAGGATCGCACAGTTTGGAATTCATCTGATGAAAAGTCAACTGTGCACAAAAGTCAAACTTTGACATTTTGAGATTTTTCACAATTATGGTTCCTTAACCCTAAAATGATGTTAATGTGTGATTGGAATCATCATTCATCAAGAAAAATTAAGAAAAGTTGGATAACTTGTAAAAGGGGTAACCATAAAAAACTTAGAAATTTTTCTAAGTTATGGAACAAAGTGGCGAGGGTACCAACTTTGGAGGATCATAACTCCTAAACCACAAGGCCATGTTTCCCCATCCAAAGCTGGATTTGTAGCTCTCATTACCCTCTACAAAAGCTTCAACTACACCTCATTCCAATTCATTATGGATTTTAAGTTATGGAATGATCAAAATCACAAAAAGTGAAAATGTCACTTTTTTCCAACACTTAGTGAAATTTTCACTAAGTCAGAATCTGCCTTCACTTTTTTCCAAATGTAGGGGCATTTTTCACTTGAATCCAAAAAGTATCAAAACCAATTATGATCAAATAGTTGTTGTATCATATGGGGCTTTCCAAAATGGCCAAGAACTCCATCAAATTCCACTTGGGCCATGAGATATGACAATGGCAATATGCCTTGCTGAAAACTGCCAAAGCAAGGCAGATTTTGGAGTTTTGCTCGATTTACCCAAATTTTACAAAGGGCAAGCAACTCTATCCATCTGAACACCTCAAGGGGGGGGCAAGGAGGAACTAACTCTGATCCCAAGTCTCCCAAGTCTTTGGAACCAAAAATAGCATGCCAAACCTAGAATTGCCTAAAAGAAGGACAAGACTCCAATTTTGGATTGGAGCATTTAATGCATACACCAAGGCGGCATGGACTGACCCATTGCCAACTGAATTCAGTCAAGACTTATCCAAGACCAAGGGAACCAGCAGTCTGTGCCCTAACCTCTAGTCAATGGCTAGAGGAGACTTGGATTCTCATTGCTAAACATTGGCCAAACCTATGCAGCAGTTGCCATTCACTATTCCTTGCAAAACAAACTTGCTCTACTATAAATAGAGCTCATTTGTGATCAGTATGAGTACACCAAAGCCATCAAACAGATGCTTTCCTCAAAATCTCCTTCTTCACTCCAATTTTGCCTTCTAAGGCAAGTCACTATCGGGTTTTGAGTTTGAGAGCTATTCCAACCAAACCAATCACACACACACCTCATAAACATCATATAGAAGTGATCCAAACACTCACATAACATCTGGAACACCAAAATCACAAAATCACCAGCCAACTGCTCAAGCCTTTGACAAATTTGCAGTTGAGGTGCCAAATCAAGTTCCAGCTCAAATCAATCCACTCCAAGCATCCAGACACACTCCATAGCACCTAGGGAAGCTGTCCATAACCTTGGAACCAAGCTATAACACCTCTAACACAAAACACAATCACCAGCTGCAAGTGGTAAGCATGAGCTCTTCTAACTCTATGATCCATGCAATTTTTGCTGCACAATAATTTGGTCATATGTTCATAATCATGTATGAAGTGTTTTCCCTCAATCAATTGCATTGTTTGAATCGTGTATTGAATTTCTGAACCTTCATGCAAATTTTAGGGTTCTTGAGGTTTCTCTTTGATTTCTTATTCCATGTTTAAAATAAATGAAATTAAAGACCATAGACATGATCGTGAGGTTGAAACGAGTAGATTGATATGTAGATTGCATGATATAATCAAGTATTCAGTGAGATTGGATAGAAAATGAAAATCTGCAGAAACAGAGGAAGGGCGCGTGTTCTTGCCATGTTCTTGGCGCCCTTTTTCAAATATTTGAATATTTGAATTTTGTGATTTTATTTAATTGATTCAAAAATTAATTTCTCTCTGAGTTTTAATGATTTTGAGTTGATTCTTTTTTTAATAAAACACAAAAATGTTAAAATATTTTATTTTCCCAAAAAATCCCAAAAATATTATTTATTTCATATAATTGATATTTTTGCAAAGAATTAATATTTTAATTGTTTTTGACATTTAAAATATTTTTTCCTTCTTGATTTTGCAAATTTTAATGACTTCTAATCATTTTGTAGGTCAAAACTTGATTTTTGAAACATTAATCCAAGATCACAATTTGTTTTCCACATGTTTAACAATTTTGATCATTTTAATTGAATTTTTATTCAATTAAAATACATTTTGGAAATAAATTAGGGTTTTTGATTAATTCAACCCTCATCAATCATTTTCAAAACTCTTTGGGCCTCTAGTAGAGTGTAAGACTCAACCCCTTTAGGAAACCAAAACCTTTTGGGCCTCAGTGTATTGTATAAGTCCCGATACCGTCAAAAAATTTGGCGCGGTCGTCGCCTTTCTAACAAATCAAACCCTTGGGCCTACCCTCATGTTATAAGCCCCATTCTTTTTCTTTAAACACCTTTGGGCCTCTAATAGAGTGTAAGACCCAACCCCCTTTTAACCAAAATAATTTTTGGGCCTAATATATTGTATAAGTCCCTCTGCGTTAAAAGAAAGTCTCGGCGCGATCGCCAGTTCAAAAACCATCTTTTTTGGGCCTCTCCTTGAGCTGTAAGCCCCGCCACTTGCACAAAAATAAACCTTTGGGCCTCTTGAGAGAGTGTAAGACCCATCCCTTTGTACAGAAAACCTTTTTGGGCCTCAGTCACTTTTATAAGTCCCTATACAAATTCCACAGTGCAATCACTGATAAAACTTTGGGCCTCTCCTTGAGCTGTATGCCCCAACAATCTTTTCAAAGCACTTTCTCCTTGGATTTTGAATATAATATTGTTATCAAAGCTTTCTTTGTTGAACAAACTAACAAAACAACATGGAAGCTCTACAACCGAGTAAGTGTTTACCCGCTTTCTTTATCCGCTTTCATATACATATAACTGTGTTGTGGGGCTGCTCACTGTAAGTCTTATTTCACAAACTTTTATATACTTGTCAAATATCAACTGTGTAATACTAGTATAGTTATTTAGAGTTTTCCTCGGCAACTACGTCTAGCACTAGGTAAAGCCCCGTTGATCGCTCTTAGATACAATCAAAACTAGATCCCTATAGGATTACCAGACACAGTCTTCCCTCCTCTTGGGGTTAAACAATATGGAGACGTGAAAGGCACCATTCTCGGTGAACCCTTTCTCAGACTGTCGCCCTTAGAAGTTGTCAAAGGGACTCTACTCCCCAGAGATTATCTTTTCTCCGTGAATGGCATCTCTTGAGTTTCTTCCAAATTCTCGGACTTTCCTGGCTTGATCTATTCTCTGTGAATGGTTTGTCTTGAACTTCTCGGGGTTTGAGGACCCACATGCTTCTTAAAAGCACCCTTAGAAATTGTCAAAGAAACTCTAACTCCCCAGAGATGATCTTTTCTCCGTGAATGGCATCTCTTGAGTTTCTTCCAAATTCTCGAACTTTCCTGGCTTGATCTATTCTCTGCGAATGGCATGTCTTGAACTTCTCGGGGTTTGGGGACCCACAGACTTCTTAAAAGTATCCCCGCCTCCTCTTAGGCGTTGTACAAGGACCCTTCGGCTTCTTAAAAGCTCCCATGCCTCCTCTTGGGCTTAATACAAGGACCCTGTCGACCTCTTGAAGGTATAAGACAGAACTTAGTCATCCTTTGCTAGAGCAGTTTTTCCAGCGTCAAAACTCTAGCCATTTAAGGGTTGATACTCATCCCTTAAAGCCCGTGCCTCCTCTTGGGCATTGTACAAAATATGAAACTCTAGACTTGGACCGTCTAAAAACCCCTTGAGTCTCAAAGGCATTCTCAAGTTCCTTTCACAAATCGAAAAAACACTGATCGCTCCAAAAGCCGGCTTCTCTCATGAGAGTTCCTCACCCTTTAGCCTGCCTATGGATGTAATCCTCAACAGTAACCCAACCTTCTCTTAGGAATTATACAAAGATCATTCACTATCTGAGAATCAATTTCTCCAAAACACCAGTAGACTTGGACAGTCTCAATACCCTTTGGATTTCCCATTTCCTTAAAGAACAGGAAATAACCTCGATCTTCTGATCAGTACCAAAGTATAACCTCACCTGGAATCAGTCTCTTTATAAGAACTGATTTTCTCTTTTAACCAACATACTGGACCTGTCACTCAACAAAAATAGTTATCGGCACCAATAGCCTCCTCTTGGGCTTTGTATAATGAATCTCCCTAGCGGAGCTAACCTTTTCACACTCTCTTGTTGAGTCAACCTCCCTTTAGCCTCCATCTCGGGCTTCGTACTAGATAAAAAATCACTCTCTTGTTGAGTCAAACATTTTCAGCCTCAATCTCAGGCTTCGTACGAGATACAAAAACACTCTCTTATTGAGTATAAAAGACTCTCTTGTTGAGTCAAAGACTTTTAGCCTCTATCTCGGGCTTCGTACGAGATACAAATCACTCTCTTGGTGAGTATAAAAGACTCTCTTGTTGAGTCTAACCCTTTTAGCCTCCGTCTTGGGCTTCGTACAAGACACATATAAAAACACTTTCTTGTTGAGTATAAAAGACTCTCTTGTTGAGTCACTTCCCTCTTAGCCTCCATCTCGGGCTTCGTACGAGATACAAAAACACTCTTGTTGAGTATAAAAGACTCTCTTGTTGAGTCAATCACATTTGAGCCTCCGTCTTGGGCTTCGTACAAGACACATATAAAAGCACTCTCTTGTTGAGTCAACTCCTTTTAGCCTCTCTCTCGAGCTTCGTACGAGACACATAAAAACTCCCTCTTGTTGGGTCAATAGCCTCCTCTTAGGCTTCGTATAAGGAAAACCCCGGTTGAGGCAATCAACCTTTTAGCATCAAAATTCGTGCCTTGCTCACAGGATACAAACATAAACAACTCCTTTTCCTTCATCTAATTGCTGTAAGCGGCAAGCCTCTGGATTATTTACATCCACGCCATTGTCCCTCTTTTAGCATGAGAAATTCCTAAGGAAAGATGGCATTGCTCTAAACTGAGTTAAAGTCTTCTCCTTCAGGTTAAAAATCCCCTATAAAGGAAATTATGGCATTGCTGGATTCACATATCCCAGTTAAAGTAGTTCTCCTTTATAATCAGTCACCCAACAGTTGTGACGAACAGACCAAATATTCCCCTTTAGAGATGACAAATTCTCTCTAAAGTCAAAATCCTTTAGCTTCACATCTTGGGCTTCGAACAAGATACTAATAGACCCTTCAGCTTCACATCTTGGGCTTTAAACAAGATACAAACCACCTTTATCTTCATGTCTTGGGCTTTGAACAATACACGAAAACACCATTTCCTCCCATAGAATAGGAGGAACTACGATCACTCTGATTTCCCTATTTTATTAAACGGGAATACGTAGGCATAAGATTGAAAAATCTTAGCGAGCGCACTAATCAAAAACCCAAAATCCCGTACCTTCACACATCAATCGAAAAGCATCAGTCCTAACATCCTACCAATAGCATAGTCCCGTTATTTCATTCTTAGCAAAATAAGCAAAGAGAGGCCCACAATCTAAACCGCATCTGTAAACCAACAGTCATCTGTTTAAACTCAGTATACAAGCAGAGTTAATTGGAGACATCTATTTCCCTTCCTTCATCAGCTTCAACAGGATAAAAAAATGAATCGATCTGTAGTACCCCAGAGTGACAGTGCTTAAGAACCACGTCCAAAATCGCTCGCTACAAAAAGTAGGTGCTACTGGATTTTGTATCTGGGAGGAATTTTGCCCCTGCTTCACCGGACGAGCACCAGGCGAGCAGGGCAGATACTTATTTGGTTTTATTTTTCGTGTTGTCTTATTTTTCCTTGTTGTTTCTTGTTGACTTGGTGCTATGGTGTTATTGATGTGTTGAGTTGTGATGATTATAATATGCTGAATTGTAAGTGTTGTATCGTGATGATTATAAATGTGATGAATTGTGACATGTGTAATTGATGCCATATTATGATGAATATTCCTGAATCATGATGTAATTGTAACGATTTTAGTGTGGAGTATATTGATGAATCATGACATATGTGAATGATGTGATAACATGATATTTTGACGAAATCTTATGAATGATGATGCAATTTGGTGATTTTGTGACAATGACGATTATGATGTTTGCATCATGCATTCATAGCATTTAGGACTTCGGTTTAGTGACGATTTTAAGACTTCGGTCCAGTGGTGGCTTCAATCCCATTGTGTGGATTAGAGTATATGACGTTGCTCCGGTTCTTGTGTATAATAGATCCTATTGGTGGGGATTTTTGGAGGGTGATTGCCTAGTGTCCATCAACATGATGAGTTTGGTACCACATGCAAGAGTCTATGTTGTTGCATTTCATACTATGTGGCATTGTATAATTGAGTGCTAAATTAATATTTGATGATGTTGTGACTTAAGTGATGTTTTGGTGATGAATGTTGACTTGATGGTTTTATGACAAAGATGTCTATATGTTATTACGATAGGAATGTGTGAGTATAATACTTGGTAAATGATGATGTATGTGACTTCTAAGTGATGTAATTGATGTTATTGATGATGTGAATTTCTAAGTGATGTATGATTATAATGATTATTTGGTTTGACGATACTATGACGGTGTAATCAAACTGTTGGTGTTGCTGTACTGATATATCTTTTCTTTATATCTTTTATAATGATTCGTGATTACTCACCCTGCCTGTTTGAATGTTGCCTCCACGTGGGTAACGTGCAGATTCTCAGGAATAGCTCAGAGAAGCATCGGTGATGGCTTTGGAGTTATTTATTTATGTTTCTGTTAATAATAGAGGTGTCTTGGTCTTATATGTAACATCGTGTGGGAAACGTTTGAGTCGAACCATAGTGTTCTTTTATTTGGTGATATTATGATGTTTTGAGTTTCAATTTTAAAACCTTTGGATTGTTTTTAAAATTTATGATGCTTATGAAGTTTTCCGTTGTGAGGTATTTGAATTAATTTTGATGTTTAACCCGTGTTACAGAGCAGGATGTTATTATTTGATGTTTTATGACGAAATGTGACGCCCTTGCGGTGAATTACTCTAATATATTTGTTTATATATGTCATTATTGTCTGTTGGGTAGAAGGGTGTTACATTAGTGGTATCAGGGCAGGCTAGTCCATCCGTCCAGATTGTTTAACTGTGTTGTTCCCTAGTATGCGACATGTATGTGAAAAACATTGTCGATGCTTGTTTTGTTTTCCTTTTTGCAGGTTGGGAATGAAACAAGTGGGGAAGAAGCTTGTGCTTCTCCAAGATGCTTTATGTGTGGAGTGATGGCTCGGTGTGCTATTGGATGCTACCATAGTTTGGTCAAGATGGTTTATGCCCCATCATGGTTGTTGGCTATTTATTGAAAAATTGAGGAAATTATCACCCTTAATCTCTTGTTGATAATAGACGGGATCATGTTGGATGAAGTAGATGTATCTTGCCAGCTTAGATGGTGGGTACAGTGAATTGTTTGGAGTTAAGCTAAGTGCTTACAGATTGTTTTGATGAGTCGATGCAGATTCTTACATTTGAGGATGAAGCGGATTCGAGTTTCTTGTTCGTAAGTGAAGTTGGGATATTTCTGAGAGAGAATGATCAGATAATTGCGGCTTGCCTCTAGAGCGTAGATCTGGGTTGGTGATAATAGGGATACTGATGTTATTGGCTGCTAAGCAAGTAGACGAACTCTTAGAAGACGAAGTTTTGATGTTTGCGCTATTTGCATCGTTGCAAGTTGATCGTGAAGCCACGAGTGTCGAATTACCTGTTGTCAGCGAATTTCTAGGTGTGTTCCGGATGACATAAGTGATTTGCCTCCAGAACGTGAAGTAGAATTTATAGTTGATTTGATACCAGGTATGAGCCTGGTGTCAATGGCTCCTTATCGGATGTCAGCTTCTGAGCTAAGTGAATTAAAGAAACAACTGGAAGAACTGCTTGAGAAGAAGTTTGTTCGACCGAGTGTTTCTCCGTGGGGTGCTCCTGTGTTGTTAGTAAAGAAGAAAGATGGTAGCATGAGGTTGTGTGTTGAATAATCGACAGTAAATAAGGTAACTATCAAGAATAAGCATCCACTTCCGAGAATTGATGATTTAATGGATCAGCAAGTAGGAGCTTGTGTGTTCAGTAAGATCGATTTGAGGTATGGTTATCATCAGATTCGTGTTAAGCTGGATGATATTCCGAAAATGGATTTCAGGACGAGGTATGGTCACTATGAATTCACTGTGATGTCGTTTGGTGTATCCAATGCACCTGGTGTGTTCATGGAGTATATGAATCATATTTTTCATGAGTATTTGGATAAGTTTGTGGTGGTTTTCATTGATGATATTCTGATATACTCTAAATTTGAAGAAGAGCATGTTGAGCATTTGAGGACTGTGTTGCAAGTATTGAAAGAGAAGAAGCTATATGCAAAACTGTCGAAGTGTGAGTTTTGGTTGAAAGAGGTGAGCTTTCTTGGTCATGTGATTTCAATGGGTGGAATTTTTGTTAATCCTTCTAAGATCGATGATGTGCTACAGTGGGAGACTCTGAAGTCTGCTACCGAGATACGAAGTTTTATGGGTTGGCAGGTTACTATCGCAAGTTTATAGAAGTTTTTTTTCTAGATTGGCGTTACCGTTGACTCAGTTGACTCGTAAGGGTCAGGCTTATGTGTGGGATGTTTCCTGTGAAGAGAGTTTTGTGGAATTGAAGAAGAAATTGACGTGCGCTCTAGTTTTGATCTTTCCTAATCCGAATGAATCTTTTGTGGTGTATTGTGATACCTCGAAGATGGGTCTTGGTGGAGTGTTGATGCAGAATGGACAGGTTGTTGCTTATGCTTCGAGACAATTGAGAGTTCATGAAAGGAATTATCCTACGTATGACTTAGAATTGGCAGTTGTGGTGTTCGTGTTGAAAATTTGGAGACATTACCTTTTTGGCTCTAAATTTGAAGTGTTCAACGATCATAAGAGTTTGAAGTACTTATTCGATCAGAAAGAGTTGAACATGAGGCAGAGGAGGTGGTTGGAATTGTTGAAAGCCTATGATTTCGATTTGAATTACCATCATGGTAAGGAAAATGTGGTGGCCGATGCATTGAACAGGAAGTCATTGCATATGTTCATGCTTATGGTTAGAGAATTGGAATTAATTGATCAATTCTGAGATTGGAGTTTAGTATGTGAAGAGACTCCTGACATTGTGAAGTTGGGTATGTTGGAGTTGACTAGTGGTATTCTGGAAGAAATCAGAGTGGGTCAGCAATCTGATTTGAAGCTGGTTGATCAGTCAGTTTTAAGTAACCAGGGTAACGGAGGTGAATTCCGAATTGATGAGAATGATGTGATGAGGTTCAGAGACAAAGTGTATCTTCCAGATGTTCCCAAAATTAAGAAGAGTATTCTTGAAGAAGGACATCGAAGTAGATTGAGTATTCATTTCGGTGTTGTGAGGATGTACCAGGAATTGTAGAAATTGTTTTGGTGGCCAGGTATGAAAGAATATTGATGAGTTTGGATACACGTGTTTGACTTGTCAGAAGTCTAAGATTGAACATCAGAAGCCTTTGGGTATGATGCAGCCATTGAATATTTAAGAATGGAAATGGGATAGTATTTCCATGGATTTTGTGTCAGGATTGCCGAAGACTGAAAAAGGGAATGATTCTATCTGGGTGATTGTAGACAGGTGGACTAAATCGGCTCATTTCTTGCAGATGAAGATTAACCATTCTATGTAGAAGTTAGTTGAGGTGTACATTAAGGAGATGGTGAAGTTGCATGGGATACCTTCGAGTATTGTATCGGATAGAGACCCGAGATTGATAAGAGAAGGAAGGCACTCGAATTCCAAGAGGGAGATCACGTGTTTTTTAGAGTTGCGCCGGTGACTGGTGTGGATCGAGCTTTGAAGTCTAGGAAACTCACACCACATTTTGTTGGTCCCTATCAGATTTTGCAGAGGATAGGGGATGTAACCTATCGGATTACTTTACCACCATCGCTTGCGAATTTACATGATGTGTTCTATGTGTCTCAGTTGAGGAAGTACATTCTGGATCCACCACATGTGATTCAGATGGATGACGTACAAGTGAGAGATAATCTGACCGTTGAAGCATTACCTGTTTGGATAGATGGAAGAGAAATGAAGCAACTTCGGGGTGAAGATATATCTTTGGTAAATGTGTTATGGGGTGGGCCAGCTGGTGAGAGTTGGACTTGGGATCGTGAGGATCAGATGAAGGAGTCGTATCCGACTCTATTTTCTTCAGGTAATTTTCGAGGATGAAAATTCTTTAAGTGGGGGAGAGTTATAACACCCCAAAATGAGTAGAATATTTATTTAATTGATTTATTATAAATATTCGTAATTTCCGGTGAATTTTAGTGAATTATTTTGATGTCTATAATTGATGTTGGGGGGTATTACGATGTTAAAGGGGGTGCTGGGAGTATTTTAGAAGTATGTGATGTGTTAATATTATTTTTGATAATAATAATATGGATTATGTGAAGTGTATTATTATTATTATTATTATTATTATAAATAATTAAGAGGAACATTAAGGGCAAGATGGTAAAATTGGATGAGTTAAGTGAGGACGAAGTTGAGAAAACATATTAAGGGTCCTATGGGTAAGTTTGACAAAAGAAATTAGAGAGAAGGGAGAATAAT
This sequence comes from Lathyrus tuberosus, assembly GCA_022829125.1. Classification (NCBI taxonomy): domain Eukaryota; kingdom Viridiplantae; phylum Streptophyta; class Magnoliopsida; order Fabales; family Fabaceae; genus Lathyrus; species Lathyrus tuberosus. The sequence goes on from JALAZF010000006.1 coordinate 20,431,318, forward strand.
TTTGTGGTACGATCAATTTTGGAGAAAAGCTCTGAGGAAAAAGAAGAAGAAAGCTAGGGCTCAGAGAGGTTTCGGAAGAACTCGAAGAGAAGGAATCAGAATCGATTTTCTAATGTATGGGGAGTATCATTCATCATTATATTTGATATAGAGTTATATGTATGTAGGTAGTTAGGGTTTGGGGCTTTGAGCGAATTTGATGATAATATGACGAATTATGATGAAATTGATGATTTAGGGGTGTATAAAATGATGGGATTTGATGTGGTTGTTGTTGCTATGATGTATTGTTGTTGTAGTATGATTTCTTTGTGACTGATATGCATTTTCGGGTTGTATAATACTGAAATTGCAAGGGGTGTAGGGTATGAGTTATGCAGAAAACGCAATAGTAGAAATGCAGTTCGCAGAAACTCGCCGAGTGAAGGACCCATTCTGTCGGGCGAAGCGATCTTGCTTGGAGGTCGCCGGGCGAAACTAGAAGCGAGCGAAGGGTGAAAAGTAAGTGCCACTGGATTTTGTATGGGGGAGGAATTTCGCCCCTACTTCGCCGGGCGAAAACCAGGCGAGCGACACATTCTGCCAGGCGAGCACCAGGAGAGCAGGGCAAATACTTATTTGGTTTTATTTTTTGCGCTGTCTTATTTTTCCTTGTTGTTTCTTGTTGACTTGGTGCTATGGGGTTATTGATGTATTGAGTTGTGATGATTATAATATTATGACTTGTAAGTGTTGTATCGTGATGATTATAAATGTGATGAATTGTGACATGTGTAATTGATGCCATATTGCGATGAATATTCCTGAATCATGATGTAATTATGATGATTCTAGTGTGGAGTATATTGATGAATCATGACGTATGTGAATGATGTGATAACATGATGTTTTGATGGAATCTTATGAATGATGATGCAATTTGACGATTTTGTAACGGTGACGATTATGACGTTTGCATCATGCATTCATAGCATTTAGGACTTCGATCCAGTGATGATTTTAGGACTTCGGTCAAGTGGTGGCTTCAATCCCATTGTGTGGATTAGAGTGTATGAATTTGCTCCGATTCTTGTGTAGAATCGATCCTATTGGTGGGGATCTTTAGAGGGTGATGGCCTAGTGTCCATCAACATGATGAGTTTCGTACCACATGCATGAGTTTATGTTGTTGCGTTTCATACTATGTGGCATTGTATAATTGAGTGCTAAATTAATGTTTGATGATGTTGTGACTTAAGTGATGTTTTGGTGATAAATGTTGACTTGATGATTTTATGACGAAGATGTCTATATGTTATTACGATAGGAATGTGTGAGTATAATACTTGGTAAACGATTATGTATGTGACTTCTAAGTTATGTAATTGATGTTATTGATGATGTGATTTTCTAAGTGATGTTTGATGATAATGATTATTTGGTTTGACAATACTATGACGGTGTAACTGAACTGTTGATGATGTTGTACTGATATATCTTTTCTTTATATCTTTTATAATGATTCGTGATTACTCACCCTGCCTGTTTGAATGTTGCCTCCACGTGGGTAACGTGCAGATTCTTAGAAATAGCTCGGAGAAGCATCGGTGATGGATTTTGAAGGCACTGCAGATTTGAGCAAATTTTTGGGTAAAATAAGGCGTTGATTGTAGTGTTCCAACATGAAGAAGACATGCTGTCCTAACAAATGTCCTGACATCTTGAACTGATTTAGCACGTTGTTTCTAAGTCTAGTCCAAGAATTAAGGAAACGATCAAAACATGGATCAAGGAATCAGCGAACAGAAGATTGAAGCCCAAGGTAGCAAAAGCTTATAAAAGAAGACCAATACCTAGGACTGAATAACTGAACCTATCGTAACACTTTGTAAAGTAGAAAATATGGTTTAGGATTTTGAGAGTCGTAGGCTTTCTTGTAAGTCTCCCTCTGTATCGTTTTGATGCAGTGTGGTAGACATAGGTACTTGTACAGATTCAGAAGCCTGTAGGCAATGAATCGTGTAGTGTTCTTGGATGAAGCTTTGAATCAAATCCAAGTTAACTTATTAGTCAAGGATGCTTGACTGAACTTTGTATTGGAAGGGATGTCTTTCAATAGGGATGATACAGTTATGAGGTATTAACTGTTAGATAATCACGGGTTGTGATTTAGGGAGTGAGATGGGTTTCTCTTATCAATTAGATGTGACTTCTAATGATAAAGTCTTCATTGGGTAGTGATAGGTTAGCGTGGGTGCTTTCTATAAACCTGAGGTTGTTTACATAAAACTATACTACTGATGGTGAATTCTTGTTCCTGGATTGGTATCCCCCAGATGTAGGTGAGTTGCACCGAACCGGATCATCATATTTTGTGTTGTTTATCATTCTGCAATTTATAGTTCAGTTTTTATTAACATGTTGGATCAGATGTCGTAATATCTGTGTTGGTGCAGTTCTGATATTCAATGTATTAGTCTGCTGTTATGCCTCTGTGTTTAAATGTTTATGCAGAGCAATGTCTTGACATGTGTTAGGACATCTATTGTCTGCAATGCTAGAATTTCAATTGGTATTAGAGCAGACATCCTGTCTGGTTCTGGATGAGATCTTTGGGAGATACTTTCTGGAGTTTAAACAAGGAGGAGTTTGGGAGATCAGATCAATCAACTCAAATATACTCAAGGGTATTAATGGATGGGATGGATGTTCTGGATCAAAGGTAACAACCCGGTGGTTGTTCATGTCGCTGAGGAAGTTCTGCAACAACTGCAGGAGAAGTGGCTAGTTCTCTTGTTGGGGTGTCTTATAAGATGTTCTGACATCTTATTAGGGCAAGCAGAATTTGTTCCTTGGTGGTTCCATTGCATATGTTTCTGATGGAAGAGCTCTAGAACTATAGGATTCTGGAGTTGTTGTTGAAGACAAATGGTGAAGATCTCAATCGTTGACCTCTATAGTTGAAGATATCTGTATCTTTTTATTCCAAAGTCGGGATCGATGGAATGAAGAGAGTGGTTGGAAGATGTCTGTTATGGTGACTTGGTACTTGGAAGCTTAGTTCCATGGTGCAGTTTGAAGTCAGTTGAAGAGGAGATGAGTTGATTTTAGGTTTATCAAGTTCTTGCTCTGGGAGTTTGATAAATTATTGATCGGCTAGGTTATCAAAGATACTTGAGAATTCTTCCAAGTCCACTCATAAAGGCATCTGAGTCGTGCATCTGGAGTCTTCTAGTTATTCTTCTGAATAGAGGGTGTTTCTATGAAACACAACCTGAAGAAAGTGGAGGTGATTTATTTTCACTATCCAAAACAGCAAGGAAGGATTCATCTCTCTTAATCCTAAGGGTGGATCCAATCTGATTAGAGTTTACAGAACTGTTGACGTAAATAGGATTCATTCAGAGAGAATCTTAGTTACTTGAGTCAAGGGTGTAAGCCTTGGTATCTCAACTTTTTATTGTCAAAGAAGATACTTGCAAAAGATTGAATACTTGATAACTGTTCATGACGTGATCTGGTGGAGCTTAGCTACAACAGTGAAGAAGGATTATTGAACAAGGATTTAAGATCAATTGCTATTTGTGGAGTTCACAAGTATTTAATTGATTATCCTTGAAAGCCAAGATTACTGATGTTCAACAAGATGTTGGAACATATCATCATCAGAGTTTGTGCAGAATCATGGGATGGGTAATGCATGAGCTTTAGCATCTGTTTTGGTCTTGGGTGTTGGCCTAAGAATCGGCTTCAGTCTGGTGTGATAGAAGCATGTGATCTCTGGAGAGTTTCATGGCAAGAAACTGGTCTAGACAATGGTGCTGTTAAAGATGAAGATGAAGACATCATAATCTTGATGGATTATTCTTGGATCAGCTTATTTCTGATCTAATAGTATTGGAGTGCAGCATGTGTGTTCAAGTTGTTACTAGAAGCAGCTGATGGTAGCACAGCTTGGATCAGTTTACTTCTGATCTAGGTACTGAGGAGCACGGGATCTTGCTCACTTTGAAGGTCAAGGTTAAGTGGCAGTTATCTCTGACTTTCTACAGACTGCTCTACTAAGGAAAGTGGCATTCTTTGGTATGGCTATGGTGTAGTCTAGGACTACTTTATCTTCTGAAGATTCAGACGTGGCAGGTGTGAAGTCTTTGAAGTTTCAAAGCAGTTATTCATCAAGGTGTGAGCTTGTATGGAATATATGTGATTTTTCTAAGTAGGATGGATGTTGTTTACTCAAACTTGGTTGTTCAATATAGTTTATGAGAGCATGGAACTCTTGTTTTGTTAAAGGGAGTAGGTTCTTCTAAGTGGCAGAAGGAGGAGTTGAATTCAGCAGCTGGATGTCGTATCAGAATGTTCTGACATTTAGTTTAACATCAGAGTCTCGGCTGGTGATGTGGCACATCAGCTTAAGATAAGGTGATCTACAAGAGAATGAAAGTTATGGATGTTTCAAAAAGGTTTATCTCATGCAGTTTGCAGGAGTTGTGGATTGAGAAGATGTTACATGTCTAGAGACTTGGTGGATCCAAGATGTCTTGCTATGGAGCAAGTAGTTCATGTAACTTGAAGATCAGATTTCATTGGTGGATCAGTGTATCTTGTGGGAGTTCTGAAGAAGAGTGAGATCAATCAAAAGGTGGCATTTGGTTGGTTTCATAGTGTGCATTCAAGCATGGTGCTTGGAACTAATTACTCTTGGGCAGAAGAGTAGTTGGTTGAAAACGTAAGGAGGATATGGTTCATCTTGGAGCTTGTGGTAGAAGTTCTAGGTTGAGGATCGAAGTATGCCTTCTTTTGGTGGATGAGAGTTTATTTCTCTCTTGGTTATCTGGAGTTCTTATTGATCAAACTGGTGGCGCAGTGTTGTTTAAAGATCTTCAGTTGGATTACTATGCAGATAGTAAGTCCGTGGAGAATATCAAGAACCATAGTGTGTGGTGTCTGTGATGTGTGAAGAATGTCCTAACAGATGTTAGAACATTTTCTGGGTTAGTTATCCTTGGAGTAGGATACTAAGTTCTAAGTGTAGAACTTGACACTCACATCTTGTCTAAGAAGTATTTATCTTATCATACGGGAGAATGATGGGTAAAAGATTATCTTGGAAGTTTGATGTGAATGAGACATGCTAGAAGAGGATCAGTTTGGTGCTTGTGGAGCAAATGGGATGAGAAGTTCTGGAGCATGTATACGATATCTGACATTGTTAAGAAGATAACTGAAATTCTGGTTAAGCAGATCACGAAGATGTCAGACAGGATGTCGTGACACTTGATCTCTGCTTCTCACAAGGATCTAAGGAAGAACAAACTTAAACAGTAGCAAGTAAACAACACACAGAAATTATTAACCCAGTTCGGTGAACAACGCACCTACGTCTGGGGGCTACCAAGCCAGGAATGAAATCACTAAGTAGATTTTGTTCTAAGCTAAACTCCAACATTTACAACTTAGCACCTAGAAACTACCCTTCCTAGATTTCTACCTAAGAGTTTCCTAGGTATGAGACCCTTCTCAATTCCCTTCCAGTCACAGCAGTGACTGAAAATATTACAACTCAATAAACAGTCCTTCTCAGGTATTCACACAATACGTGAGAGGCTCACAAAAGTACAAACCCTAGTACTTCTAAAACAGCTGCCACAACCAACCACAAACTAGGTTAACTCTAACCTATTTAAAATGTAAACCACAGCTGGACTTGGGCTTCAAAAGCGCAGCAAATATCTTCCTCAGAATTAGCGACCTAATTCTTTCTTCAATCCCAAGTTACCAAGAATGCCTCCTTCACAAGGAAATCGCAAATTCATTTAGAATCAGAATCTCTGATTCCACAATCTCATATTCCACCTGGAATCCTAGTCATATTCCAATCACACCTATTACCAAAAATAGTTAGTTCAAGACTGTAACAGACAAAGATGTCGAATCCTCCTAATAGGACATCTTGTCTAACATCTTAACCTGCATTTAGTTCAGCATGTTAGGACATCTTGTCCAACATCTTTCTGCTAAGTTAGTTTTACCAAAATTAATGCCAACCTCAAAAGCAGGGACTCAACAATAACAAACTAAGAGGTATGGTATCTCTTTGAGGAACGTGGATCATTCCAGATCAATTGGATTTTATCTCAAGGAACATGGAGGTCTATACATGAGAATTCAAGAGGAATTTGTGTGGTGTATAGATGGGTTCAAGAAGAGGGGGATCAATGGAGCTTTGATCTTAATCCAAGAGTTTGTTAATTTAGGATGGTGATCCTAATGTGACCTCACGGGAAGCATGATGGTGTTCATGTGTGAGCGATTATTGGTTCTTGTTAGAAGAAGCAATAAGTGCAGTTGATGATTGTGTTCAGCAGGTAGGTTGGACAGAGGGTACGCTCTTAAAGATATGAAGATGCATCTTATGTTTTCTATTCATCTACATAAGTGTTCATTGGAGGAGCACTAGTTATCTTAGATAGGGGGAGTTTCTCCTTGATCTAAGATGTATTGTTGTAGTGGTGCAGATTGTTTATCAAGATTGTTTGTGGTTTCAAGCAGTTTGTGATAGATTTCCTCAGGTGAGAATGATATGTCAGACGAGATGTCGTGACATTACTCTACTGGTATAAGTTCTAGGTGAACTTATCAGGTTATTTTAATTTTGTCATTGATGTCAATGGATTGAATTAAAAGGAATACAAGTATCTTGAGAGTAGTTGCTGCTTACTGAAAGATGTTTGAAGAAATGTTTTAACATCTTGGTGAGTTATTCTTGGTCTTCTGTGTGAAAGGATTGGCCTATAGACAAAACACAGGAACTATAAAAAGTCTGACAAAGAGTCAGGACAGTATGGGTACAATATGATTGGTTGTTTTGGATGGTAGAGAGTGTAAACGTGTTAAGCATGTGTCTTGATGCTAGTGCCTTTATTGGTCAGTCTCTCATAAAGTTGAGTCAGTCAAACTTTATTTGGACGGTGTACAGTCATTGTTGTTTACCTACCAAAATTTATTGCTCTACAGGAGCTTCTATGGAGCATAATGTTCAAGATAAATAAGTTTGAGGAGTTAAAGGTGGAATCTGCTTCTGGTCTTCAAAGTTAGTATTCTAGGCAAGGTCATCATAGTTTTTGTTAAGGTCTGGATTAGTATCATGTGGGTATGGAATTACGCTGGCTACTTTTGCCAATTTTTAACTAAAAGGGGGAGAAGAGATATGGATTCATCTCAGTTGTGTGCTGGTCTCTACAACATATACTTATTTGTGCAGGCGTTCTTCTGCAGGGGTGTTGGATGAGATGTTCTGACATCCTTGAGTTCTTCCCTTGTGCCTTGTGATATGAGTTATGAAGCAGGTTGTGTCTTGTGACCTGAGTTACATACTATATGGACTCAGTGTTGCATATGATACAACTGTTTCTTCTTAAGCTCTTTCTGGATCTTCTTGTGGGTTCTCTTATGCCCCTCAAGAGGAAGATTTATCCCTCCATGGCAAGTACTGGTTTGAGGGGGAGAGGGTTATATACTCTTCCTCACGTACACCAATATACAGCTAGGAATTTCAGGGGTAAGAAAGAGTCTCAGAGGTGTTCTAATCATATCCACCAAATGCCGATCTTTATTTTTCTACCAAAGGATTTTTAACCAAAAATTAGTCAAAAGGGGGAGATTGAAGGCTCTGCAGATTTGAGCAAATTTTTGGGTAAAACAAGGCGTTGATTGTAGTGTTCCAACATGAAGAAGACATGATGTCCTAACAAATGTCCTGACATCTTGAACTGATTTAGCAGGTTGTTTCTAAGTTTGGTCCAAGAATTAAGGAAACTGTCAAAACATGGATCAAGGAATCAGCAAACAGAAGATTGAAGCCCAAGGCAGTAAAAGCTTATAAAAGAAGACCAAGACCTATGACTGAATAACTGAACCTATCGTAACACTTTTGTAAAGTAGAAAATAGGGTTTAGGGTGTTGAGAGTCGTAGGCTTTCTTGTAAGTCTCCCTCTGTATCGTTTTGATGCAGTGTGGTAGACATAGGTACTTGTACAGATTCAGAAGCCTGTAGGCAATGAATCGTGTAGTATTATTGGATGAAGCTTTGAATCAAATCCAGGTTAACTTGTTAGTCAAGGATGCTTGACTGAACTTTGTATTGGAATGGGTGTCTTTCAATAGGGATGATAGAGTTATGAGGTATTAACTGTTAGATAATCACAAGTTATGATCTAGGGAGTGAGATGAGGTTCTCTTATCAATAAGATTTGACTTCTAATGATAAAGTCTTCATTGGGTAGTGATAGGTTAGCATGGGTGCTTTTTGTAAACCTGAGGTTGTTTACATAAAACTATACTACTGATAGTGAATTCTTCTTCCTGGATTGGTATCCCCTAGATGTAGGTGAGTTGCAACAAACTGGGTCATCATATTCTGTGTTATTTATCATTCTGCAATTTACAGTTCAATTTTGATTAACATGTTGGATCAGATGTCGTAACATCTGTGTTGGTGCAGTTCTTATATTCAATGTATCAGTCTGCTGTTATGCCTCTGTGTTTAAATGTTTATGCAGAACAATGTCTTGACATGTGTTAAGACAAATGTTGTCTGCAATGCCAAAATTTCAGCTTTGGAGTTATTTATTTGTGTTTCTGTTAATAATAGAGGTGTCTTTCTCTGATATGTAACATCGGGTGACGAACGTTTGAGTCGAACCATAGTGTTCTTTTATTTGATGATGTTATGATATGTTGAAGTTGTTTTCAACCTTTTGATGTTATAGTTTATGATGTTTCTGAAGTTTTCCGATGCGTAGTAAATGATTTAATCTTGATGTCATAACCCGTGTTACAGAGTGGAATGTTATTATTTGATGTTTTATGACGAAATGTGACGCCTTTGCGGTGAATTACTCTGATATATTTATTTATATATATGTCATGATTGTTTGTTGGGTAGATGGGTGTTACAGACCCCGAGTAGTGGCATAGGGAATTATTGACCTATACATCACCTAACACTACTTACATTAGCGGAGTAGGGATAGAAAGCTCCGAGTAGTTGTTAGTGAGTTATTTCATGGCGGACTGGCTATAACGGTTTTGTTAATTCTTCGTGAGATTATATACCAGGCATCATATATCAACAAGAGAGGATAATGGAATTCTAAAATACAACCTGACCGCTTTCGTGACATTGTTTTCTCGTTTATTTACCTTTTACACTGAAACTTGCATACCCCCTTGTTGGCTTGTAATTTCGACGCCTGATTTGGATTTATGGAATAAATAAGGAAAAAAAGAATTTATGTGAAGTTATGATGGACTTCGACTAGACATTGCAATTTTGAAGGTCCAGTCGAAGTTACCCTTGTGCGAGGAGGAAGGTTTGGTTGGACTTAGGAAGATTCTTTCTAAATTTTTAAATGTAATTCGACAGAAATGCTACTGATGGCATTTTCGACGGAGATACTAATAATGGTGTCTTCGATTTGAAGTTTGAATTTGAATAAAGGAGGGAACTTTGTTCTTATCCAGTTTTTAAGAGAAGACACTTGGAGCACATTGAAAAAATAAGGACATGTCGACCGCCACTTGTCTTGATTTAGGAGAAAGGATGTTAGAGGCAGTTATTTTGATTCAATATAAATAAGAGGTCTTAGTGATAGGATTGGGCGTGTGGTCAAGTTTGTACAAGTCACTCAAATTACTCAAAGTACCCAGTGTGTAGAGAAAAGAGTTATTGAGAAATGTACGTTTGATTAAACACAATTTCCTTACATTTTAATCAAATTTAGTTTATGTTTTTTGCCCAGAATTTTATTTTCTTCATTCGCACAAGTTACTTTTACTACATTTACTGTACTTTTGATTACTTTCTTGAATCATACTTTCTTTGTATTTTCGAAGTAAACTATTTTCATATCATGAATACTATCGAAGTGTTCAACATTTCTCAGACTTTAATTTAAAAAGTCATTAGCACATGTCCTACTGTTTTACTTTAAATTGCACAAATCATTGTCTTGTTCGAACACAGTCCTTGTGGGTTCGATATTTTTATTGTTGCGACATTATCGATACACTTGCTGAGAAGTCATCAAGATCCTTGATTGATACAAATATTAAACAAATAAGAGTATCAAATGCAATCTTGCTAAAAGCAGATTTGGGATAAATCTTTTCCAAATCCAAACACATGCTAACACACTCATATCTCTGATTGGACATAAATGGAAACAAATATCAAAAGCGCGGGATATACTTCAAACAACCTTAGGTGCGAAACAACCAGTTCGAGACAGGATGCCACACAGAATGTCCAACATTTTACTTAACATGTAGCTTTCCAAGAATCTTCATAAAGCCAATTTTTAATCTTCATTTAAAAAAGCCAATATTATCTTTACTTGATATAAATAAGAATTCCAAACTCTCAAGTATAGGATTCTTGATGAAATCTCTTCCAAAACAGAGACGCACTACAATTCATCTTTACTAGCTATTGTAGATTTTCTGATTAAGTGGAAATCCAAATATTGTAGTTAAAACATATCCAAATTAAATCTCTTCATGGAATATTTTTTTAATTACATCTTCAATCAATATCTTTGCAAATAAAATCCAGCAAAATCTAGGACAACACGAAATTGAACCAAATCTTTTCTTCAAAGCATATCAAATTAAATCTTTTCTTCAAATCACATCCAATTAAATCAAATCATCTTTAATTTAATAAAATTCATATCTATTAATTAAATAATATCTAATTAAATATTTTTAATCCAGATTTATGATTTAATAAAAAAAAATTCCAAACTAATTTGAATTAAAACCCGTTTTCCAAAAACAAATTTCTGATTGAACTAAAACGAAAATAAATTTTCTAACTAAATGTTGAAGCGATCATATAACACAGTCTGAGAAGCGCACTCCAAGATGTCTCACAACAAGTCAAAACATCTTTCTAAACAAGTTTCCTACAAAAATTTGTCAATCACATGTAATAAAAAACTCCCCTTTTGGCTATTTTTAGGCAAATCACAGATTAAACACTTCTTCAAGAACACGCCTAAGAATAGCACACAATAAAAGATTTAAAATAAAATCCCATAATAGAATAGAAGTGTTACTTCTACTTTTCTCCCCTATTTGCCTCAAAAGAGACAAAGTTCAGAGAACAACTAGCCAAGAGACAACGGAAAAATAACCAAAGTGAGGCAGAACATAAAAACCTCACAACAACCAACAAAACACCATATCCAACCAATAAAAAATATGTTATGCACATTCTTACACGCGATCTTCCATAGCAGATCTCAAAAACTCATACACCACATATCATTACGGAACACAAAAATTGTAGTAGCAGCAACAACAAGTTGAGATGAAGATGCTCCAACAGATTTGGGAGACCATACATAACTATTTTTTTGCATAAAACGAGACTATGATTCCTTGAAAAACCTCTCATGAATCAAATCCTTTGAGAATATGAATTCCCATAGGCTCTGAAGGCGAAGCAACATATTAAATTTCTTCATAAAAAACCAGATGAGTTTAATCAATAGGAGTAATAATGAGTATCACAATGTCAAAAACATATTTCCTAACAAATAATTTGTGGCTCAAGGACAACATACTTCGGGAAGCCCCAATCTCACCACCACAAGTAATTATATCTCTCTTTTGAACACTCAAAATACTAGAGATTAAAGAGGGAACATCAATGGAAGACTGGCTGACAATATACTCAACATGTTAATAAGACCTTCACAAACGCCTTATTTGGAAGTGGATGTAACAATGATTTCCTACATATCCTTGACTTCATGGACAAATTCCTTTTCATCAGCCCAAATTTAGCTTCCAGATTACACATATCTTCACCAACTAAACCAAATTCATTAAAAACAGGAACCTTGGGAAGATTAATGTCAATGACATGTTTCCCAGTAACTCTGGAGCAATACCAACTTCATCCTCGCCAGTAATAAGACTATTCTTTATATCACAAATTAAAAAGAGGAACCCAATAGGAAGTTTAACAAAAAATTCCTTCACCCACTTAGGACAATAAGATAAAAAATTAAGCATTGTCTTCAATAACTAATCATCACTAAGAAGCCCCATAATTTCACGGCACTTCAGTAATTCAACATAGATTTCTTTATCCAGATCTATCTTCCTATGATAAAAAAAATTCCATTTGATTATACTTTATTCATAATGAAAATAACAAATAGAGTGTTCTTCGGAAGCTTTTTTTTCCCTCAATAGACATTTTAACATTTTTAATACGCTTTACAACATGCTCATTAATCACCTTGTCGTCATAAATGACATCCAATATGTTAGTCACAAGCTCCTTAACATAATGCTCAACAATGCTATGAGCAGTCTTTTATCTTTTTATGGGGAATTTTCTAACAGCGTAAATCTCATCATCAATGTCATCATAGATAACCTCACTATCATTATTATTAACATATACACTTACAAACTCATCCTCATTGAGATCTTCAATGACATATTCAGTGACATCTTTACAGACATTAATATTACAAACAATATTTAGGTTCAAAGTGAGTGTGGGCATCATGCATGGGGTTATTAGACTAAATTCAGTGGTGCGAACCTCAACACTCAGGGTAACATCAACTAACTTCTTAAGATGAGAATTATCACAGTCATTAAAGGCATCTATTGTATCAATAACAACTTGTTTTTGTCAACACTAATAATGGTATCATATAAGATAAACGTTTCATAGGTTTTAGTTTGAACATCCTTATGCTTGACAAGAGAAGAAACACCTCCCGACTTACCATCAACCTTTCTTCTAATCGCTAAGCCTTTCATACTAACTCCTTGAGATTTCGTAACTACAACGTTATTTTCATGTTTTTTCTTATTCGATGTCTACTTTGCATTACCATAAATGTTTATCCCTTTCCTTGTTCCTACCATGCTTTCAAATTGATTCAAGAACTTTGTAGAGGAAATTGAAGATTCAGAGATTGGTTTGAAATGTGGAAGCAAAAACAGAAAAATGTAGTCTTTTTTAAAATTTAGATACATTAACTTTTCTTTGTTGTGGTTGTCACATTATAAATCCATGACATTTTGTTTAACGTTATATTCTTTGAGCACTTGTTTACTCCACGATAGTTGAGTGCAACTACTTCCAGCAACAATACACTTTTCTTCTGCCCAATCAGCATCACAATATCGAACCAGTGATGAGTTGGTATCAAAAGAGTATAAAATACCATAATCAGATGTCCCACTTATCTACTTAATATTTCTATTGACTTGATTAAGATGACTAATCTTAGCATTAGATTGAAAGCGAGCACACACACAAACAGAGAAAGTAATGTCAGGACGACTAGCGATGTTACATAAGAAGCTACCAATCATACTTCTATAGATACTTTGATCAATAGTCACACCTCGTTCAGGTTTAGAGAGCTTGACATAAGTGGAAATAAATGTAAATGTGCGCCTACCATTTTTCAGGCTAGATTTCTTCACAATGTTTCTAGCATATTTACTTCGAGAAACAAAGACGTTATCCTTCATTTGCTTCACTTGAAAACCAAACTAGTAAATCTAGGGGCATGTTGTGCGAAATTTTTAAGAAAAGAGAAGTGTGCATTAATGTTGACGAGTATTTTTGTTGACTATTTTGGAAAAATGATTAAGTTTGAAAGTAAAGGTAACAACAATTTCGACCAAGTCGAAATGATAACTTGAATGAACATAAAACAAATAAATGTAGATAACATGTAAAAACTTCATTTGCAAAGTAAAAGTTGGTAGGCATGTACATTTTCTTCAGAGACTCGTTTCTCACTTGTGTATGGGTACTTTGAGTTTGTATTGAAGTTTACAATGATTTTTGCCACTCTGAATCCTAACACTAGAATCCCTATTTATAGTATTATGAAACTAATTGTCCTCAACATTCAACTGTCTTCCATCCGACACGTCATTTATGCATGCTTTGCTTGCCTTCGATTGATCTCCACGTGTCTTTGGCGTTTGGATAAGATAGTTATTTGGTTTGATTTTGAATTTGCTTTGATCGAATCTCCTTCGATCTGTCGAATTGGCTAGCAACCAACTTTTGAAAATTTCACTAAGTACCAGACCAAAAAATTTACTTGATATTTATTTTTGAAATAAGTATGGAAACAAATCCATTTGCATGATTAATTCATATGTGTGTATGCTTCTGATTGAGTGATATCTATTTGACCATGTAAGCCTACCGTGTGAGTTAGCGATCCCTTGAATCTCCCTCCCTTTGAATTAAATAAAAAATTGAAATTATTTTTGTTTTTGAAAATTGAAATTAGGTAATTCAAAATCGATGACTCAAAAGTTAAAGTAAATTATTACATTATATCAAAAGTGTTATCTTAAAAATGATATATAATTATTTTTTTATAATAAAATAAAAAATAAGAAAGTTTGAAATAAAAAGTAAAGTTTTGTAGATTTCATTAAATAAAATGTATGTAATAAATAAAAAGAGGTGAATTGAGATACACAAAATAAATAAAAAAAATATTAGTGAATATAGTTGATTAATAATAGTATGAGAAAAATAGACAGAGACTAATTTGATTTGAAAACTGAGATCAAATTAAACGTACCTGCAAAGCTGCACCCCTAGTCACAAGGTTTAGGAGATATTTGAAAATTGCTTGATTTACTTATTATGGATAGTAAAACAGTAATTGCAAATTGAATATCAACTGGTTTCGTGGTGTAGTTGGTTATCACGTCAGTCTAACACACTGAAGGTCCCCAGTTCAAGCCTGGGCGAAGCCAAAATTTCACATTTTTATCATTCATTCGTTTTGTTTCCATTCCATCATGCCAAATACATACACTACATGCTTTCATCAATTAATTAATTAATTAATTAATCGATATGTGGATGCTTTCATCAGTTAATTAATTAATCGATATGTGGATGCTTTCATCAATTAATTAATTAATACTAACTAAATTCTGCATGTGGAATACTAACTTTTGAATATTAATCTAACTCTAGTTCAAATTAATTCCAAAGAAAATTAATCTAATTCTAATTCAACTTAATATTCAAACTAAGCAAATTTACGTTTTTGCTCTTTTTTTTTGGATTGCTAATTCAAATTATATTTCAATTTTTTTTATTCTTCTTATTTTCAATACAATTTGTTTTTTATTTTTTACATTGTTCGAAATATATATATATATATATATATATATATATATATATATATATATATATATATATATATATATATATATATATATATATATATATATATATATATGTTAATTTTCAATTGGATTACAGTTAAGATCAACTGAGTTGATATGTACTATAGCTTTATCAGTTAGAACAATTGGAATTTCTACGTGCTCTAAATGTTAGTTGGGCCCAATAAAATAATAGAGAATTCTGAAAAGGGGCGAGTACAAAGTATGAGTTCTTAGGGTGAATATTGGATACTTGACCCTCTCAAGCGAGAGGGTTTATATAGAGCCCTCAGCGCGTCGCCAACGGTCCTATTTTCGAGGCGAAATAATTGTTTTCCCCAAAGAATAGGTAACTACCCAAATTAGCTGTTATGTCGAGCAGGGTGCCCAAAACTAGTCGTTATGTCAGGCATAGGCATGGTTCCGGGCACCTGCCCACAGCTGTTCGGGGAGTAATGGAGTCGTGCGTAACGGGCAGTGATTCCAGGGAGGGACATTGCATTCCTTGCCCGGTTGGAGGGGCAGAAAGGTAACTTTTGCCCCTCTGTGGATTGGACTTAGGCAATTTGGGCCGCTCTGGAGCAGAAACGGATTGGGCCATGTCTAGCCATTGGTCTAGTCCAGAACAGGAGCCCCCCAAGTCGTTGCTCCCGAGCATGGGAGTGATGACTTAAGGGCAGTTCGTTGCTCCGGGGAGCTAACATGGAGCCGTCGTTTGAAGACGAGGAGGGTTGTCTCAATGTGCTTGTGACCCCTGGTGTCCGTGAGATTCATGGTCGTGACATTGTTGCCCGGTGTTCGGGGAGACTAATGGTCAGACAGAATTGGAAACGTTGGGACGCCACGTGTGCCTAGAGCTCCGTGTAGCAGTTACTAGGCAATGATGGCTAGTGGATACCCATCGTGGCCTACGAGCGCGTGTTCGCACGTGCCCCTTTGTATAAAAAGGGGAAAATCGTTCCATTTGGAACTTTTTGCTCTGATTTCTCTCCGTTTCCTTCAGCATTCTTGCCCGTAACCGCCGTCTGCCTACTCCGACCACCGCCTCAAGCTTCGAGCATCTACTCTCGTCTACTTAAATTAAGTAAGTTTTCTGATGCCTTGGTTGTTTTAGTCCTTTTTGTTGCCAATGGTAGGTTGCATGTGGTTAGGGCTAGGTTTAGAGGACGAAATGGGTTAGTTTCCGGCGATTATTGGTGGTGGACGGTGGTTGTGCCATTTTTCTACCCTGACATGTCGTCGGAGTTAGTAGTATGTTTCAGCGATGTTGCGACAGCTATGCATGTGTGACCGCCGTGTCTGTTCATCTTTTGAGTAGGTGGTGAGTTTTCCGGTAGAACATTCCCAGATTTCGACGAAGTTTTGCGATTTCCGGAGAAGCTTCAAACGGAAACTGGGTATGAGTACGGGGAAGCTCCTCGCTCGGGGATGATTAGTTTCGAGCGTCTCCTCGCGGGGAGGTGTCAGCTTTTTCTTTGATGTTAGGGCTTAGGTCGGGGACGTTGTCCTCAGCCCTTTGCGCGCCCTTTCACTTGACTTGGCGGTGGAAGGGTGGATTTGATTTGTAGTCGAATTCACTTTCTTCTCTTCTTTTCAGGTGATCGTAATGGCGACGGGGCCAGATAGAGGGGTTATCATAGATACGTCCGAGGAAGAAACAGGCTCCGAGGATAATAGTAGCTCGACGGCCACGAGTTCGACGGCTTCGAGTTCTCCCAACAATGTTGGGGAGGAAGAGGAGATGGACGACATGGATGAGGACGTCATCGTGGATTCCTCCGAGGAATGGGAGGTGGCCGAACCCGCTTAGCACGTGTCTTCTTTTGCGAAGTATTTGGGGGATGTTTTTACGGAGGTTGGACCGGAGGGAGAGTGGAAGGTGCACTTCCCTTCCGTGGATGAACGGGTCTGCACGAACTTCAGGGACCGTTTCACGATGTATGAATATGCCTTTAAGGAGCTGGGCCTGGGGTTGTCGTTCACTGATTTCCAGCAGTTAGTGTTCGTGCATTTGAAATTGGTCCCCACGCAGCTGCATCCTAACTCGCTGGCCTTCATCCGGGCGTTCGAGCTGGTATGCGAGCATCTTTCCATAAGGGCTACTCTCCCTCTGTTCTTCACCTTCTTCCATCTTCAAAGGCAACTATCGGGGAGGAAGTATGGTTGGGTGTCTTTGAAGCAGCCCCGCAAGTTGTTTAAACCCTTCTCGGAGTCAATACGGACGTTCAAGGAGCGTTATTATGTTGTCGAGCCCCTGTCCGAAGCTGCCCAGGACAGTAAGTACGTCTGGGAGATTGAGGTGGGTGAGGATGGGAACGACCTGCGCGATAAAGAGTGGAGGTTTATTGGGCGGAGAATCTATAAGTTCCCTATCCATTGAGCACCCGATCATTTCGTCAAGAAGCCCAGTGACTTTGTTCTCCAACCGAGCGAGCTACGCGGGCAGGACGCCGTGACGTACGAGGTGCTGGTGAAGTGGGTCAACTCCTTCCGGCTTGCTGAGTGCTGGACGAGCAAGGGTAATCCGGTCTTCAAGGAAGACGGGAGTCAGAGGGTTGAGCGTCGATTTATCAATATTAAGGCACTGCTGGAGTGCAAGACTCCCGAGGACGCCGAGAAGCTGCTGGGTAGTCTTAGTTATTTAGCTCTGTTTGTGTTATTTCTTTTCCTCGTATCTAACGTGCTCGTATTTTGTTTGTGCAGGTGAGATGCCTCAGGCTCATGACCGGGTTGTGAGGAATGCTCTTGCGAGGAACAAGACCGGAGCGGCTCCTCCGAAGTCTCAGTTTTCTGATGCTCGTGCTCCTCTTCCGGTGCAGTCTACTGCGGGGACCTCTTCCTTTCCTACTCCTGATCCCCGGGGGTCTCCTCTTTCTTTGACCGGTCGATCCAAGCAGCCAAGAATTACGGACGCTGTGGATCTCACTCAGGTACCTGAGAAAGGGAAGTTCGAGCTTCCTCCTTGTATCCTTGACAGGAAATTCTTCGAGAGGAACTCTCTGATTGTGTCTCGGGCGGAGTCTCTTCGCTTGGAAAGCATGGATCGCCCAAGCAAGAGGGCGTTGGTGGCTCAGGACGCTTCAGCTTTGGTTAGAATGCTGGAGATGGCGGTCGTTTACGCCGAAGGGGACTCCGCAACAGAGGCCGAACGTACCGCTTCTCGGGCTTCCATGGCGTCCCTCAGAGAAGAAGCTAAGGTTGCCGAAGATGCTCGGAAGAAGGCTGAGGAGGAGGTGGATCGGTTGAAGAAGGAGAACTCCACGCTGGCGGCGGAGAAGAAAGTTGCCGAGGAGCTGGTCCAGCGGCTGAGGGCGGCCAATGCCCCAGGTGATGATGAGCCGGAAGATGTGAAGGAATTGAAGATGATATCCGAGCTGGTTGCCCGTTTGTTGGCGGCCGAGGATGATGGTATTATCGTCGCGGAGGATTCTTTCGGAAACGTCGTGGCTCAACTGCGGGTGGTGAACCCTGAGCTTGACTTTTCTGTCGAGGGCACCCACTATCTGGCGCACGTTGAGGATGGCCGAATCGTCATGCCAGATGCTCTCCTTGAAGGGAATAACGAGGATCAGCCCGCGGAGGACCAGGGACCTCAGTCCGAGCCTGCCGAGCATGTGGATGAGTAAGGAGTTTGTGTTTTTGATGTTGTTATAATCTGTCCGGCCTGCGTGCCGAGTATTGTTGTAATTTATTTTTGGGGGGTGTAGCCCCCGTTTGATGTAACAGTACAATCGTGGTCCTCGTGGCCACTTATTATGTTAAGTTATTATATGTTCTATTCTGTTATATGCATGAATTCACTTGCTTTTATTTTTTGCTAAGTGTTGTACTCATGCTCGTTGTGAATGTGTATCTGCCCGTGATTGGGAGTATTTGACTTGCACAAATATTTTAGGGGGGATTGCTCGTTGTAGATGTGTTCGGCAGTGAGGGGAACTGGTCGAACGGCCGGGGAACATCCTGGCGGGGGTGCGGAGCTCAGGTCGCGTTTTAGGCCTGAGTTCGCGGAGTGAACGTCCCATCGCGAGCTGGGGTTCTGCCAGTCATGGTACTTTGACGACAGTGATGCTCGATCGAGGACCGCTATCGAGCAGTTACCCAGCTCATTACTGAGCGAGGTTCTGCTTTATTCGTATGCGACGCTTGTACCTAGACGTGCATAGTTGTTGGTAGTTGACGGTCGTCGTTGCGACGGGTCGAACCGAGAATTTAGCTGTAGTATTGTTTTAGCTTTTCAGCGTTCCATGGTCGAGCAAGTTCTTCCCCGGTGAGATGTTCCAGGAAGTAGGCCCAATTTTCCGTTTTTGCTCGGACGCGATAGGGTCCTTCCCAGTTGGCTGCTAGTTTGCCTTCGCGAGAGTCTTTGTGGTTCCTTCTTAGAACAAGGTTTCCCACGTCGAACTCTCGTCGTATCACCTTGGCGTTGTGCCTGATGGTAATTTTTTGTTTCAGTGAGGCTTCGCGAAGGGCTGCCCCGGTTCGAATTTCCTAGACGAGGTAGAGTTCTTCTCTCAATGACTCGTCGTTCATCTCCTCGTCTAGGGGCGACTCTGTTCGCCTAGAGGGCACGTGAACTTCGACGGGAATTAGAGCCTCGGTCCCGTATGCTAGGAGGAAAGGTGTTTCCCCGGTCGTTGAGTGTGGAGTTGTGCGGTATGCCCATAGTACGTTGTACAGTTCCTCGACCCATACCTTCTTTGTTTCTCTAGCCTTCACTTGAGGCCTCGAAGGATGACTCGGTTGGCTGCTTCAGCCTGTCCGTTTCTTTGAGGGTGCTCTACGGATGTGAAGTGCTGCTTCGTACCCAGTTGGGCGACGAAGTCTTGGAACTTCCTGTCCATGAATTGCGTCCCATTGTCCGTTACTATAGCTTGGGGGATACCGAAGCGTGCAAGGATGTTTCATTTGTAGAAACGCAGGATGTTGAGGGCAGTTATTTTGGCTAGAGCTTCCACTTCTATCCATTTTGTGAAATAGTCTACACTTACTATTAGGTATTTGTTCTGACTTGATCCTACCACGAAGGGTCCTAGGATGTCTAGACCCCACCAGTCGAATGGCCACGGGGAGGACATAGCCTTGAGCTCGTTAGGCGGAGCTAGGTGCATGTCCCCGTGTCGTTGGCACTTATCGCATTTCTTCACGTATTCTTTCGCGTCGTGCTGCATGGTCGGCCAATAGTATCCTGCTCGGAGGGCCTTCCGGGCAAGCGACCTTCCTCCGAGATGTTGGACGTTGATTCCTTCGTGGATTTCGCGCAGGATGTGCGCGACCATCTCTTCCTCGATGCATTCGAGTAGTGGAATGGAGAATCCCCGCCTGTAGAGTTTATCTTCGACCAAGACGTAAGAGCAGGCTCTTCGCCTGACTGTGCTGGCCTCCTTTGGGTCGGACATAAGTTCGTTTTTGGCGAGATAGTTGTAGACAGGGGTCATCCAACAGTTGTTGTCGCTGATCACCTGCACGTCGAGTGTCGGGGAGGCTTTCTCGATGCTGGGTCGAGGGAGTACTTCCTGTATGACAGATTTGTTTCCGCCTTTCTTCTTTGTGCTGGCTAGTTTGGATAGCACGTCTGCTCGCAAGTTATGTTCGCGGGGAACGTGTTTTACTTCCACTGTTGCGAACTTCGCCATCTCCTTCATGACCAGGGCCAAGTATT
Organism: Lathyrus tuberosus; assembly: GCA_022829125.1. NCBI lineage: Eukaryota > Viridiplantae > Streptophyta > Magnoliopsida > Fabales > Fabaceae > Lathyrus > Lathyrus tuberosus. The sequence continues at coordinate 20,452,205 of JALAZF010000006.1, forward strand.
CGGTCAGGTTGTCGTTTTTGGCCTGATATTCACCCCGGACCTGGAGGGCCACGAGTTGTGAATCGTGCAAATGACGACTTCTTCTGCGCCCAGGTCTTTAGCCAGGTGTAGCCCAGCGAGGAAGGCCTCGTATTCAGCCTGGTTGTTGGAGGTTGGGAAGGACAGGGTGAGCGATACTTCGATGATGATTCCTTCATCGCTTTCCAGTATGATGCCCGCGCCGCTCCCCGCCGAGCTTGAGGCACCGTCGACGAAAATGGTCCATTTGCGCGCTTCGCTCGGGGGGGAGTCTGCGAACGTCATTTCCGCGACGAAGTCGGCTAGAGCTTGGGCCTTGAGGGCTTTTCTGCTTTTGTATTAGATGTCAAATTCGGACAGTTCTAACGACCATTTGAGCATTCGCCCGGCCATATCTGGTCGTCCGAGTAGCTGCTTTATGGATTGATCTGTTCGAATCACAATCGTGTGAGCCAGGAAGTAGTGTCTTAATATTCTGGCTACGTTGATGAGGGACAGTGCGACTTTCTCTATCTGTTGGTATCTTAACTCTGGTCCTTGCAGCGCTTTGCTCGTGAAATATATGGGCTTCTGCCCGTCAGGTGTCTCGCGGATGAGAACGCCGCTCACTGTTTCGGTTGCTACGGTGAGGTACAGGTACAACGTTTTGCTGTTTTCCGGGCGAGAGAGGATCGGTGGCTCTGAGAGCGCTTGTTTCAGATGTAGAAGGGCCTTGTCACACTCCTCGGTCCATTTGAATGATGCCTCTTTGCGGAGGAGTTTGAAGAATGGTAGGGCTTGCTGGGCGGACTTGGCCACGAAACGAGATAGTGACGCGAGCATCCCGTTGAGGGACTAGATGGATTTTTTGGACTTGGGCGTAGGAAACTCGGAGAATGCCTGGCATTTGTCGGGATTGGCTTCGATACCTCGTTCCGTTAAGTAGAAGCCGAGGAATTTACCTGCCCGGACACCGAACGTGCACTTCTCTGGATTAAAACCCATTTTGTATTTCCTGGCCTGTTTGAAGACCTTTCTCAAATGGGCAGTATGATCGGTTTCCTCATGGGATTTTACGATCATGTCGTCCATGTAGACTTCGAGCATGTCGCCTATTTCTCCCCGGAATACCTTGTTCATCATTCATTGATACGTTGCCCCGGCGTTCTTCAGGCCGAAGGGCATTACGTTGTAGTAATAGTTGCCCGATTCGGTCATGAAGGTCGTATATTTTTTGTCGGACACTGCCATCGGAATTTGAGTATAGCCCGAGTAGGCGTCCATGAACGATAAAAGTTTAAAACCAGCAGAATTATCAACGAGTTTATCAATATTGGGGAGGGGGTAGGCATCCTTCGGGCATGCCTTATTGAGATCGGTGTAATCAATGCACATACGCCATTTTCCATTAGATTTTTTAACTAGTACAACGTTGGACATCCAAGTGATGTACTTGGCCTCCGAAATAAATTTGGCCTCGAGGAGGTCCTTTACAGCTTTTTCAGCAGCCTCCGTTTTCTCCGGAGACTGCTTTCTCCTACATTGTGCTACGCCCTTGACGGTCGGGTCGATTGTCAGCTGGTGACAGGCGACGGATAGATCCAAGCCGGGCATTTCAGCGGTGCTCCATACGAAGAGGTCGGCATTCTCACGGAGGCATGCTTTGAGCTGCTTCCTCGCTATGTCGGGCATGTCTGCTCCAATCTTCACTCCCCGCTGAGGGTCGTCGCCGAACAGAACGATCTCGAAGTTGCCATCCGGTATTGGGCGCATCGGATAGGAGCTGCTGCTGGACGATGTGGATGGGTTGGCTGAAGCTGCTCGTTCCTCCTGGTGGTCTTCTTCTAGGAAGTGACTGTCGAGGTCGATGGAGTCGACCTGGGGAAGAGGCTTGGCTTCCTCGGAGCTGCTTGGCAATGTTGGCTTGCCCGATGCTTTTGGCTTGGACACAATGGCGTTGAGCCCTTTAGTATCTGCCTCGAAACACCTACGTACAACTTCGATGTCGCCGTGGAGGGTGGCGACCATCCCCTTTGAAGTGTAATACTTCATCTTCAGGTGAACTGTTGAAGGCACCGCTACCAACTCGGCCAGAGTCGGTCTTCCGAAAATGCACTGGTAAAGCGACGGGCAGTCGATTACCAGAAATTGCACCTTGATGGATCTGGCCGTCTCAGCTGATCCGAAGGTCACGATCAGTTTGACGTATCCCCACGGCTTGGTCACTGACCCGTTGAACCCCTGTAAATCGGACCCTACATAGGGGGTAAGGTGCGATTCATCCAGCTGAAGTGTTGAAAACAACTGGGAGTACATGATGTCGACCGAGCTGCCCTGGTCGACGAGTATCCTGCGAACGTCGAAGTTCGCCATCCGGGCTCTGACGAGCAGAGGTATGCTTGAGTTCGGGGAACCCCCGAGGAGCTCCTCCCGGTAGAAGGAGATGGGGATGGAGCCCTTCTGGGCCTGATCAAGCATAGTCACCTTGTTGGAGCTTGTGTTGATCAGGTGCTTGAACTTTCGTTTCATGGAGCCCACAGCGACTTTGTTAAAACCCACGCTAGAGATGACCATGGCGGAGGGAAATGTCTCCCACGGGCTGTGGGCCGCGAAATAAGCAGGGGCGTTGAGCCCGTCCGGGACGTAGAAGTCCTCTGGTCGCGATATGGACATAGTGACCTGTATATTAGCGTCTTCCGAGGAGGGTACCTCCTCTTCTATCTTCTTTGACTCCTAGACGTCCTGCCGAGGAGTGTCCTTCTTCTTCACGAACTATTTCAGGTGGCCGTCCCTGATCAG